>KZ806930.1:470365-556747 GCA_000696205.2 Oncopeltus fasciatus | reverse complement strand
TTTTTTTACAACTCTTTAGAACTACCCAGTATTAATACTGCTCCATTACTCACACCTTTAAATTCCTTTAAGTGGAGGAGCAATTCAAAAAGATGTAGCAGCTAGTTATAGAATTAAAGAACTTAAAGAATCAAGACTCAAAGAACATATATAACCCAATAACTATATTATATATCTCTATAAACAACAAAAAGTTTACGAAATATCAGAACAGAACAACTGTTCTGTTCAAATGTTTGAATAACTTCAAAATTATTAATTTAAATGAAAAACAAAATTCAAAAAATAAGAAGCTCTCATAATTATAAAATTCTAATCAAATTAAATCAACTCTGTCAGCCATCCCTAAATACCCGGAGAAACAAAAACTGGCACAACTTTTAAAAAACATAAAACTGGGAGAAAACTCTCTTTGGCAATTTAAATCTGATATAAATAAAACTATTCCTCCTCTTGAATCAGATAACACTTATATATACTCAAACCAAAGCAAAACTGAACTATCACCCAAAACTACTACGATGTTTACTTTTTCTATCCAAAACTTGGCTGAAAGCCTCACATGCATAAAATTGAAAATTTAGATATTTTCCCATAGTTTGGAAAAGAGCAAGACTAATAGTCATACCTAAACCAAATAAAAGCACCTCTTTACCTGTAAGCTATAGACCAAGTAGCTCACAATGTGTCACATCAAAAATATGAAAAGCTTTTACTATAACATTAAACAGAAAATAATATTCTAATAAATGAACAATTTGGATTTAGGCCTAAACATTCAACTACCATTCAGCTAGCTGACGGATACGGTTATAAAGAGAACTTCAATAAGAAAAGACACACAGGTTTGCTACTCCTCAACATTGAGAAATAATTTAATATTGTTTGGCACAAAAGCCTTCTTCATAAACTTCTGCTCAATATCCCAGCTTAAATTATCCAAACAATATTATCTTTTTTAACTAATAGAACTTTTTCCGTACACATAAATTCTTGCCCTTCAATGCTATGAAGTATTCCAGCAGATGCCCCACAAGGTTCCTATTTAAGCCCAACACTGATCAGTATACACATAAAAGACCTACCAAAACTCATAAAAGCAGATATTCAATTTTTGCAGATGACACAGCAATATGAACTGTATCATTTTGAATCATACTTGATAACATCATGAATCATACATAATACAACAGTTAATATTGTTAGATAGTAAATATCCCGTAGCATCTATGGCTGTCCTACATAAAATAATATAATAAAATTGGAGATTATAACAAGACTAGATTAAACCGATACATACAGATATGGACAAAACACATTCCACTGTAACATCTCACCACTATAACCAAATAACTCACCACTAAATTAATATTTAAATAATGAGTTTTATTAATGGCCAATGGGTTTTTGTTGTTGTTTTTGTTTTTTCAAATTTTACCAATAATTATAATATTTTAATTTTATAATTAATGGGAAAATTTTTTATTCTTAGATGATTTTAGTTGGGGTTCGGTCAAGGTAGATACAAAAAACACAAATTTAAAAAAATGTATTTTTTAATAAAGGATTATCTGCCTATGGTTTTTTGGATCTACCTTGACCGAACCCCAACTAAAATCATCTAAGAATAATATCTATGGTCAACAAACTCTCCTTTTGGAAAATATTTTAGTTTTATTTATGTGTATAAATATTATTAAAAATTATTAATTATGTATACCGCACGTGTAAATAATAATTAAAGTATTGTATACTCAATAAAGAAGTTACGAAAAGAAAAAAAGTCACTAAAGAGAGATTTTTGTGTCACATTAAGAGATTCAGTAGAATAATTTAAAAGAACTCTTTAAAAGATTAATCAAATCTTCAAATCTTAAATTTTCTAAATCAAAATTAAGAACTTTGTTATGACATTTCTCATCCAAAAATAATTTTAATTAAGTCTAATTAATTGTCTGACATTTAGAAATCACTGAGGAAAAAAAAATAAAAATAAAACTTCGTCTAAAATGAAAATAGTAGAGATCTCTTGGATTAAAAGGGGAGTCCTGGCTTAAATTCTTGGGTAATGCTTATTTTCTTTCTATTAAAAAATTAGTATAGAAAACTTTAACAATTACCTCTTCATTGAGAAGAATGAGCCCGAGGAGAGGTCGGGACATAGACCACTGATTTCGGCAGTCCTCAAACATAATGACATTAAGGACAGTGCTGAGAATTTGGTGAAGGATCTCTGGGTGGAGCTCCAGCACCTGGAGAAACATGTCACATTGAGGAACGTTTGCTCCTCGTCGTTTCTTACCTACAACACACAAATCTACTCAATTTCTTTTTAAAATCACTACCAAAATCATCTATTGCGATTCAATTGTACTACTTTCCTTAACCATTTTCCTAAAACAAATATATATTTCATAAACTATACATTAGTGTAATGTATACTAAACAATTATACATATGACTAACTGTATTAAAACAAACAATTAGTTCCTAAAGTTTTTCATATTATACTTATTTTTTTGGAAGCAAGAAAGGAAGGAATTCATAAGTTTCAATTTTTGGTAATCGATTTCAGCTTAAATTCATGAATTTTATGTGTCTTATATTGTAGTTCTATATTCAAGTTTTTAGTATGGTGAAATATCTGACCTGTGCTTTAATAAAGAAATAGTATACATTAATATTAATTTGCAGAATAACCCTAATTATTTTTGGATTATAAAAGGTTGTGGAAAAAGTGATTTAGGATATTTTTTCACCCAACATATGTTTCTCCCCATAGCATACTTTTTTAGTAATTAAAGCATAGCTCTTTCCAGATCCATAATCCCATCATCAGAGCTAAGTGATTTGCATAAGTCTTTTTTGATACCATTTTTACACCATTAACCCTTTATAAGTTAGAGGCGATATTTTCACCACAATGATTTTTAGTTTTTTATCATCGAAATTTTGTCCACCAGTCGTATTTTTTCATTCAGGCAACTTTTATTTTTCCACTGTCCACTCCTTATGACCGTTAAAGGATCAACCCTTAGAACAAAACAAATAGTAGTGAGACAGGACAAACATTGATTCTCAATGAGGATGCATCAAAACTTTCTAGCCAACTCTCTAAATTTGTTCGGAGTAACTAAAGAAGTGAGTGATCGATTGATGTGATGGAAAACATCTTTCCTATTCCTTTTTTGTTTAAGCCCATATCTACACCATATGTAAATTATTCTGTGAAAAACTTGATGATTGGTATTCCATGAATTTTTATTTGAAGGTCATAAATTTTGTTAAAAGCTCCATTTAAATCGTATGATAATACAACACTAATGTTTGCTTAGGGCCAGCAACGCCCTAAAAAAAAAAAAAAAACTTGGCAAAAGGAAGTTTGCCGGGTACACTAGCATTATATAAAACTGTATATTATTTATAGTATAACAACAGTATAATAGCTTTTACAAACATATAATGTATAATATTATTATAAAACTTAAGGGAGTTTTCAAATAATATTAATCCTATTTATAAATAGCAACTCCCTTTGTTTATTCAGGGATCCCCCCAATACCCATGAAAGAAGTTGATTATATAGTTCAGGGGAATCAATAGTTTGGTCGATAGAGGAGGGTTGATTTTAATTAATAGTTTCAATCAGTTGTAATCAGACCTTTTTTTAAAGAAGGTAATTATTGTCTGTAGTCTAGATATTTTTCAAGGAGGACCATGGTAAGAAGGTGTATATAGTCAAGGGGTTTTGCAGTGAAATTATTTAGTAATGGAGAGTCTGTAGCCAGAGAAATTTTTTAAGGGTTGGGGGGGGGGGAGAGAAATTTATGGCAAAGAGGATTTGGTTCTCAGTGAAGGGAGCCAGGAGTTATCATTCTAATCTATCATTCTACCATATTTTAGAATTATTTTATTCTGATACACATTTTTTAAAATGTTTAGAAATTCCTATCATGGTATTGAGTCCTTAACACACATGCTGAAATCTAGAAGAAATATGTGACTTTTATTTAAAAATAAAATATAAAAAATATAGGGGGTACTTAAAATTAATCACTTATTATTATTATTTACTCGTACCTTTATTAGTGATTTGTTTAAAAAGATAGGTAACAATGTGGTCTAAACTTGCACAGCACCCAGTACACACCATAGTATCTGTAAAATATAAATTAGGTGATATTGTAAAATATAAATTTAAAAATTAATGTTAATGATAAAATTTTGTATTTAATTTCTTGGAGTACAGCTTTGTAACATGGGCGCTCCTCGGAGAACCAAAGACAAACCTGATGAAATAGTTTAGCTGAAGCTTAAGCCTATCCTCTAGTTCTCCGGTGAGGCACCCATAAACAGCACAACCTTTGTCAAAATGGGGGAATATGAGTGAGTACAAATTTTACGAGGCAGGAGATGACTAGAGCGGGGAAATTGTTGGAGAGTGGAGAAACAGCGACAGGAAATCCGTGAAATATAGGGTTTCCATGAAAATGGAAAATGGTCTAGAATAATGGCAAGGTTTTTGACTCAGGAATGAAAGGAATTGGGTGCTGATTAATTGTGAGGGAAGGAATAGGAGGGAGTGATGTAAGCAAGGATCTAGACCCAAAAAATAGCATGAGATTTTTTGACATTCAGAGAAAGCTTGTCTATCAAAGCCCAGGAACATATTGAATTAAGGTCTTCTTGAATTTTTTGAAGATAGCAGTTTGTAATTCTTTTAGAGGGAAGGACAGGTGAATTTGAGTATCATCTGCGAGGTCCCAACACATATCATATCACATGTGATAGAAACGGTGTCTAATGGAAAGGTTGACAGATCATTAATATAGGCAGAGAACAGGGTAGCAGAGGCCTGCAGGACCGCAGATGTAATAGGATGAGGAAAAAGATAAAGGCGCTTCGGAGATAGAAACTACTTGGGATCGGCCTGACAGGAATGAATAAAACCAAAGAAGGGAATGTTTTAAATTGAAATATAATTAAGAGGATTCTAAACCCAAATATATTTTTTATTTGTGACTCACAAAGTACTTTAATTTTATAACTATTTTTAATTTAATATAATACACTTTTCTTTTGTTTCTTTTTATGTTTTTCAATAAGCACTTTAGTAATGTTATGGAAATGATCGGTGAACCAATTTTGTAATAAAGCAGTGCTCATATTAGTGAAGTATTAGCATCAAATGGATATTCTCTATGTTTTAAACAAATACCACAGTTCCTGGGAAAAAAAAAATTAATTAATTTGCTTAATTTGTTTATATACAAATGATGACAGTCTCCTAAAACCGGGATAAGAATTTTTATTTCACATTACATTACACAGAAATTAGTTAAGGTCTAAAGTTGTTACAACAAGCAATCTCACCAATTCTTAGCAGAAATGAAATGAAATTAAAATAGGAAAGAAAGTATTACCTAATGCAGTAAGACCTTCTGATATGGATGATAAAATGTAAAGAAAAACATTTGGTTCAAGAGTAGATAGGAAGTTCATGTGGTCCTGAGACAGGCATTCCAACAGGACATAATACGTCTGAGAGAGCTTGGGGTAATCCTGGAACAAATGCATGAAGGAAAGAAATTAAGAACAATATTTGATAAATAGCAGTTGATTTCAAAGAAATAAAATTATTATAATTAAGTTACTTTTTCTTTTCCAAATCTCTTTCATTTCTTTAAATATAAACTTAATTGTAAAGAGGCATTAAAAACTTGAACTTTTTTTTTTTTGTTTCATTAATCAACTCAAGCAACAATGAATATGTTGTAAATTGATCAGTAAAACATATGCAAAGATGAGTCAGTTCGGTCCATCAGTTTGTCATCACCATTCTTCTAATGCTTGAAATAGATTTAATACCTTTTTTTACAGAACTATTTGTATGGTTTATGCTAACTTTTCATAGAATTCACATAGAACAAAATATTGAATAGTGAGCCTTAGCTAAATTAATATGAGATAGTTAACTAATTGAGAAATTAAAAATTAATAAGATGGTTGAAGTGCTCAAGAGTTGACCATTGAATCAGGAAGCAACTATTATTATTAAATTAGTGGCTCCTTCATTATCCTTAGATAGTAGTTACTTTCTGATTTACTTATAACTTCCAAATGTATCAGAGCACACAGCTAGCAAGGTCAAGGACAGAAAATAGTCTTAATTCTGAAATTGTTTTGAAAAATTATAGAGCTATGAATGTCATATAGGTGAATAACCTTCACAATTCTATATATTCCAATCTGAGATCACTTGCATTACATTTAACTTATACTTTACCAATATTTAATAGATTATTGAGTCACAAATTCACTATAATTATAAAAATAATTTGGAATAAATAGCAAACATTTTTAATAATTCATTAATAATTAAATACAAACTTAAGGTGTATTTGGAAGATATTATTTACATGCTTAAATAACTATTTAAAAGTTTTATTAGAAACTAAAATATAAATGAAATATTTAAAATATAAAATAACTTCAATTTATGTAATATAAAATCAATTCATATAAAACAAAATACAAAATAATTAAAATATTAACTAACACTCTGATCTAGTTTCTTCAAATAATTTTTCAGCTGAAGAAAATTATTTGATTCAACTTAAGAAATGAGAACGAAAAATAATAAAACCATTCATAATTGGAAAGTAACCTCATAACAACAAAAAATTAGCACAGTTTTTGGCAATGGTAAAAAAACTCTTTAATAGCCCATAAAATACATATACATATATTAATATGTATATTGTCTAATCTATTATTATCTCACACAAAACATAATAAATCAAAAATACTATTCCATAACATTAATAGTTTTTTAAGTAAGTTAATTATAATTAGTAGTCTAATAGTCATTAATAGTCTACTCACATACAAATATAAATTTTATAAACCTATTTTTTAATATTACATATACACGAATCGAATGTGCAACTGATATAATACTTCATACAATTACGTTAATTCAAAAATACTGAATTTTTGCTACATTTATTTTACATTTTTTTACGAACATATTTATTTTTGATATATATTTATTTTTGATACATATTTATTTATTATATACATATTTAAATATCAATTACTATAATTATTGTTTCCATAAATTAAATGCAGGTATTAGTTAGTGTCTACTAAACTGACACTATTAAATAATAAAAAAAACAACTGTTATGGGCTACGGGTCAGCTATTGTTAAGAACTTAAATTGAGTTAATTTATTATAACAAATGAGTAAACCTACTTATTACAGATAAAAATTGAACCTAATGCCCTTACTAACTAATAAATAAATAGAAAAGATAAATTACAGCTAATTAACAGATATGCACTAATCAATTAAATATTCTTATTTACAAAGAGGCCTCAAAATAACTTGTATATTTACTAACAGAATGTAACAACCCAGTAAATTAATTAAAAGTTAAAAAAAAAAAAAAATATTGTCTGAATCCACTAGTTTCTGTCACTTAACATAACATTTCACTGTCAATGGCACTGCCACTGTCTGAGACACACAATCTGGCAAGGAAACTGACACTGTCTGACTGGAGGGCCACTTGCGAGCTGCTTTTATAACTGAATGAAAGAGTCTAGGCAGGCCTAGATAAATCTAATAGCTGTTTCTGAGTAAACATAATTTCCTCTTCTAAACAAGGAAGCAGGTGGCCACTTTCAATTTTCCCCTACCTTCACATACAGGTGTGGTCCTCTCGTCACGTGCTTTCCCAGTCACACACTTACACTTATTGCTATCATTGATTATATTAACAAATTATATATTATCACAAGACTCCAGCCAAGATAACAGACCATTACCACAGATAAAGCATCTGTGGTCATAGATGTTACACATCTTCCCAAAAAAGTGCAGTGTGTATTTATTTTTCATTAATTTGTTTAATTAACCCTTTGGAAGGACAACATACAAATATATTGAAAATAAGCATGTGTTTTTTAAAACCTTTCAAAGAGTATTTTTGTGTTAAGCTCTGACTTAATTTTGCTCTATACGCTGGTTTCTCTTCATTTTTCAGTTAGAACTCAATGCTGGTTAAGAAAAATTAATTTTTGTTTTTTACATTTTGCTATCTTCAGCAAAAAATTTTAATAATTCATTAATAATTAAAACACAAACTTAATGAAGTTATTATTTACAGGTTTAAATAACTATTTATAAGTTTTAATATAAATTAAAATCGAAATGATTTAAAATAGAGTAATAACTTCAATTTATTTTATATAAAATCAATTTATATAAAACAAAATAATTAAAAGAAATTGACTAACATACTCTAATCTAGTTTTTTCAAATAACACTGGGGAACAATTTGAAACTCAAATTCTGTTGAGTTAGATTTTTTAGCTGTTTTCTATAGAATTAGGCATGCTGGTTTCAAAACTGTTTTTAGTTTTCTTCTAATCTAAAACGTTTGGTTTCTATGTGGGTGGGGCACATGCAGGTCTAGACCTGTCTGTTTAGTTACGTCTGTTATACTGATGTGAAACATTGTGTGTCGGTAAGTAGTATTTAGTATTTTGTCACGGAAGTGTACAGAACTACATAGTGTGTTTGAACTGAAACGTTTCCTTATGGCTACCTCTGCTCCTACAATTCGAAAGTGCGAAAACAGCCCCGATTTGTTTTGTTATATATGTGGCAGTTTTACCATTCCCAGTCAAAAGACAAACATCAGTAATTTTACCAATACTTCTTCCGGGATCAAACGATGTGCGAAAGCTTGGCACCTAAAATTCCAAGACACGGTTGAACCCAGAAGAAATATTGGTAAATATGTCCGAGGACATTTCTCCTTATTAGAAAGCAAAAATGGGAGAGACTAAAATTTGTGTGTGTGTGTTTTTGTATGTGTCTGTCAATACTGTAGTATATGCCAAATATTTCTGTTTTTCTTAATGAAATTTAGCTTCAAGTTTTTAAATGCAAAACCAATGGTCAAGTTTTTTTTGAAAATACCTTTATATCTATTGCTAAGATGGCTGGTTGACTACACCAATTAATTCCCTCTGCTTAAAGTGAGACAGGCTACCTACTTCCTGACTAAGAATTTTCACTGATGTTAATGTCGGCTGGCACAGTTGTAGGAATTTTCTGCTTGTTGTCAGTCAGCAGGCTTCGAAGGCTGGTGTGGTGTGGTTCATTAGGAGTCAGAGGTTTTCCTAGTAGCAGACCAGGAATCCTCAGGGTCATTACAAATAGAACCACATAAAGAAAAAAAAAAACTTACTATGCGCTGTGAGCACTGAACCTGGGATCTTTGGCTCAAGAGCCCAGTAACTTAACCACTATGCTCCTCAAGGACAAAACAAAATAATACTTTAAAAACTTTTCCTAGAAGACTTTTAAACTAAACCAAAAGAAAACGAACACAGAAATTCTCATGCTCAAATTAGTTCAAGGGAATTGCCCTTGGGATATCAGTAATTGTGTTTGATTCTCAGAGTAGCTTCTGTTGCTTACTGGTGGAAAGGGTCACAGCCGAACTAAAAATAAATTATCGTTGTGACAGATATAAATAGCAGTAAAAATGTATGTAGACAAAATTAATAAACTGATATAACACTACTAAGTTTCTTAGCACACAATACAATAAGAACTTTTAGTGAATGCTTACGAGTAAATCAGACTGTGGAATACTAAGTAGGAGCTTCACAAAGGTCTTAAGAGCATTATCAAGTGCCTCGTCACCATAAAGCCGGAACACCCCAAAATTTACATAGCATCCACATAGAGCAGCCTTCAACATAGAAAAGCAAATAGATATTCCCTTGAGTTTCATTGCATACATCTGGTCCTTAGGCACCTCAACTCGCAAAATATTGGCTCCTGAAAGATTAAAACAATTATTAATTAAAACAACTCCCATTATTAATAGTCTTTTCTCACAATATCTCTTTTCTCATTTTGATATAGATTTTAAAAATGAAATATGATTACTAATTAATCAATAAGTTTGAAAGAAAGAAAATAACTTTATTCTGGGACTAACAGAGTCCCCTTGAATAACAGTGAGGGAATTTTACAAAAGGCCTTTTCTGGCTCAAAAAATATACATTAATGTAAATAAACAAACAAATAAAATAATTTATATAAAGAAGTAGTGAAAATTAAATAAATACTTAAACAAAAATAACATTTCCTCAAGGCTGGCATTGTAAGATAATAAATAATCATTAACAATACGATTCGAGAAAGAAAATAAAAAAAACAAAGAGTGAGCTTATAACCGGTTAAAGAAATAAAATGCAATGTGAAGTACATATTTAAGGAAAACACCAACTCACACTAATTCCATAAATTTACAAATATTCCACAAGTGAATAAAATTCATTCAATCATTAATAAGCAAAATTCACAGTTAAGAAGATTCAGTTTGGATGGATATAAGATGCTGAAAAAGAAGGGATTTGAAATGGAAAGAGAAGGAGCACATAGAATATTTGAGGGTAGGGAGTTCCAAAGGTTAGCTAGCTGCCCGAGCTAGGAAAGAGTGGAATTCTATAAGAGTGTAAAGATCAGAGGTACGGGATCTAGTGTGGCGTGAATGGACTGAGAAGGTGAAGGTAAGGAGTTCATAAATGTAAGAAGGAGAATGTGTGGAGAAAGTATTATAACAATAAAGGAAGAAACCAAGGAAGTAAAGCCTGCGGTAGGAAGGAAACAACCACTTTAAATCTGTATACAGGCCGGTTACCCGGGAATTCCTAGATGAGCTGAAGACAACGCAGCAGTTTGAGAGACGCTTTAGTCTTTCATCAAGCCCACCCAAGGCGCCGCCATATACCACGCAACAATAATCAAAGTGAGGGAGAATAAGTGAAGAAACAAGGAGTTCGCACGTGGGCCTGGGTAGGAAAAGAACTGAGCATCGAAATTGTCGGGGAGATGCAAAACAGCACCGGAATATTTGGGAAATGTGAAGCTTCCAGGAGAGGTTCTGGACAAAAGTTAAGCCGAGGTTTACAACTGAGGAAGAGAAGGAAAAAGGAGTATCATTAATGGTAAAATTAGGTAGGAAGGAAGCTTAATTGGGGAACGGAACCTAATACCTTTGACTTGGCCGCATTCAAACATAATCTGTATTGAACAGCCCAGTTATTGATTTTGTCAAGCTCGCTTTGGATCAAATTCACAGCATAGGTAAGGATTAGAAATTTCTAATCCTTACCTCTCAGTCACCCAAATTCGTTCCAAGTGTCAACACGTCCCCTCTCACTTTCATGAAAGGAAGATAGAACTTTCTACACATTATTGTTATTGTTATTGTTTTCTGAAGCATTTCATACACATTACTTTTAGTTACCTTAAGTTTATGGAATAATAATGCAAATCATATAATTTTTATTTATTTCATGTTTTCTTATGACATTTTATTTTAACAGCCCTGACGATGACTTAGAATGTAAGTCGAAACACCAGGAAATAATAAAGTTTTTTTTTTTTTTTTGATCAACCTTGACTGAACTCCAACAAATTCAGTACTATTAATCTCCAAGGTCAAAAACTGTCCATTAGAACTGTATTTTTTTTTTTTTCATTTATTTATTTTTAAATATGAGTAAAAATGGATCTTTCCTGATCAGCCTAAACTAGTGAACTGGGATGAAGCCTATAATATATATACATATATATTGACAATAGGCTTCATTGTCAATATATTTTGTTTCAAACAAAATACCATAGCTGGAGATGACTTTGCTTGCTTCTCTGAAGAGGAGTATTCCATTAGGAGAAGAGACATCAAACAGGAGCCTTTGTGAACGGTTTTGTACGAGTTCAGCAAAGAGCTTGAGAAGGGGTGTCGTCACCTGTGGCTCCTGGTACCAAAGGTCCATAGCATGCAGGAGGATGGGAGTATATGATGGGTAGCTGACACAGACAACTTAAGGAAAACTACAAGACATGTATTTATGAAAATAGCATAGCACAATACAATATATTTAAATAATACTTACTTCACATTTTCTAACTTTAGACAAAATAAACTTTAAAAAAATTTGAAAACATAGGTCATTTATTTGACACCAGAAGCAGTATTATATGTTATGGAATTATTTTGGATTTGTTAAATTCAAATTAGCTCAATATTGACAAAGATAAACAAATTAGAAAATAAACAATATATAAATCAATAAATATTTTTCAGTGAAAATCCCAGTTAAATATTTAGGCCATAATGTTAACTACAGAATGTCCGTTGAAGAAATTTAGACTAGCCCCTTTACTTTTGTTTGAGTACACGTGTAAAATTTTTAGAAACATATTGTTTCAAAACTCCAACAACTAAAACACTTAACACAGCTGGGCAATAATAGTTTCATGAAACTGGCAGCAAAAATGAAGGAAAAGGCAATAAAAACTATTTAACATATAGAAAAAAGTCTTAATAATAATTCAATCATATTATTATATAATGAATGAAAGAAAATTCAAAGAAATCTATTAGCCACATTTCTGATCCAGATTAGCTCAATAATTACCGAAACGATACTTCAAATATATTACAACTATTTGGAACACAAACAAAAATAAAATGATTTAGTTAAGTATGTGTTTTAAAATTCTAAAGTTTTATGAAGGATACATCCAATCAAAAAGCATCATGTAGGAAGTTTTTGTATTAAAAGCAAAAGCAAGTCCTCTGAGGTCTCTTGCCAAGCCAATTAGGGCTTTCTTAGCTTCCTCTGCAGCAAACACTGGAGTACCAACTGATTGTAGCATTACACCAATTGATTCAAATGCATCTAGAAAACAGCAAATATCATTTTACAAAGATGTAATTTAGTATAATTAATTTTGAAAATCCTTACTAAGATGAAATAAATACTTTAAATAAGTATTTTTAGGTACATTTCACATAAATTATGAATTGAGAATTAACTCTTCAAGTGAGAAATATTTTAAGTACAAATGATTACATACTAGTGAGTGGAGTCATGAAGTTAGTGAACCTGTCTTCATCCTCACCGAGGTCCACCATGAGTAACCTACCCAGAGAAGTGTAGAACATAGACCGGCATCGCATCTCACTCACCTCCACTCCATTACCAAGGAAAGGGAAATGTTCACTCTAAAAATACCATAACTGAAGTTAACAAAAAAAGACACTAAGGTCTATATTTTTTTTATTACAAAAGTAAAGGCCTACCGTATGCCTGTTAAGTATGAACTGGACCTCATCCAATTTCACTAATTTTCTCACACAACTGTAGCCGACTGTAAGGTCATTCAAAAGCTGAAGGGTTTTACATGTTATGAGTTCACTCCTGCCCCAATATTTTAAATTGGTAATTCTACAACAAAAGGTGAAATTATGAAACTGAATAAGAAAGAAATATCAATGACTGTACTTTAACATGAGGTAAGCAGGGGCATTCGATATAAATAAAGTACCATTCTGAGTATTTTACTCATTTTACCATTTTGGTTTGGTAGGTAGATTTTTTAAAACAAAATCAAATTAATAGAGGCAATTATTTGCCAGGAAATTTTTGTATGAATTTATAACTAATTAACCGGTAGTGGAGTATAAAATCATACAATAAAATCACCTAAAGAATACAAACCAGTACTGGTACTTAAATAGTAAAAACCACACAAAAATTTGTATATTGAGGAGAGGATTGCCAGGAATTCGATCTTAGCAGAAGAATTAGCTGAAGAATAAAAACCAGTAAAAACTAATTTGTAACCAAAAGTTCTTTCTTTAGACAACGTCTTGACCTAAATTTCAGGCCTTCATCAGGGCTGAATATGAAGAAAAAACATACAAAAATAATATAGAAACAAGTCTATATGTAATACCCCAGAGAAGTGTAGAACATAGACATCTGACACATGAATTAATAAATGAAAATATAAAATTGTGTGTAATCAATTATATAAAATGCATGACAACTGGATTCTGAACATATTTAAGAGAGGAAAAAAGTATTTATAACATTATGAGAGTAACATACCAAATAGGGGGATAGGGGGAGAGAGTGAGAGAGAGAGACTACTGCACAACACTAACCAAATCATGACTAGTCTGATTTGAGAGTTGTGGAAGGGAACAGGAAACGGATGTAGGAGTAGAGTCCAGATAAAAGATGGATTATGTGACCTGAGGTTCATGGAAATATCACTGTAGGGAAGGGAAAAAAAATTCACACCAGAATTCTAATAACCGAAGACATCCTCCAAACATAAACGACGCCAAACTCGCCCAGTCAACATCAACTATCTCATAACTTCATGATACCCCAAAGCCCTGCGAGGTTGTAACAGACACAACAAACACACAGGAAAACAAGATAGATCGACTCTTTACTAACCTTAAACATACTTAAACATTAAACCCCTTTTTAATTAAATTACACATTTCCCACACAAAATATTGCCAACACTTGATCTTCTTCTAAAATGTCGCTCACACTTTATTTACCTACAATTTATAACCAATAACTTAAAGCCAATTTCCAGTGTGTTTAACTCCAAAACCAAATTCAACAATATCAGCAACACTTTCAAAAAATCATGTCTAATTTAATTATCAGTGAGATTATTAAAAAAAACTTACATTTAAAACTAGATGTATATCTATAACTGATACCATTAGAAGTAATATATGAAGCAGATTTCGACCATTTCTCCTTAGCAGTAAACACATTGAAATTATAAAGCATAAAAAAAAAAAGCAACAACACATACACAAGTGCTCCTGCTGTTGTAGAAGACCATAAACTGTAGTGCAGCTGTTGGCAACTTTCACATCTGCCACAATTTAGTTTGAATTAAATTAAAATAAATTTTAAGTATATTTATAATTGAATTGTGTAAGTTGTGTTGCCCCATCTCACCCCTCTCTCTCACACCTGTCTCTCTCTCTCCTCGCGTGCGTACTCGTCGCTGGCTGAGGAGTGGCTGCTTAGTCCCCTGTTAATCCCGCTACTGGACTCTTGCCCCCCTGGGCCTCTGCCTGCCGGACACCAGTCAGTCCTCGCTAGACCACCTAGCCCACTGCATTACGCTGGCAGCCTTCACCTTATGGGACACTCCAACTAGCTTCCAGGAAAGCCTGAGATGCCCACAGATTTCATAGGACTGCCGCAGTGTGAGGAGGATCTCCCAGCACCCATCTTCATTTTGGGACTCGTAGCCGCTCTCTTCAGACCGATAAGTACCCTTGGTGCACATTATTTGAGAGAGGGGCAATTTTTCTGGAGACCTTATTAAGTCCCAGATTGATTATTATTTAAGTAATTAGAAATTAATATTATTTATTATTATTCAGAAGAAATATTATTTTATTATTTGTTTGTTGGTATTCAAAGGAACATTAACTACTTAAGGAGATCATTTTTCTCTTATGTTTATATTAATAAATTTATTTTATTTATCGCTCTAATAATGCTGGCTGATATTTCCCACATCTCCTATGGTATACAGTCCCCATATTATTAACAGCAGCCTCTTGAAGAAATTTGGAACTAATAGATCTGGAAAAGGAACTGTAAGGATTAAGAATAGGTACCCTTATGTACTGATTATACTATTTTTCAAAGGAAAACAAACAAAGAATTAACTGCTAATAACTAATAACTGATTTCAGTCTCCCTTCCACCAGTTGAGGCGAATTAATTTGCACACCTGGGAGGCTAGAAGGAGCTCTAGGTAGGAGTTTCTGACATGAAAGGATTGAGACCCACATAGTGCAGATGTGAGCATGTATGGCTAGTGAAAACACGAGCTTGAGTCCAGCCATGGTCTCAACTTTTTTCTTTAAAATAAATAACACACTTGGAGCTCTTAGTAAATGGATGTTACACAACAAATTGTTATTAAATACATCTAAAACTTTAATTAAAGGGGATGAATCTATGCATTTAAAAATTATAAAAATATATTATAAAAAAATGTAAAACTTAAAAAGGAAAGAATACTAAAATCTTAGAGAATAATTTTGGATCGAAATTAAAAAATCATAAATGAATGAGATAAAAGGAAACTTAATAATATTATAGTTACTTAATAATATATGAATAATACATATGTATCAAAGAAACAAAATAATCTTAGACAATAAAAACTTATAAAGTATACATCACTGTATTTTTTACTCAACCGAGTCATAACTCATAACTATATGGGTTACCCTTATGGGGTATTATTAAAGAAGCTTCAGATTTTTAAAATAAAAAAGCAGGTTATTATAGCCATGTCTAATTTCAATGCCAAGTCATCATACAGAGGACGTTTTAATATTAAGACCAATGTATCTCTTTACGTACTACAACATATGCTTAAACATATTAAAATTAATTTTTGAACTACACAAAAAAGGGGGGGGGGGATACACACTGTTATTTGACTAGTCAAAAAGTAAGTTAACCAATACAAATTTGACATCTTTTTATGAAAAAGAATTAGTTTACTGGGGTAGTTTAGTATAACTCTTTAGCAAAATAACCAAATTGAAGAAAAGCTTAAGACTTTTCAGAGTATAATTAAAAAATATACAATTAGAAATGAATTTAGCAATAAAAGATTATTTGAATAGAATTTTAAAAATATCATACAACCTTAATATGATTACAATATAAGTTCTAAATTTGTCATAAGTTATGTTGGTCATTGTGAAAAGTTATGCATAATTAGTGTTATGTGGAGTGTGTGATATTTGTGCTAAAAATGATATATAAATAATTTCAGCTAAAAAATAAATATATAAGCACATTAATTATTTTTTTAAATAACATAAAAATACAATTGGTTAAGAAAACGTAAAAGTCAACAACTCTATTGTTACTATCTCAAAAACCTAGGCCAGACTCTTTTTGATATAGTAACAATAGAGTTACCAACTTTTACATGTTTTCTAAATAAATTATATTTTAGTGTTATTTTTTTGAAATAATTGACATACTTATTTATTTATTTTTATAGCTGAAATTATTTATATTTTCTAACTATTTATATAATAGTAATTTTTAATATTTGATTATTTGCCCTGAAGAAGGAATTAAATATTCCAAAACAGCCGGCATTATAGTTTAGTTTTTTTTACTCCTGTGACTGACACCCACATCCCACATCCTCTATGATAACCGCGGTCATTTTGAATATGTTATACATGTTATGTTTATCAGAATTAGTATGTAGGTTTTACATTTGATAATAGTGATGTATTGCTGATAAAAATGAATAATAAATATTTTATATAACATCCAAATTTTAAAGTATACTTAGATTTTTGAAAATAAATATTTTACTCTGTTCTACTAATATATCTTTATAATATATGCCTTCAAACAGAACAGAAGTAAATAGTAAGACTCAATCATTTCAACATAAGTAAAATTTGTTAACAAGTTAGATGTAAAAGTCAGCATGACTGTCACATTTCAACACATAGAGAGGGGCCTTAATGAAAGCTGTCGGATATAAAACTCAATGTACTCAATCTATTGCTTGTACTACTATTCATATTTGATTAATTAATGGTGGTAACCTAATACGTCATAAAATAATCAAGAGATTACAAAGAGACCAAAATATATTAAATGAAAAATATGTTCTTAATAAAGTAATGAACTCACATTTTTCTCACAAATACACTAAGCACCATAGACTCGTCACTCAAGCCTAGAACATCAGACAGTCTTCGGTACACTTTGGAATTCTTCTGCACCTGCGTAATAATAATAATAAATTGATTCTTAGCCATTTAAAATTAGTCCTTCACGATGCAAAGCCTATGAAATATGTTATAGATTTTGAGGTTTTGTTCTTAAAAAAGAATGTATCATGCTCAAAATTAAGAAGTCTTAAACTAAAGAATAAGATTATTCAATTCTTCACTTCATTAAAAAATATCAGTAAATTAGATTGTAAATTGTTATATTTGATTTAGTTACTGTATGCTACTACTAGACTTTTATACATAAAAAAAGACACATCAACTACATGAGGAAAAGGAGTTTAATAGTGTAATCAGTGTGAGGACTATGGCAAAGTAACACTAATTTATTTTACCAGCAGCTAGTTTTAAAAGGAAATAAAAAAAACTTGAATTGGATTAGAGCAGGGAGCTATTAGTTTAATGCTAACAAGGACTCAAATAGCTTGTTATTGGAAAAGGTAATCAATAAAAAAATTTATTCATTTTAAAATAATATTTAAAAATGTGTTTAATTAATATACCATTACTTCTATCTTAGCATTCTAGATCTGTCCTCTAATCCACTCTTTAAATGAACATGCCTATCCTGACCAAACTTGGTTCACCAAGATTAATTCAAGGTCCAGTTGATTGGAACTCCTTTCACACACATCATGACTTAACTCCTAACACCTTAAAAGTAATATAAGACATATTCTAGAGACAATCCTACATTCTCACCGATTCGGTTTGAATACCCACTCCACCATAAAGCCAAACCACTAAATTGTCTGTCATATAAAATGCTTTTTAAGTTTGGCACATAGGTCTAACTTTTAAACTTAAATCTCTCATCTCCAATTACTACCTAATTATAAAATCATAAATCTAACCACTATTTCTCTGATCCTTCAGTTCATCCTTTCCTTAACTTGCCATAATACAGCTTGGTCTCTTGGAACCAAGACTTTAAGTTAAAGGTTAATCTTCTAAAGTCAAGTAATATAATCTTCACCCATTCCCACTTCATCTGTCCTACTGTTGAACTTAACAGTCAAATTAAGCTAAAAAAATCTCAAACCCTACACATTGACCTAATTTTGAACAAATGTATTATCTGAGGCTAAGTATAACTAAACATGAAAAAAGAAAGCAACTACAGAAGTTGACAGCCTCCCACTATGATTTTATCCAAAAACTCTTCTTCCCACCAAGTGTTAACTATTGCTATAATCGGTCAAAAAATAGAGATATTAAAATATACACAAAAGCAGACTAAAAGTATATCCATATCGCAAAAATTCATATTCAAGAGACCTTAAAGCATAGTTTTTAAAAAATTATGCTTTAAGGTCTCTTGAATATGAATTTTTGCTGTATGGGTATACTTTTAGTTTGCTTTTGTGGATATTTTAATATCTCTATTTTTAAATTATTTATTATTATTTTAAAAATGATAGTTATGATGAAATAAACAATTAAGATAGCAAAAACTACCTGGTCGCCAACATAAATCTTTCTGAACTGCTCAAAGAAGCTCAGCATAGCTAACTCAAGTTTTTCACAACCACCTTGAGTCAATCTGGAGTCAGTCAGGTTCATCAGTTGAAGAACCCTGCAGAAGCAAAAAATAAATAAATAAATAACAGTTGCTACGGGAAAAACATTTAAAAAAATTATAAATCAACCATCAGAAGCAAGCACATAAAAGCCTACAAGCTGTAGAGAAGCAATAAAATTGCAACATTGTCATTATATGTTATATCAATAAACATTAGAACCTAAACTTCTCAAATTTCTACTAAGTTTGTACTATGATATAACACAGTATATTAATAAGTGTTTTTTTTTTTTTTTCCAAATGTTTTTGACAAATGTTTCATTTTTTAGTTTAGTATTTATTTGTACAAGAAATGCAAGGGAATAGAATAAAAAAATATTTTTTTATTATATTCCCTCGCATTTCTAGTATAAAATTAACGAGGGATCAAATACCACAAATAAAATCAGTATTAAAAAAGAAAAGTATTTATTTGTGTGTGTGTACGTGTATGCATTCATCCGTTCGTTCATGTGTGTGTGTGTGTGTGGTGTACATATATAAAATAAAATTTTATTGCATAAAATAAAATAATAAAATTACAAGATATAAAAATATAAAAGGTACTCCATAGAAAATACTATTAAAAAAATAGTATTTGTGAGCAGGTGTAATCCCTACCTACAAACCAGCTCTCCATCCATTGCATCATGCTCATCATTACTGTTAAATGAAACACGACCCCCAATAGCAGATCCAATAATGTACACAAGCCATGTTAACCTCCCTGAAACCAGAAAGAAAGAATTACAATTAGCAGATTTGTAGATATCATATTGTTTATAAGGAAAAGAAAGGCTAAAACTAGTATCAGGGGCAACATTAATAAAAATAATAAGTTTATAATATATATATAGTTAGTGAACCTGTCTTCATCCTCACCGANAAACAGTATATATATATATGTGTGTGTGTTTGTTTTATAATGTATGAAACCAGAAAAAATATAAACTTCATAAGCATTAACTAAAGGGATGTATAAAAAAAATTACTGTTTTTCAACCAAGTGTTTATAATACTATATCATTGACATAAAATACAAAAAATACTTAAAAGTATAGTCCATTGTTATCTGTCATCAGCCACCTGATAGCCAATTACTCGATCCCATGCTGACACCATTTCTTTGTATGGTTGCCAAAGAATTTTAGAGCTCAATTTAAACTTCTGCAAAATTATAAAATTTTCCTTGCATAAAATGGCCCAAGGATCGAAACAACTAGTATTCCCGTGGTGTGAGGTCTGGACTATATGGTGCATGAAGCAAGAATTCGAACCCATGAAGTTCTTTAAATTTTTCTTTGGTTCGACAAAATGAGCATTGATGAGCAGGAGGCTTTATTTTGGAAGAGGTTGAAAGGGATTTAACAAGCTTAGAGAATATTCTAAAGGTATTATTAAGTACTGGTTAGTATTAAAAAGGATTAAAAAATTTTTAACGGTCCTTTTAAATCTTGAATTAGATAAAACAGTGTTAGTCTTGTAGATAGTCAGTTTATTTTCTAATGTGAAGTGAGAGCGCCTATTTATGAACTCCCTACGATCTAAGAGATGTCTGTACCTCTATAACAGGGCTCCAGCTTTACGCTTAGCTTGTATGAGGTTCTTAATGTAATAAGGGAGGGGTTCAGCTGAATTTACAGTGTAGCGGGTGCTGGTGGGTTTTAAGTTAGCCTTTCAAAGAGATTGCTGAATCTTTATAGTAAAGAACTGGACACCATCATCCAGCTCTTCAGAGGTTTTTAAGGAGATTCCGAGGTCAAGTAACTCTTCTAGGAGAGTTCTAAAAAGTGTCCAGTCAATGGGACCACTTATTAAGGTTGGTGGCAATTGTCTAGGGTTAGGTGTGAAAGGCAGTGTAAGGAGGACAGGGTTATGTCCAGAGGAAAGTTGATTTAATGTTTTTACAGAGTGATTGTAGGTTTTACATATGAAAAAATCTAGGATATCAGGAAGATGGTTTACATCGGTGGGCCAATAGGTGGGAAAGGGTGGACTTAAAGTGGAGATTATGAGAGGAGATATGCTATACAGCATGCTTATACAACAGGAGTTGTTCATTCTCGTGCCCCACTGTAGATGTTTTGCATTATAATTTCCACCAGAGAGGAAATGGGAACTTAAGGATTTAAAATGCTCTTGGAATTGGCCTGAGGTTATAGATTTGTTAGGAGGGCAATATACTGCAAAATGGTAATTGGGGAAGTGAAAGTATTGGACACTGAAGTGAATTGGAGCGAGTCTATAGGAGTGGAAGGTATTAAATGATGAGTATGGGAAGTGCAAATGAGGAGCTCAGTTCCATCATGAGCTCGTCCGTCTGGGTGATCAGTTCGGTACGTTGTATAGCCTGGTATGTTGAGTTTTTAAATTTTTGTTAGTCGTGTTTCAGTAAGTAAGAGTACGTCTATACATTTGTCTTCTAGAGTAAGTTTGAGTTTGTTTGTATGTGTTTAAATGCCGTTAGCATTCCAGAGGAGGACAGAAAAGGATCTAGGAGAGGAGGAGTTCATTTACTGCTAGACGAGGAAGTCATATTAGAGACTACCATTCAGAATAGATTTAGGAGAGGAGTGATGAGGGCACGAAATTCCGAGAAAAGGAGTGGTGCATGGATTGAAAATCATTAGATATTGACGGTGGAGAAACATGAGATGGCAGGTCGCTCTCCCCTGGGAGGTGGCATTGAGGAAGAGGTTCTTTTTATCTGGGCTGGTAGGTCGCCTATAGAATAACCTGAGTCCACTTTTCTGTTTGGGGGGGGTGGGTGTCTTCGAGCTACAGGTGCTGAGTCCTACTGTGTGATGGGCTGGATCTGCTGCTTCAAATCTTTGTAGACCTGGCAGCCTTTATAATTAGCGGGATGGTTTTTCTGGCAAAGGGTGCAGACAGCAGGGGTACTGCGAGATTTCTGACAGTCCCCTGAGAGATGTGTCCCTCCACATTTAACACATCGAGCACCATACTCACAGTATCTTTTAGTATGACTGTATTCCTGGCATTTGTGGAAATGAACTATGTCTCTTCTAGGAAGGGGCTTCTCCACTCTTATTCTGCAATGGCAAAGTGAGGTTATATTGTAAATCTTGTCTATATTGCTTGAGGGCTTGAGATACACAAAGAACAAGGACAACAGAGACTTTATATGACCGTCATTACTAGGCCTGCTTGTTGTTATGTTAATGGCATTTCTGACCTGGAAGCCAAGTTCAGTGAGCTCCTCTTTGATATAATCAGGAGAGGTTGAGTGGTGGAGGTGGCAGATGACGACTCAGACTGCACACTTTTCCTTTAGTTGGAAAGTGTGATACTGGGCGTTTGTCTCTTTTAGATAGCTCACTATACCTCCGTAGGTGTATGGGCTATCTGGCATTATTTTAGTGTCATGATGGCGATTGACACATGTGTATCTCCCGCGACCGACTCGCTCATTGAGTTGAGTGCATATTAGGCAAAAGTTATGCTACTCTCATTTAAAATTAAATATACCCAAAGAATTTTACCTAAAATCCTTTGACAAAAAAGAAAATACATGTATATACACTCACACTGGAAGTAATATACTTTTTGTGCTTTTATATATATGCATACATACATACATGTATATATATAAGCACAAAAATTGCGTTTCTTTCTATTTGTATAATGTATATAGAAATAACCACCCAAATGTAATTTACTGGTATACGAATTAGAAAAACATGGTGAAAATAATAAGTACTGAGTTACCTTGTTGAATTTGCAAATCCATTTGGTGAGCATTCTGAGAGGCAAGAAGCTCTTGGTAAATAGTAGCAGATTGGTCAAAGAGTTGCACAAGCAGAGAGCAGGTCTTCTGATACTCACAGCGGCCAATTACAGACAACTGCTCCAATTGTTGCTGAACCATTCCAAGATCATCAAGAGGGTCTTCCAACCCCTCCCTGCAATAAAACAAAATTCTTTATTAGATAGACAGAACAAAAATTGTATTCACTTTTCCTTGAGGTGAGACCAATTTTTCCAAAGATTTGAGGGGAGTATACAGAAATAATTTTCTTCAAAGCAAACCAAATTCATGAGATCAGTTCCATAGTAATTTATGATCTTATCTTTCTTTTAGGGGGGAGAAACTAAAAAAAAAAAGTACTATTCTTTTCTCTTTTTTCTAATGAACTGGGGCGAAGCTATACAATTATCAGAAATAAAAAATTGTTAAACTTTGCTCAGTGATAATATTTATTTATTAAAGCTGAGCGCTTTCAAGACTCAATGTCTCATCCTCAGAGTCCAAAAATCTTTCAGACGAGAGTCTAGTAATGGATAAGGATGAGACATTGAGTAAAGAGTCCATTACCAGACACTCGTCTGAAAGATTCCTGGGCTCTGATGATGAAATATTGAGGTTTGAAAGCTCACAGCTTTAATAAATAATTATCATTATCACCAAGCAAAGTTTAACATTTTCTAATTCCTCATAATTCAAATTTGTATGTTGCAAAAAAAAAATAAATAAATAAGAAGGTATTCAAGCTCATTGTCATTTTCCACACATATCAATAGTCCTCTCCCCAGTGCTACTAGAGACTAATTCAATGGTGCCATATTTTTGGGTCAATTAGTTAATTTAAAATATAATTTCTAAATTTAAAAATGATATTTAAACTTCAATGATCTATAAACAATGAAATGAAACTTGTTTATGTTTTCCTTTGAAATGTAATTATTTGGTAATTAATGTATGAAGTTCTAGGAATTAAAATGAAACACAAACTTAAGTTGAAATGCTTTTGAAAAAAAAGAAGAAAAAACTCAATAATTTTGGAACATAATCCATGGTTACAAACTACCAATACATAACTGTTCATAATCACTGTTTTCACTTCACAAATAACTGAAATAAAATCTGTAATCACAACTAGTCAACTTTTAATACAAAAACTGAAATGTATCATGTGATTGTGTAGTAAGAAATTTTATGATACAAACCTGACCACAACAGCGACAGACTCTAGCCGAGAGGTGATATAAGTGGAGGTAACCTCTGGTGTGAAGGTCTCGAGTAAGTGAGGCTCAGTAGCCTTAACATATGGCACACTTGCAACCATACGTTGCCACAAGCTCAAAAGATAGTGAACACTGTTTGGCGCGAAGTGCCACATCTGTCAACACACATCATATCCATTAAAAACACATGTACTGCTTACTGTAGTGAAGTCTGGAGAAATGTACAAAATATATGAATTTAAAGAATGTATAGTCTTGCTAAAATATCTAGAAAGAATAAGTATTTCTCCCAGAGGGAAAAATTGTTTCATTTGTAGTTAAAAATCAAATTAACAATTTTAAAAAGCATAATAGAAGTAGTACATAAAAATCAGATTTTAGTTTATGATACAGCCTTTACTCCCACTTCAACAGCTTAAAAGAAACTGGCAAGTTTATGTCGACCCATACCAATAGACTGAGCAATGCAGGAACTTTCTCCTTAATCAACCAGACCTACACTTTTCTAAACTCCTTCGTACTAAAACATGCTGAAGTAGTAATGTCAGTTTGTTTCTGTGTCAGGGAATCCCAACTGACTTCCAAAGAAGGATGGAAAGAGAATTTCAGGAAAGAAGAATCAGAAATATTGGGAGGTAGTTAGGCGATTATGAATATTTTGTAGAAATTGGACAAGAGGAATTTTTTTTTTAGTTAGGTGATGGTAGAGATAAGAGTTGAAAGGTTTTAGAAAGACTGGGAAGAGTAGGTATATGACTAAGGTGTTCCTGGGAAAGAATGGCTTTCGAAGCAGGGTGATTTGATTGTGGCTTGGATTGGTTAGTAAGATAGAAGAGTGTCAGCAGTTGTGAATGTGACCGACAAAGAAGGGTTAGACCCCAGGTAAGCTAGGCCACTGCCCTCCATTTGTAGGGTAATGTCTGGTCTGAGTTAGCCATGGACTGTTGAAGAAGGAAGGATCAGTGCTAGGGTCTGGCTCTATTTTGTTTGTGTGGTGCCCTTGTGAACTAGTTGGGTTGTTATTATCAAAGGCTGGGTTTGCTGAACTGGCACCAATAAGGGCCAAGTGTTCTGAGTCATGCATTGACTACTTCTAGACCTAGATCTCTGTAATCGTATTAAAGTAATAGTAAATATGAAAATTTCCATAACAATTAGCAATCTATATTTATCTCCAAATGAACCAAGTACTTATAATTTTGTTAATGATTTTTACAGACTTAAAAACAATCATAATTAAAATAAAAGGCACAGAAAACCTCCTACCCAGTATAAATTACATACACATCCCTCAGAGTAAAATATCAGCCATAAACTTTTGCTTCCTGCTTCCTAAATTTCGCAAGCTAAGTTTACTTGAGAACTTGCCCAGATCATCATGCAAGTAACCTTTTCAAGTAAACTTTTCTTGTTTACTTGATCAACCATGTTGACATCATCCATCTACAAATGCAGATAAAACATTTGACAACAAAATAACTCATTATTGACATACAATCAATAATAAATAAATCTTTTAAAAATAATATAATTTTCAGAAACAAAAATCTGCAACAAAAACTATATTCCTTAGACATAGAATGCAAACAAAGAGATACGAGAATTTCAACACCTTCAAATAATAATAATAGAATTTAAAAAACTTAGTGGTGATATGTCTGTCATGCAGATCAGCATAAACTAAGCTAATTTCCTATATTATTTAAAGAAAGACTAAAATAAACATTAATTAATAATTAGGTTTTAAAAGCTAAGCTTTAGATTGTCTTGGATGGAAGAGTAGGGGAATCATGAAATATAAGCATGAAATATATACGTGTGTGTGTGTGTACTTTCATTAAATTTCTGAATTATGCTACATTATTAATAGATCAATATAAATGAATGCTATGATTGGCTACAAATTGAAAATAATTTAAAAGTTCTTATCAAAAGAATATTAAGTGAAATACATCCATGTAATAATGAAGTACTACTGGCAAAATAATAATACTATAACTAAACATAAGTGAGTCTGTTGTATGTAATAATCACATATTTTTGCACATTTTACATATTTATGCTCCCATATCAACTTGTTTTATTGAAGTAAATCATGAAAAAAATTTTACACATGTACATATGTATGTAAATGACTTTCTTTAGCCCTTTGAATATGCATTTTAACAGAGTGAATAATAAAACAATAGTTACCTTAAGGCTTTCCACAGTGAATTTGGCAATTAGCTGAATGGCTTCTCTATAGTTGTCAACCATGACAAGTTCACCAAGCTGGTAGTTGGATTTGAGTCGAGCCAGCAATCTGCAGAACTCATGATAATTACTAGGCTCACTTAATCCCTAAAGATAAAAGGAATTGTAATGATCCAAAAATGTATATACACTATTGATTGCTTATTTTTTCTTATCCTTATACTAAGATTTTATAAACATTTAAACATTATGCTTTAAGCAATTCATATGAACCATGAAACCATTTTAACTGGAGAAAATGTAGCTTTACATTTTAGGTTCTAGAGCCAGGATAAGTAAAATACATGTTTTATGAGAAAAAGAGACGGAATAATCTGTAAACATAATATTTATACTTATATGAATATTTATACTTGAAATTTTAATTTAAAGGAAAAATATACTTAATAAATAATAATAAACATTAAAACTATTTAATAATTATATTAATCAACTAAAACTCTTTGAGTTCAGTGATAATTGTGAATACTAACCACTGTTAGAGAAGTGCATAACAGGTAATAATATATAATTAGAAAGAAAAGCAACAGTTTCTAGTAGTTAACAATGAATAAACTGAGGGTACCTCAGGGATCAATTTTGTTTTTTATATTGTATATAAATGGCCATTCATAACTTTAAACACCAAATCAAGGTTTTTTACTACTTACTTTTTACTGTATTCTTTAATGAAAAATAAATGAAAAGTGATCTATTATCTCTGACGCAATTGGTTTTTTTTTTTTTTTTTTTTTTTTTTGCTAAAAGGACAATTCAGAACAAACTGATATTAAATACATCCAAAACAGATTATGAGTATTAAAATTAAAGGAGATGAACCTAAGCTTAGATATTACTTTTAAAAGTCTAATTTTTTCATGGTCTCTGACCACAAAAAGAATATGACAGTTTTTTCCAATTGGCAAAGATGTCCAGAGCGATGAACCATTGAGAATGGTTAAATCATGCAAGGAACAGGTTCTGATAGAGCTCACCGAGAGGATGGAGACATTTGGATGTTTTGATCATGACCCATTAACCAGTACCCAAAAAGCTTCATTCCAACTTTGAAAATCCTACACCATTATTTTCCCAGATCTCTGTCATTCTGTGATTTATGTCATTTGGCTCGACAAGTCACTTTCATCCAGAAGTTTCTGCCCCATGAGATGGGGCTACCATGTCCTTTGGGCGATGATACATTTAACATTGCTATAAAAGCTATAACTTCCCTGATCCCAAAATTTTGAGATGAGACAAAGTCGAGTTAGAGGATTTAAAAACTCACCACTGGTCTTATGATAATAATCTGCATGACAAGTAATTACACCACTTCCAGCATCAGTAGAGAGTGAATGTCTGCTTAGGAGCTTATGGGCAGCAAATGACAGAAATCCAATTTTTACTTGGTTTTCTTTTTTACCAAATGCTTTTCATCTTTCCAAATCATCTTCGGGCACCATACAAACTCCTCAATGCATGCTGCTTGGAGAAGAACTAGGTGGCAGATGAAAGTTCAAACAATTTGTATAATTCATTTTTTTTTTTTTTTTGTCCATACTAATTTTTTCCCCATCATAATTGCACAGTCAAATTAAGAGATAATTTAAGTTTTTAAAACACTGTTAGAAAGCTGACAGCTTTAATGTAAAACCACAATTAAAATAAAACAGCATATATGAAGAATGAATGAATAGAGATACAAGGGGAGGACAAAAAGTTCTTAACCCGACCCAAAAAGGAATGAAATCAAAACATAAAATATTTATTGTTTTTTCTATATAATGTCCCTTATTATCAATACATTTATTTACAAATTTTTCTAAACCCCCAAATAATAATTTTATTCTTTGGAAACAAATGAGCACCAATAGCCTCTTAGAGTTAGTCTCCATCCCCAAATCGCCTTCACCTGAGGTCCTTTTTGAGATTTAGAAACAGATAGTAGTCACTGGTGGCTAGTTCTGGGCTGTAAGGAGGATGATTGATTAAATCAAAGCCCAAGGTGTCAATCGTGGCCATCACTTTATGAAAGGTGTCAATGCAATGGCAAGTACAAACTGATGAAATTAAAAGTATTATAAGTACTAGACAAAAAATGGCAGGATTGCCAAAATTTGTAAATGGATAATGAGCTTGCCCGGATAGCAGGAGATCCAGGTTCGAGCCCTGGCTGGGACAGTTAGATTTTTTATTCTATTTCCTTGCATTTAATCATTTAAAATTTACATGGGATAATATACCACAAAAAAATTTATAAAATAATAACTAATAATTCTAAGTAAGGTATTCATATTTGAAGTCTCTGTTGCGAGCTTAGTACTTAAAATGACTTCTCAATACTCTGATACAAAGATTTGAAGTAATAATGTAAATTAAGAAAGTGTAGTAGTATAGTTAACATTGTTATGTTAAGAAAATAAAGAAAACTAAGAAATACTAACCTGAGGATTTCTAAGGATATGCTTCACTCCATTGACCAATTGGGTGAGAAACTTTGCTCTCTCAGTGTTACTGAAGAGAGACCTTCTCACTGAAGCTATCTGCACTAAGCAGGAAAGCGCCTGAAAATGTTTCAATGAGTATTCTGATGAAAAGCTGTTATTTCAAGCTTAATCGTCATAATATTTTCCAACAAAAAAAAAAGTAAAAAAGTTTAGTTAATTGTTTTTTATAATAACAGGAAGTTATATTACCATCTGAAACAATGCAAAATCATGTATTATACTTGCAAATTTAACTCAGAAATTGATACAAACCCAAGAATACTAAACATTCAAATAAAAAATGATTGTCAAGCAGGAGCTGCATAAGCTAAACAAATTCCTCAATAATGTAGCAGATGGATATTTGAACTTGAATTTTTCAAGCCATGAAATCCCTCACACTTATATATTCTATCAATAAAATAATCTGTGTTAGTCCAATAACAAATTTCATGCCCACTAAATTGATAAAACTTAACGCAATCACACTTGACATTTCAGGTAATCCCCACTCCTACTTGTTCGATTCCCTTTCAATAATGAACTGAGCCTTTTTTTTTTACATTTTTAAGTGACACGCTTAATTTCATAAATAAAACAAATAATTTTGGCTTATAAATTGGAAAATTAAAACTTACTATACTGTTAACTCCTCCCCTCTTTCACATTGTTCAATTTTGCTGTGTAACTCCTAAAATATTTCTAAATAAATCTGTGTTTCATTTTACTCTGAAGTAAATATTACACTTAATGCATCAAAGACATTTTTTATTTATATACGACATTTACAACAAACTCGTTTAGTATGTACTTAAAATCTATATGCCATATCTCTCTTAGAAAAAGTGTAGGCTCTATGCACTGACACATACGCACAAACATATGTACAAAAATTTTATTGACTCATTTTTTGGTGTCTAGTAGGAAGGATCAAACAAATTTCCAATTATCTGCCATGACCTAAATCCCTTTATAATGTGCTGCAGTAAATTACTTTCAACAGATTTTTCCGACCACTATAGTAATATTGAAATTGAAAATTTTTAAATTTTGTTTCAATATATATGTATATATGTATATATATACACATATTCACACATATAACAGCTGAATTTTGAATATTAACTAAGCATTTATAAAGAGATTAGAATATATATAAAAAAAAAAAAAATTTTCAGTAATGTTATTTTGTTGAGAGTCGATCAAGGTAGATCCAAAAAAATACAATTTAAAAAATGTGTATTTTTTAAATTATCTGCCAATGTTTCTGCATACATTGTAAGACATCTTCAGAGCTATCATGAAGGCAAGAGGGGACGGGACGTCGGGTCACCAAGATCCCATATCAACTGATCTACCTTGACCGAACCCCAACAAAATAACATCTACTAATAATCTCTATGGTCAAAAACTCTCCATTTGAACTTATAAATATTTTAACTGAGGAAAATAGTAAAAAATATAAAAAATCTATTCTTTAATATAAAACTTTATTCTGCTCTACTAGTTTTTTAACATTATTATTCTTTATTATTTTATGAACTTGGCTTGCTTTCTACAGGCTATACAAGTTAAGATGAAAAAATTTCTCTTAATTTCGCTTCTGACCTCATTCAATCCTCTCTCTTACCCTATCTGGCATCTACATTATGTGACAGTGAAGGGATAGGTTTGTAAATAATTTCATATTTCACTCTTCTTTTCTCTCAGTCATTCCAACATTCAATTTTTTTTTCTCACTTTTACCGTTATATTTTAAGAAGCTTCACATATTCTTAAAAATACATTAATTAATAGAGAAATTAGGCTAGTGAAATAAAAAGTCTATGTTTCATAATTAATGGATATTGCAGCAATGTACATGATAAATTATGATACTGATAATTATTTATAATGTTAAATAATCAATATGTGTGAAAACACACTGACAAATAAAAATGGTGAACATTAAAAAATATAAGATCTTAGTTTTGTGCTGTGATACACCTACTAATGGTGGCAAGGCGATCAGAATTAGATATACACCCTTTTAAAAAATACATGTATTAATTATTTATTAATCATTTATGTTTATTTTTTATTTATATTTAAGTTCCAAATTCAATATTTTGCTCTTTCATGAATTAATGTTGGATTTGGAAAAATCGGCAGCAACAGTGTCTGTGGACTTCTGCCAACAATTGTTTTTATATGTTTGAAACTACAGATAGTGATTAAGATGAAGATTGTTAAGGATATTCATTTGTCAATAATACTGGTGAAAATGCACAAAAAGTGTGGTGTACAGAATTCCAACCATCAGGTCATTTCCACTTGTTTACTGAATAAAGAAATATAATTATTTGTTTTTCTTTTCCTTATACTCTTTCTCACAGTAGTAGTCAAACAGAGAGTTAATTTATCTTAGCATGAACCACAAATATACAGAATTCACACTACATAAATATCTAAATATCTAGATGTTCTTAATTTTTTTGGTACATTTTTTAAAAATATAATACATTAATAGATTTGGTAATGAGTCGCCATTAAGCTGGTACCCAGTGCAGCTACCTCACTCAGAACAAGGATTAGATTTTTCACCACCTATACCCATTTTTGTAAAATTTAGAAATATCCACAAAGAAAACTGACATAGGATCCTGTATGTTATCAAAGTAGCTACTAACTTTTGAGTACATTTCAAAACCTATAAGACCAACTTCGATTGTGGAAACAACACTGAAATAAGTGTTGAGAATTTCAAGGGGCTTATTAAAGCCTGTTATTGATTTGTAGTGATATCCTAAGTTATTTATTTATTTTTTTTTTTTTAATTAGTCCCATTATATTTAATACAAACCCTTTAGCAATTAGTGTCATTATTAAATAATTTGTTACTTAACTCAATTTTGACCTAAATTTAGAAACAGATCTTGATCTGTTTTAGATAGTTAAGTTTAATTAAACACGAAATTTTATATTACAGTGGTAAGGGGTTAAATGATAATTTTATTTTTATTTAATTAATCATGAAATTTATTTATTAAGCATATGGAAAAAATTAGTTACCTTAACACTTAACACACATGCAAATAAGAAAATTATTTAATCTGTGAACTCAATTGTGAGCATAATTAACTAAATAATATGTTAAATGTACAGAAAATGTAAATAAGAGATTACCAGAGGAGATAAGGAGCTAGGTAGAGAATGATACATATCAAAAAAGAGCTTAAGAGTAGTGAAGTCGAGGAAAGCTGGTCTCCAAGAGGTAGGGATTTGAACAGTACAGAGATCATCAGAACTCTCATCTGTGGAGGTCCCAATGAAGTCAAAAGTCAAACAGTTGTGGGCAAGCCTCAGTAACTGGGTCATCAATCCATGCTGAAACAAGACAAAAAAAAAAAATTAAAAATCATAATATTAGTATTAAAATAACTGATAATAAAAAATGAGCGAGATCCCACTGTAACCAACCCTGCACCAAGACACTGGGACTTAGGAGAAATTTATGATGGAGATCAGGTCTCTATTTGGATTTTGTTCATAATGAGCCCAGCAGGAAAAGGCATGCAGCTAATATGTATTCAATTACTGCTCTAAATTAATAATAATTATTATTAACTAACAATTTAATAATAATTATTATTTCTAACCAAAATTAGAGTAGATTCACAGTCTCAAAAATAGGAGATTCGTCAGTAGAAATTTGTTCTATGGATAAACCATGATTCAAGTGGGTTGAAAGCCCTTTATTAATATCAATTTATCATGTGTGATATAAATATAAATCAACTTTGAAATTTTAGGCAATATACTTTTATGATACAAATTGCACTTTATTTTAATTTCTAGAAAATAGACAAATTTATCATTTGATAACTATTGGCATACACATTTTAATATGAAAAAGCATTGGCGATCTTCAATAAATAAATAAAACAAATAATAAAATTAAGAAGTAAAAGGAGCTTATTTATGAAAACAACCATCCATATTCATAAATGAATTTTATGAATTTATTTTTCTTTTTATTAATATCAATAAACTAAATATAAAATTAGAAGTTAAGTTTTATAAGTAAATAATATGAAAGTATGAAATTTTTTCATGCAAGATATTTAATTTAATTCAATAATATTATCAACTAGATTTTAGCATTAGACATAAAATCAGCCACTTGGAAATTCTAGGCCTTGCAAAAGATATAAATAACCAGTGTTAACAGGTTAACACTGCTTCATTTCACTTCTCAGTTCTGCCCTCTCTTTATCTTATTTTTCCTTTCTTCCAGGCATTATTATTTTTAGCTCCTATTCAGTCACTTAGCGGTAATGGAGGGAAGGGCTAACTACAGGTAGTTAACCTCTTACAAAGCGAAATTACTCTAAATAAAAATATATAAGTGTGATTAAATGATAAATTTTAAAATTAATTTCCACTGATTTAAACAAGAACAGTATTTAAGCAGAAAAAGACTTATTTTGCATATAAAACAAAATATTACTAAACAGACAGTGGAAAATGAGTTTGCTTTAGCTTCAAAAAAGCTCAATATGACTTGAAAGAAGGAAGATTTTGATTTTTTCAATTAACTTTGATTTGTTCAATTAATTAAAAATGTATGAAAAATTTCAGGATTTCAAAAGAGAAAACATAAGCCTCATTTCTTCTAAGTTTTTGTAACTCTACCAATGATGATAGTTTGATTTGTCAAAAATAAATTAAAAAATAGTAGCATCTCGATTAATTAAGTCCCTCAATAAATAAGTGTCCTGCAAGGCTAAAGGACCAATGATGCTTTAGTCTTAAATTGCTGTGGAAAGCCAGTAGCTCAAATCAAAATTTAAACACAGCAGGAACTCTAAGCAAGAGAGTTGAGATTATACCCACATCAATACAACTTAAAGGGTGCTATCTCACTTAAACATAGAAAATACAGCCTGGAGTGACACTACTAGTGAGTGTCATCCTTTCTCTTCTTATCTTAATGATACTCACTGACAGTTTATAGCAATCATCTATTGAATATTGTTTATGGCAGTAATTCAGTACAGCTAGGTGATTATAAAGGGGTTCATAAAAAATAAATACGATCGTTTAAACAAATTTAAGATTACACAGGACTGCCAATGTTTTAATCCTATTTAATACTTATCAATGCTTAATAATCTCTTTAGAACATTATCTAAGCTCCTAAATCCCATTCAAGTTCTCAAAAAAAAAAAAAAAAAAAAAAAAAAAAAAAAAAAAAAAAAAAAAAAAAAAAAAAAAAAAAAAACCCTATTGGTTTTAAAGAAGAAACAAGACAATGTCATACAAAATTCTTCTAATTTTAAGATGCTACTTCTACTACTTGTTTCTATCCTTAGCCCATTTCCTTCAAGGGAAAATATAATAATTTGATAATTTTGCGGAAATTGAAATTGTTGTCCAAGAGTTCTTTGGATGCCATCCCAAGAATAGGTATTGGAGTGGGATTGAGCAGTTGGCTAATGACAGTAGATAACAATGGGTTATACATTGATTATTAATGGAATTTTATCACAAAGATATAATAATATAAATAATAGGTTGAAAAAGGTGATTTCCTTTATACGCCAATCTTTGTTGATACAATTATTTTTTCTTTATTTGGGGTTAGAGAGGCCCAATATCATAGAGCTTTGTTACTAAATAAATTAAGTTTGCTTTTATAAGAGAACCCACTTGTATTTTTAGCTTAGTTTCAATAAGTGAAGTGTGGCAGTTAGTTTCTAGTTAAATTAACTAGTTTTGATAAAATCAAAGCAGGTTTGAAATAAATCGAATAAGAAGAAATCGTGATTTTGTTTAAGAGCTTAATGATTACTTTTTTTCATACTTTTTACATTTAACTGTAAGTTGACTACAGTCAACTAATGCATTTTGCTCTTCAAAAATATACCTACACAATATATGTAATCAGCAAGAATGAAGTAGATAATAATAAATTGAAAAACTCATTAAAATGTTTAATAACTATACATGTTTATGGCAATTTTCCCAAAAGAATTTATCCTAAAAATCAAACCATGTAAAAAAACTACATTTGTTAATTAATTTCTTATTAATTATTAAAATTTTATATATTAAGTAGAATCATATTACTTAATCATAGTTTTATTTTTTGTTCCTAAAATAAAATTTTAGAAAGGGCTAGCTGAAACACAAGAACATTAGTAATAAGTTTTATGCACCTGGGCTTCATCATTAAAATTTAAATTTTTGCAATTTTCTGAAGCAGTTCCTAACAAGGAGCAGGCAAGTCTAAATATTTCAAATAGTTGAGTATCTCGAAAGGAAGAAGCGATTTTGCGATGTTTAGTTAGTGATCTGTTGGCATCAGCTTCAGAAATCTGGTTCATTTCACAAGTCAACTGGGAAAGAAGTTGGACTCCCACCATACAGTGCTCCACTGAACCCTGGTAAAAAATAAATAAATATGAGTCAATAAATAGTTATTATATTCTTTCTTATATTATGCAACCAGTTCAAAAATTAGATAAAAATCAAATCACAGTTAAGTGATATAATATAAATAAGAATTGTGATAAATTTTGATTCAGTAATAAGCCAATTCCCATGTTCCTCTTACTGGAAGGAAAGTAGCCATGCATGAGGTCATGCATATACCCCCTTCATTACTATATAGAGGGAAGGGAAGAAAGTCCCCTCCAATTAGGACTTTCCACCTAAATTCCACCACAGCTCAACGCGTTTTTGTGTTTTCTTAATTTTACTTTTTATTGAACAATGAAATATAAAAATAAATAAAAATACATAGGATTGTATTTAAAATGAATGGAAAATTTTTGGTTAGTTACTTCTAAAAACAGTGAACATATACTTTTATTACTTGTAACCAGAAGTTTAGTTATGATAGTTGATACATCTCTCTTTTCCTAAAAACATTAGAGTGAAAGGATACTACTAGGCTAAGGTTAGCCTATTGTCACATATGTATTGAGTGGCTGAGTGGTTAGCACACTCGACTTGGGATAGTCATTAGTCCACATCATTAACACGCATTTCATTTGTTCTCCTTGTTTTAAAATATACACTAGACATTAATTACTCGCCACATATAAAAATAGCTATTGGAGAAATGGATAATGTATGGCAATATTGCAATAATTCCAAAATCAAACACCCGTCAGTGCTGTGAATCAGGAAAAGTTGCACTGTGACCACTCACAACACCACTAGGACCTTTATTATCTCTTCTTGCTGGCAATATAGATAATTCAAAATTATTTTTGTGCAAGATATGCTAATTCAATTTTTGCTTCCAGCTGACATCATTGGGAGCAACTAAAATTTGTGACCACACATCTGATGGATGCAATTTAGGAACTACTTTAAAAGACTAAATAAATTGATACTCAAATTTACCTGTCAGAAGAATTACAGCAATCATAAAAATTCAAGACAACAAAATTCGATATGTACCTGGTCTTTGACAAACAAGATTTCTTTGAATGTCAAAAAATCTCAAACTATTGTTTATGGGTCTAGATCCTTGCTTCAATCACTTCCTCCTGTTTCTTCCACTTTCCTGATCATTAATCAGCACTTGATTTCCTTTCAGTCCTCAGTCAAAAATCTTGGAATTATCCTGGACCAAACTTTTTCTTAGAAAAAATACATTTCCCTCACTTCCCGTCGCTGTTTCTCTACTCTCCATCAATTCCATCGCTTTAGTCATCTCCTGCCTCATTAAACCTGCAGTCTCCATGGGTTGTCACTCATATTCCTCCATTATGACAATGGTTGTGCAGTTTATGAAGGTCTCACTGGAGAACCAGAGGATAAGCTTAATTAAGCTTTTGTTAATTTGTCCATTTTTGTCTTGTTCTTGGAACACCACCGTCACAGAGCTATACTCTGAGTCTGAAAAGTTACACCCTCTTACCATAGGCAATATTTCCATGAATCTCTTTTCTATCAAGTCATATTTTCCCATTCTCCTCCAACCTGTACTCCTCACTTGAATCGTTAAATCCCAGCTATTTCAACACCTCTCTGTGCAATTGGGTACTAGGAACTGCTAAAACTTGGTCTGGTATATTTTTATTTTAAATAATTTTTATTGTATTAGTTTTGCCAATGCCTGATGATGATCCCAAGTTTCTACAAATTCATTTTATTCTTAGATGATTTCAGTTGGGGTTCGGTCAAGGTAGATAAGTTTTTTTTTGTCCACCAACAACAAACTGAAATCTACTTACACCATCCTCAAAGACCCATCCCCCCTTCCTAACAGATCTAATGTCGTCTACGAAATTCCCTGATCCACACCTAATTGCCATGGCTCTTATATTGGACAAACAAAAAACCGTCTTCCCCATAGAATCAATAACCATAAAAATGACATAAAGAATAAGCTAATAAAAACTGCCCTCACTAAACATGTTTTTCATGAAGAGCACACATTTGACTTCGAGAGCATAACCATTCTTTCCACTGAACCCTATGAACACAAACACCTTTTATCTGAAACCGTTCACATTAATTTACAACACTATCCAGTTAACGACAGAACAGATACGTATAGAACAAACTTATTCAAATATTTTCAACATTCTAAAAACCATTAGCCCTCATTCTCAATAAACCTGTCAAACATTTTTCCCAGTTACAAAGTTATTTATTCCCTTTTTTCCTTTGTCCTTTTATTGCCCCCTTTTGAAACAGGCCACTCTTTCTTTGTACCTTTTGCTTCTTACCTCCCCCCCCACCCTTCCACCACCCACGGTGTCTTTGGGTAATTTTTGAAAAATTATATTTTCTTCTCAGTCATGAAAATGTGAACTTAGGGACAGGACATCCTCTCTCGTCTTCATGAAAGGCAGGTGTGGTCAATTTCTGTTTTAATTTATTTAATTATTTTTTAAGAGGTTGTTGTCTGCATGTTTTTTAAATTCTCTTACAAAACTTTCTACATTCATACTTTTGATATCACATTACATTATGTTAATTCTATATTATATTATTGTCAATTAATATTGTATTCTCATGACATTGTATTTCTACAGCCCTGAAGATGGCTTACAATGTAAGCCGAAACGTTGGCAGATAATCTTTTAAAAAATACACTTTTTTTAATTTATGTTGTTGTTTTTTTATCTATCTTGACCGAACCCCAACTGAAATCATCTAAGAATGATATATATGGTCAAAAAAACTCTCCATTTTAAATTTATTTAATGTTCAGTAGTGATGAATGTCTTACAACTCAATGCAGTAAAATTTCATTGAAGAAGCAGAAGAGAGAACACTTGCGTCAATGTTGGAAATTAAAAAAAAAAAAAATCAGGATCAACTCATTCAGTTGTTTAAAAGACAATTGAGAAATGTTAACTATCAAACATTCATAAAAGCTGACAAAATACCATTAGGAGAATATGCTGGTAGATTCAATGAGCTGATGGTTGATGAAGTTGTTGTTATAAGTAAGAGATATTAAAATTACCAGGCAGAGCAGCACTGTCAATACTTTTTCCAATCTATACCATTCGTATGATGTACTTTAATAGCTACTAATATTTTGGCAAGGGAAGGATGAAATGAATATCATGTAAAACATCAAGCAGATGGTAAATTCAAATTAACTATATAATTTCTTATTTTGCTCAGCTCTTTATTTTCAGTTAATGAAACAGACAACTAAGTTAGTACAATAGAATACTACATGCGCTGATTGATGACGTAGATAATGATAACTATATTCCTCAATGCCCTCAGCTACTACAATACCTTTCAAACCTGTATGTTAAGACTGAAATCGAGCTCTTAAAGATTTATTCAATACAATCAACCTAAATTATGTTCTAAAGAATACATCTATTTACAAGATGCTATTGTCGGGAACACTGATGGATATTTAAACCCCAGTGACATAGGTAATGTAATCCTCTAGTTACATTGTTAGTCCACGGAATAAGCAGGTATGTATAGATGTGATGACTTACATATGTAATTATGGTCGTCTGGATTTATTTATCACATTTACGTGTAATCAAAATTGGGAATAAATACAAATTTTACTATTAGCAGGACAACAATCAATACATCATCATGATATAACAGCACTTATATTCAAACAGAAATAGAAATCCTTGGTTGATTTTATAATTAAACATTGTTTTTAGTACAATCATTGTTTACTATATTTGACAGAGTGGCAAAAGCACCACATTCGCACATTTTTATTTGGCTTCAAGTTATGATCCACCCAGAAGTCATTCAAATAATTTCAGCCTAAATTCCGGACCCTTCAACTGATCAAGAATTATTTGATATAGTCAAGAGTCATATGAGCCATGGACCATGTGGACTATTTGTCGGTTTCCAGACACATCTTTCAAATTTTTACTAACTATATTATATAAATACTCGACCATTAATTCATTAAATGGTCGAGTATTTAATATATTTCAAGATGTATTTCATGAGTTAAAATGCTGGGGAATCTAAACAACGACTCAATGGTCTGACACTTGGCAATGCAGTGTTGACATTAACGCTAAATGAATCCAGGCAGATTTGGTAAAACATTTTAAATTTTGTTGATCCTTGCTAAGGTATGGTTGCAACACAAAATAGCATTAGCAGTTGAATCATCAGGCATTGCTACTTTGCCTGATGGCAGGCGAAGTGAACATTCTACATTTAAATGGCCTGGACATTCATAATAAACCAAATGCAGTACGTAACATAAAAAAATAGTGGAATAATACTACAAAAAAAGTTCCATAATAATCTGGGATGAGTGCAAATGGCTCACTAATATTCACTTGAAGCATTGCATAGGACTGCGAAAGATTTGAAGGGACAGACTAACACTTTTCGTTGGTGCTGTTTAACTCCTGTCCTTGGCAGACTTTACCGGTTATCTCCCACACCCATTAAAATTACATAAAAAAAAAAAAAAAAAAAAAAGGATGGGGATAGACTGTCATTGGACTCATAAAAAAGTAATTATAAATCAATATTTTTTATTATTATTGTGAATATATTTGACAAAAAAACACATTCAGTTTTCTAATAACCTGTACATAAATTCTATAAATTTTTACACATTTCACTACTTTAATCATGAATAATTAACTTCAATAACTACAAAAAAAACAGAAAATGTAATAATAAAGAAAAACCTGTAATTATAATTAACACTGACATCCTTTTATGAAAAAGGATTAGAGTCTATTGCACCCCAAAAAGTTGTTGTTTTTTTGTCATAAACCATACTATTTTCAAAAAATGATTAAAAATAAGCCAATTGAAAATTAATTTTACAACAAAAAAGATGATTCACAATTAACAGTAAAAATTTCACATAGCCTTAATCTAATAATAAGTTATATTATTTATTTGTTATAAGTGCAAAATTTATGTTGCATATTGGTAAAGAATAAGCTAATAAAAACTGCCCTCACTAAACATGTTTTTCATGAAGAGCACACATTTGATTCGAGAGCATAACCATTCTTTCCACTGAACCCTATGAACACAAACACCTTTTATCTGAAACCGTTCACATTAATTTACAACACTATCCAGTTAANTATATATTGTGTAATATGTAATATTATAAAGTATGTCTTTCATAAAACAGTATAATGTATATGGGTGTTACACTATAGATGAAATAGTGATGCATTACTGGTAATGATATATAATTTATATTACCTGTCATTATTTTATTATTTATTAATCACATATCCAAATCCTAATGCATAATTTAAACTTATGGAAATAAATATGAATGTATATTCTACAGGCCCCAAACTATGGTTTCATTACTCCTGCAGGTATGTGTACATTTAAATGTTTCATTATAAATATGTAATTAAAATAATTTTTAAAATACTCCTACTTTATTACATTAGTCATTAACGTAATAAAGTAGGAGTATCATTTTTAAAATAATTACTTTATTACAAGTCATTTTGGGTTTTGCTTTTGTAACACAGCCCTGAATGATGGCCAAAAAATTCAGAACAAAAGGTTGGTTTAATTAAAATGTTTTAGTTCACAAATATGTTTAAAACTCATTGACTTGACTCTTAACTTCCCTCACCACTTAATCTTTTAATAATTGAGAAAAAGAACTACTGTGAAGTAATTTGGGGCATTTTTCTGATAGCTTTCCTTACCTTAGCTTTATAAATTTTCTTCTATAGTTTATATAATTCTTTCATGAAAAAAATGTATTGGCCATTTACTGATTCTTGTTTTTATCTAGAACATCTTCTATTAGAAGGGTTTTTTTTTTTACAATAATATTGTGTACATGGTATCATGAAAGAAAATTTTAGATTATTATTTATTATACAAGCAAAATATTTCTTTTGTCAATCAATTTTCTGTTATTGTCTAGTATAGTGGTATATTTCATATTTTAGTGGTAAATTTATTATATGTAAATGACCTTGAATAATAAAACAAACATTGTAGGCAACTAGACAGGACAAAAGATGGCAATGATTACTGATAAAATGTTATAAAATTGTAAAATATAAATAAAAAAATATATAGAAGCTGATATAGTTACTATGAAGAACATCCATTAATTCATTAAAATATAACAAATGTACGCTTTCCCCCAATGTAGAATAATCTCATATACATTTTAATAAAAAAGTTACTCAAATTTGGAAAATAAATATTAGACAATAAACATAAATATTAATGGCCAATAAAAAAAATTCGGTCAGGTTTTGTCTCCATTTACAGAAAAAAAAAAAATATTATGGCTAATCTGTGCTTTTAGTTATAGAAGAAAACCAATATTTACATCAGACAACTCTAACTAGAGCTAACTAGCCAGGAATCAAATATTAAATAGTCAAACTTTTCTTATGAAAAAATGATAAGAAACATAGCCAAGATAATGACATAAAGCAACTAAATAAGTCAATAAATATAATGCATAATGAATTTCTCCAAATACTAATGTATCATAAACATTTGGTATATCACTAATATTCACAGAACTTAAAAGTAACATACCTGTAAAAATTTTGTGATGTCACTGATGACATTTCTAAAAGGAGAGTCATCTTTTATACTATCAAACCAGCCAAGTTTTGTTATTCGACAATACAATGAAACTAATGCTTGAACAACAAATGGGGCCAATTTTGGACGGGTAGCAAGATAATTGAGTACATAGTTTCCTACAAAGAGACAAAATTAATAAAATGATAAATGCTTTAGAAAATCAGTTAAAATTCCAATTACAAACAAGAAAGATGAGAACTAACGAATGTCAATTCTCTGCTGTAAGCTAACAGTTTGAGTAGTCCTTGATACAAGTTTGGTTAGTGTTGTCGCAGCTAGTAGTTGAGCATAACTCGAATCAGCCCTGTCAAGAAGAAGCTGACATTTAGACAAACTGTCAGAAGAGTTTTGAAAATTCACAAGGGTTTTCTCAGCTTCTGTTCTTAATGTAGGATCATTCGACTCATATAGCTGTTTACATAACAGCTCAAGCTGTCTCACCTCCTAAAAGAGAATATACAGTAAAGTCCATTATTAATAAGTATACAGCACTAAAGTAGTACTAATTCATTAATGTGAAGTCATAAACATCAGGTATTACCATCTCCATCATTGATGAACAATTAAGATGACCAATAATTAAAAGAAAATCAAAGTTTTTCCTTCCAATCTACTTGCCCTCTCTAAGGTTTTCATTCCATTTATCAATGATTAATCATTCACTATAATTCAACGGGCGGCCACTTGGTACTTCCTACAATTATGGGAATCATTGAAAAATCGTAGAAAACATTTTCAACCTGATAGCCCAGTTATAGTTATGATAAAGGACATGATAGGGACAGGGTCGCTTTGATAGAACATCGCGAAGGTAAACTAACTTAAAAGGCAAAAGTACAAGCCGGATTTAAGCAATGCTTAATTTATGTTAATATTTCATTTGATTCATTAAGTAAATTTACGTACTTATTCAATATTTCCAGAATAAATAACATTGTTTACAGACTCACCTGTTCTTCCGCCATTTTTACTGCTATCCATTCAAAGACTGCAGCGCAGTCTAAAAACACAGAGAGGATAGGGTACTTTGCTAGCAAACACACCCCAATAAAATAATTGTTATACTTTCTTGAATTCTAAAATTATTAATTAACGAAATATAGCAAGGAAAATGAAATGATTTTCACTAAATATTGATTTATTAATCTCTTTCAAGAATATATATTCAATTAATGAAAATTAACTATGCTATAGATCATTCAGTCAGTACATAACATGCTGCATAAAAAAAAAATTTAAACTTTAAGCATTAAGCTTTCAACATATACCTTTCCAATAAATGTATTTAATATTCCCTCGTTGTGTATTATTAGTCCTTGTTGAAAGAACATACATCTCTGAAGAGAATAGAGGGGGGGGGGGGCTTTAACTATGAGGCTATTTCACTTCTGATCTACTTTCGAAATATTCTGAAAGTTAAATATTTTTCTTACTCTGGAAGTAGTATGATTTTGTTTTTTTTTTTTATTTAAACAGACATGCCTGATGGGTATTGGTTATTCATTAAAATAGGTTGAAATTGATGGCGATCAATAAATAGTTGCTGTCAAGTCAGCTGTTCTTGAGTGATCCCCACATAGTCTACATTTAGCTTTCCTTAGTTGTCTTTCTCAACTAAACTCTCCTTTCCGTTGCATTTAGTTATGGCAATATAGTGTGGTTTCAGTGAGTATTGTCCTCCCCCCCACGGGATTTACTTAAATCTTTTTTTTTTTCTTGGACTGCTATTTTGATTACATGATAAAAAAAAAAAAAAAAAAAAAAAATCAAGGTTCAAAGGTCTATTTCACTTTCTTGATATGTTGTAGTTGCCAACAGTTTCAAATGTCTGGCAGATTCGATTTTGATGACCCAATATGGGACCAAAAAACTTACCTTGGAAGATTCAAATATTTTGCTTGGGTCACAGACCCTCGCCTTTGTTTTGTGGGGGATAAATGTCTAGACCAGGCAAAAAATCTAAGAACTTTATATCTGTAAGTATATTTTATTTTGGTTTTCTTTCATTTCAATTGTATTGTGTTGAAGTCTTAAAAATCTCATAGCAGGTGCTATAGTTAATTTAACATTGACTCTTGATGGATTTAAACAGACAAAGGCGTGAGCCTCCAGGAACAACAAAAGATGAGTTATTGTATGCCAAGAAGTTGTATGACAGTGCTTTTCATCCAGACACTGGGGATAAAATGAATCTTTTTGGAAGAATGTCATTCCAAATGCCTGGTGGTATGCTGATTACTGGTGCAATGCTTGCTTGGTACCGGTATGTATATTTTATTTTATTTATTTTTGCATTTTAGATTGAGAATAAGTAACATCATTTTTTAGTCATTATTTGGCATTTTTTCTTATTATCATCAAAGCTCTTGCTTCAGCATATATTACTTCTGATTACAAAGCTTATACATAATCTTCAGTGTAATTTAACCTAATCTACTAGTTTTAACTAGTTATTTCTGTATTTTTTCTTTTGATAATTAATTCATTTAACCTCTACATTAACCTCACATTAATTAAGACCAGTTACTCTAGAGAAAATCTTTTTATAATAAATCTTAATACTTCAAAATAGCTAAATATTTTATAACTTAAAATCAGTAGAACTTACTTCAGGAAACAGTTTTTTGTTCTTTCAATACATTGGTGAACTCTTTAATTTACTAAGTATTCTAAAGATTTCTGATTTTTGTATTCTAATATTTCTTATTGTAATTAATATTATTAAGAAGTATTTCTCTAAATATTAATATTGAAGCCTGTCAATTTAGAAGCAATATTATCCTACAAGGGAAAAAAGCCTTATTAGAGTTTTCATTTTCATCTTGCTAAATATTTAATTAATCTCATTAAGAATTATAACTACATTTAATTTTTATACTACTAAGAATTATTACTACATCTAATTTTTGTACTTTTGATTTATAATTAATACTAGAATACCTTTCAATATTTTTGAAAACTATATGTATCTTCAAATAATTGTTTAAATGAGCTTTATTTTTGTTTTTAGAAAATTTTATTTAATTCCTTCTTACTGATATTTGTTTACTTCACAGATCCTCATATTTTTTTTTTTTTCAAATTTTAAATCTATACTGTTATATTGTGGCCTGATTTTGAAATTATACTAAGATTTATTTTATTCCTTAAGGAGTATAAGTCAAGATATTCTCTTCCTGTATAGTATTTTATTTTGTTAAAAAATTCAATACACTATTTGAAATAGCATGCAAGAAGCACTTCTGCACTCCAGGTTACAGAAGACATTTTTTTTTTTTTATCAATATATAATTTCCATGAGTTAAGCTAGGATTTAAGAGGAATGGCCATTTCTAATAAATACTCCAAAAATTAAGTTTATTTTTATGTTTTTTAAGCATTGTAAAGTATTTTTAGATAGAAATGACTGATTATTTTATACCCTCATGTCCCTTGTAAGTTCATGTGCATATATAAGAGAAGAAAAACAAACAATATTTTTTTCTTTCCACATTTCTTCTTATATCTCTTGACTTTTATTACTTTGGTCTACTTTAATCTGCAGATTCATTTTTTTTTTTTTTTTTTATTCACTGAAGCTATTGTCATTACTTTTAGAAGATAAGATTTTAGGATCCATGTATTAAAAAAAACATTTTGTTGGATATACTCTACCTGAGTGTGGTACTAATGTTTCTAAATGGGTTTCAAATGAATGCTGAACTTTTCATAACCTGTAGTTTTCTAAGTAGTTTTGATTTCACCTATTTGTAACTATTTATTAACTTTTTGAAAATAAAAATGTTTAAAAATAAATGCATAAAAAATTGTTAAGTAGTAACTTCCCCTCCTCCCACTCAATTTCTAGTTAGGTTTATTTATGTCAATATTTTTTTTATTTTTCCTATTTCTATTTTATTATTCATATTTTGGAGAGTTATCTCAATATTATTAATAATCATTCATTCATAAATATTTTGACATACAACAAAGAAAATAACTTGAAGTGAAAAATAAATTGAAATCTCTGACAGAAAATAAAAATAAAATTAGACCAGGTAAATATTAATTTTAAAAATCCTATGTTGGCTGAATGCCAGCTAAAAACTGCAGATGGGTCTATTGTTTCTTCTATAGAAATTTGAGCTTTCTGGAGCATAATTTTCTTTCCCAACACATCTAACAGGCTAGAATGTTCATATTTTGTATTTTATATTTAATTATAATCATAATTATGATTAGGAAAAATCAAATATTTAAAAATAATACTAGTATACCAGTTAGCCTACCAATTGAAATACTTTTTAAAAAAATTTTCATGAGAGCAATGTCATTTGTCACATTCCTTCGGAAATCAGTAAATGACTGAATATTCAGTACAAATAGAAATTCCATAAATTTAAAAATTAATTATGAATGAAGTCTTCTTTGACAACTTTCTTTAGTTGTAGAAAAGCTAAGTAGAAAGAAGTTAAACAAATGTTGTGAATTTTAAATTTTTCTATAAAAAAAAATAGTAATGTATTTTGTTTTTAAACTCCTATGTGTCAGTTAAATCTCTATATTAAGAGGTATTCTTATCCTAAAACTTAATATTTATTATTTATGTAAAAAAAAATTAATGTTTTACATAAAGAAATAATATTATTCATAATATTATCATCATTTTTTTTTCTTGATAGAAGGCAAAAAGTAAAAAATAAATTACAGAAATTGTTAGAATTATTTTTATCTATTTTTGACTGTTTGCCTTCCAACTAGAAGTAAAAAAATATTTATTTATTTTAAAGCATTGCATTTGAATCTTCAGTCCCGTTAATAACATATATTTATATTTTACCTCCATTGTTATTACACGTGTATAGTTTGTAAGTTTGAGCTATTATACTTTTATTTTAAATAAAGAAGCTAAAATAATTTTGTATCCAATTAATTTCCTTTATATATATTCCTAGATATTGGTTCTTAAATTTTGGCAATATATATATATATATATATNTGGACTTCCTCTCAAATTAATTTATTGATTTATATATTAATTTAACTGGACTTCCTCTCAAATTAATTTATTGATTTATATATTAATTTAACTGGACTTCCTCTCAACACTCATCTCATATCTGTTTAAAGAAATTCATTCATAAGTTTCAATGGAAAGTCTAAGTATCAAATATTGCTTCTAGTTTTTGAAAATAAGTGTGCTCACCCTCTCTTCGAAGGGGCTTTTTTAAGCATTTCTCTTAATGTGCATTTTCAGCTTCTTTATCACTAATACTTAGTTTTACTCCAATTAAAAAGATAAATTCATGCAAACTATATTATTGATTCCTTTCAAAATCTTATTAAATTAAAGAAGGAAACAATTTTACATACATTGGATTAAAAAATAACTTTATATGTTAAGAATTTGCAAGCAATGCACTTACAAAATACCATTTTGTCATATTAAACCTGATTTAATTGAAAGCAAAATTGAATATATTAGAAAAAATGCTTAGGCATAAAAAAATCATTAATGACCGTTATAGCAAAGTTATAGATTAGTTAATTCACCCATGACAGAGACTGAGTGTAATATTTTTGAAACTGATTGTCTAAACTGTGAACAAACATATATTTACCATTTCATCTTCCGGGTTGGACCGAGTCAAATTGTTCTTATTTGCCGAGCTTTCGCACATCATGTGATGGCTTCTTCAGGGCTGAAAAGAGAATGAGAGTTGTCTTTTCAGCCCTGAAGAAGCCATCACATGATGTGCAAAAGCTCGGCAAATAAGAACAATTTGACTCGGTCCAACCCGGAAGATGAAATGGTAAATAAATCTGACGACCGACGAAGCCTACGTGAACATCAAACATATATTGGTGAATCATCAAAGAAATTTAAAACTAGAATTATCAATGTTCGTTACTGATCATGCATTTAAATATAATCATATATTCAACATTGAAAACAAATATACAGATACAAAAAGAAGCAAAATAAAGACAAAAATAAATAAAACCATTAATATTCTCATTAATAGGATATATATATATATCCCCCGAGTAATCTATTATTGTTGAATGCAAATATCGATTTATAAACCAGTATAAAACTCTTTCTATGTCTGTACTTAGTAATTCCAGGAAGCATATTGAAATATGAATTGTAACAAAATTAAGCTCCTACTAATAAAATAAAAGATGCTGGGAGAATAAAAAAATAGAAGACATTTTGACACTTCAATCAAAGCAGTCAGCTTCTCCAACCACTGCCCGGAATTATCTCTATCAACTGGGAAATTTGAAAACTGGATAAATTGATTCCTCATAAACGTACAGTAAAAATTGCTTAACATTTGTGTCTTCATTAGTTACCCACTAAAAAATTTGAAACCTTTTTAGGCACCAGCATCACCTGCAACAAGAAGTAGGTTTTGTACAATAATTTTAGATGATCATGTGCGTTGTCGTCTGATGAGGAACCAAAAAAATTTCTAAAACCCAATTTCCATCTAAAGAAAGTTTTGCTAATTGTTTTTTTGGTTAGCCAAGGATTTAGTCCATTTAAAGATTCGGAATCAAGGTCTAACGATCACTGCAGACATATGCTCCTGACCTTAGACCTGCTGATTACCCCCTGTTTAGATCTCAGAACAACCATATCAGACAGAAATGTTTTGACAACAAGACAGGCTACTATCTGTATTGAACGAGTTTTTCGTCAGTATAAATCAGATGTTTTTTAAAGAAGGAATTCGAGATTTACCATTTCAATGGGAAAAGCTTATTGATTGTAATGGATAATATTTTTAATAAATGTATTTATTAGTAATTATTTATTTATTATTTGAAACTTCCCTAATACAAATGGTGGTCATGCTACACCTCAAGAAATGTATTTCACTGTGCACGAGGAAGTAGCAAGCCTGAACCGCTTGAAGCTTCTAGACAAGGATGATCACGAAATCAATTAAAAAACTTAAAAGTTAAACAGCTTCTAAAAAAAAGGTATTCAGCCATAATTGCTGCTAGTATATACCTAAATTTTAATTAGCCCTTATTAGATATGCCTATTTTAAGTTGTGGTGAGCAGTCAAGATTGTTTTATCTGAAAATAGAATATTGTTATTGTTTATAACATAATATGTTAACAAAATGTTATAGCAGATTGCGGGGAGTTATTTGGTAAATTATTACTAGCTATTATTTTATGGATTGTTGTAGAAAAATATATATAATAATCCTAAGATGATTTTAGTTGGGGTTCGGTCNATAATATTTATAAAAAAAATGTTATCAATTAATCCATTAATTTAGGTTGTTATAGTGGTCGAAATAATCCTGATTCCTGTATTTTATTAACTAATTTATAGTAAATATATTAAAGGGTATTTATAGGGCGTAATAACCTAGAAGTTGATTGCCCTCCATTATTGATGACATGTAAGGATATGTATTTCCAAAATTCTTGGAGTTTTTTTTTATGGGTAATTTTCAAAATCTATAATTTAACAAGTTAGTAGATTTGTCTCTAGGAATTCTTAATCTATTTACATAGGAATCAAGACATGCATTTTGAAAATTTTTTACAGACCTTCACCAATTCTACTTAGGAAAAGCAAAAAAATCTCTCTTTGAAATTTTGTGTGTGTGTCATGCATTTTTTTAAGAAGATATTAATTATTCTTTGGGTGAACTGGGGCAAATTTAAATTGATGAAAGGTTATCAAAATTGAAAATACCAAGCTTCGCATGATGATTCTTGAAAGCGCTCAGCTATAAGAGGCAATCAATTATCGTGTGAAGCTTGGTATTTTCAGTTTTGGTAGCCTTTCATATTTATTATTATTTGCAAATTGCATTATGTATTATATTATTGGTGATTATTACTAATACTTATGGAGTATTGAAAGTTGAAGAGCTCCATTTTACTTTACCAATATAATTGAAAAATAATGAAAAAAACTGTGTTAAAGACCAGGTTATAAATAAACATTATTTATTTTCTAAATAAGTGTTTTACTTGTTATTTTGTTTATTACAAGTTGCTTTATTTTACAATAAATCCATTGTGTCCCAGGACAGTCCCTGCACTAGTGTTCTGGCAGTGGGTAAACCAGTCTTTTAATGCGCTTGTAAATTATACTAACCGAAATGCCAAGTCACCTCTCACTGTCTCCCAGCTTGGAGTTGCCTATGTGACTGCTACATCTGCTGCCTGTGTTACTGCAATTGGGCTCAAAAGCTTCCTTGTCAAAAGGACAGGACCTCTTTTACAGGTATCTCACTCAAGAATTGTTTTTTTACTGATTTAAAATCTAAACCCTGTGCCTCTATATGACAGTAGGAGGGTTTTAGGTTAGACTCCTGATGTGAGATTGTTGAGAGTAGCAGTATACAAGCTAACTCACTGATAGGCCTTGGTGACTAATAATTATTATTTTAAAGATATTAGTATCATAGCAGTTCTTTCCTTCATTTTTTAACAGAAGTTAAAGAACCGCCATTTGACTTCTCTTTTTTAAAGTATTTGCCATGTGTGAGCCTTAATACCCTGCGTTCAGTATTTTATACTCTTTCTTACTCGCTCATTTGAAGTATGCTGCTTTCTCCAGACATCATTTTAAGTTTATTTACTAATTATATTAAGCAATATAAAATTAAGTAAAATTCTAAGTATAACTTTTTCTTTAAAATGTACCTAACCTATTAACCCCATAGTTAGTAACTGAAGAACCGAAAATGTTCCTCTCAACAAAGGCCTGACTTACACTGCTGCTCTCATGAAATGCTGTATAACAGCCATTTGTATGCTTCTCCTTAATCTCATTTTTAGAAACCCTATCTCTTAACCGTAGTTGCATGAAATTTGTTCTAAATCTTAAATTCCCAAAGAATCTAGATTTAGAAGAAGAATCTTAAAATCCCAAAGAATTTAGAAGAAACTAAATCAAAGACAAAGGAGAGTTTTTTTGACCGTAGATATTATTATTAGATGATTTTAGTTGGGGTTCGGTCAAGGTAGATCCAAAAAACACAAATTTAAAAAATGTATTTTTTTTAATGAAGGATTATCTGCCACGTTTCAGCTTACATTGTAAGCCATCTTCAGGGCTGTAGAAATACAATGTCATGTGAATACAATAATAGACAATAATTATTGTCTATTTGGATCTACCTTGACCGAACCCCAACTAAAATCATCTAATAAATCAAAGACATTTTCAGTTGTTTTCACTAGTATAACCTAAATAGCTTATTGACAAGAGTAGTTGTACCAACTCTCAACAATTGTACCTATTTATATTTTTTCACAAAAGTAATTAGGGTAAGTTGCATGAGTTAAATTTCAAATATAAATTAACTCAAAATTTCATCTCTGATCTTATCCGTGGGAGATAAAATAAAATAGCTGCAATATTTGTTTTTAAAATCATAACATTGCTTAAAGTGTTTGTTGATAAAAAGTATGTTTACTATATTTATTTTACCATTGTTTTTGGAAAAAATCAGGCAGAATCATTTGTAATTAAATTTAATATTTTGCAGATTTTTCAGAGTTATATTCCAATAGTTTTAGAGAAAAAAGCTACTGGTACTTAAAACGGGCAATAGACTAAAAAACCCATCCAAAGTTATTTCTTTGTTATTGATGGATCAAATTAATGGGTATTTTAATTTTTATCCATTCTCAATTCCAAATGATTTTTCTTATGAAGTAAACCAAAATTTATTTTTGCTAATAACTAATAACCCCATCATATATTAGCCAAAAAAATTACTTAGCTATTTTATTTTCTAACCAGTGAAAAATAAATTTTTACTCATGTTATTCCTTTTCAGCGTTATGTTCCTTTTGTTGCTGTGGCAGCTGCTAATTGTGTTAACATTCCTCTCATGAGGCAAAATGAAATCATTAATGGTATTGACGTATTTGATGAAAATGATAATAAAGTTGGGGAATCAAGAGTAAGTAAAATATAAATTTATTTAAATCTTTATTTCTTTCGACTCCATTGGCAGTATACCAATTTTGCACTGTTTGCCATAATAGATACCCTCTTCCTCAGTTCCTTTTTCATAAAAATTTCTATTAAATTTATTAATGAGAATACTTCTTTAATGGGCAATGCCACATGATCATAGTAATAATGCTTGCTAATCATAGTGAAAGCTAATTAAGGAAGTTAGTTTCCATATCCTAACTCTAATAAAGCTTGATTAGTGTGATAAATGTGACTTATCCTAAACTGAACAAAAAAAAGTCAACATATACTATTTACATCTCTTTGAAGCATTCCTCCTTCTCTTGGACTTTAATCTAAATTTATACAATAAATAAATAAATATTAAATATTTTAACCTTCAGCAATTTATAGATGAGAAAATATCTCTATTTTTTTTTTTTTTTTTTTTAATGCTCTCCTCTAAAATACCTTATTTCATGTTTCAATAGTTGATTCAACAACTATACAGATTTTCAAAATCACAAAAATAGCTGTAAATTATGCAATTAAGACCTGGTATTGTGCCTATTTTTTCTCTTGATAACATATCTCTGTTATTCCTTATACTCAAGCTTATATAAATCCATAGTTAACAGTTTCTAATGCAATCATTGCAATTATTATAAATGTGTTTGTAAATGATTAATTGTGTGTTATATAGAAAAATTAAAATTTGTATAATTACTTTATACTTAGTTATTTATTGTTAATTATTTAGCATTTCACATCTATGCATAATTTCCTAATAATTTTTTACAGTTAGCTGCAGTGAAAGGGATAAGTCAAGTTGTATTTTCAAGGATAATGATGTGTGCACCTGGGATGAGTGAGTACTACTGATTTATTATATTAAGTAAATTGTTATTGTTATTTTAGCTTTGATTACATGCAAGTTTTAGATAAGAAAGTTGTATGAAAAGTTTTGGGAAGAAAGAAGTTGTTTTTCAATTCTTGAGTTAAGCATGACTATTTGTATGTGTGTGTGTGTATATATATTGTGTTCCACTAAAGAATAAAAAATATATTATGGAGAGGGGATCGTCAGGAATTCGGTCTTGGTAGTAGAAGAATTTAAAAATATTTTGTAACCAGAAAAGTTTTTATTTTAGCCAACATTTTGGCCTGAATTTCAGGCCTCCAATAGGAGGAAAGAGAGACTCGTCAGTCACGATGTAAACACAGTTGAGAATGAGTCTTTCTCCCCCCCATCACCCTATTTGCCCTGATGAAGGCCTTAATTTTTTAATTCTTTACAATTTACTTCCAATAAAAGATATTAATGTATCATTAATTGGTGAAAATTTTAATTTTATTTATGCTCAAAATTAAAACTCTCTGAAGTGACAACGGCATAAAAAATATTTTTATAGTATTTAAAAATTTCCAAATTAGTTTAATATGCTTATCCAGATTTTAAATTTAAGAGAATTACTACAATTAATAATATTATGTTTCTTTTTTAACTCATGTATATTTCTATTCTTTCCTTAGCTCTTTTGCCTCTTGTAATGGAACGCTTGGAAAAGAACTGTTGGTACCGACGGAATCAGTGGTTCAACGCCCCCTTCCAGACTCTTGTTTGTGGTGGATTGTAAGATAATTATTCAATATAAAAAACTTCCAATCTATTGATGGTTTTACTCAATAATTTTCATTTGAGTTTACTTGATAGGTTATTAGTATTGTTTTTTTTAAATAGTAATAATTGGAATGTTCAATGCTCTCTTTGTCTTTTATGATGAAATACTAGATAAAAATGCAGCATATTCTTAGAAAATATTTTTTATAAAATGTAAACAGTTCAGTATTTAAAAATAAATTCTATTTAAGCATTCTATTTTAATAATGTTACATTTTTACAATTGTAGGACACTATTTTTTATACCTTTATGCTCTATGTATTCTAAGTACTTTTAATATTAGTGAAAAGAAAAAAGTATTTTTTTAAACCCCCACTTTTTAAGAGCTGTATTCTAATTATCTAGCTATTAATTGATAAGATAGTAAAATAAAATAAAATACTGAGTTCAGTTCAATTTAAAAAAAAATAAAATAAAAATTACAGAGCAACAAAACAATTCTATTTTGATCCCAGAGATAAACCCCCACCATTGTTAAATGTAGCTAAAAACCTAAAAAATACACCATTAATGTGTGCTCAGTTTCATTCTAATACTGCCTGCGAACTAGCAATAAGAAATTTAATAATATTCTGTAATACAATAGTGGGTAAATCCTCACTCCTAATCCTTTTATTTTGTTCTTAATCTATATATTTCATATATAAATGAGTAATTGTATAATTTTGAGTATCATTGTATTACTGATCATAATAAGTAATACACATTACTTTTAAGTGAAATGTGATTATATTTAAGGTAGATAACAAAAATTTTAATTATGAAGCAAGGATTATCAGGAATTCAATCTTAGTTCAGTTAAAAACTAATTTGTAACCCCAAAAAAATTTTTTAGGGTTACAAATTAGGTAAAGTTTTATGAAGAGAGGATTATTAGAAATTCGGTAATTCGGTCTTGGTAGTTGAAGAATTAAATTATTTTGTATAAATAAACCCTTAATTTTAATGGCATTGTAAAACCTACATTTGTACAAAGTAGATATTGATAATAATTTTTATTTTATACTACAAAATTTGATAAGCTAATCATTAAAGCATATTTATTTATGAAATTATAGTTAAATTATGTGCAATTAAGGTTGAAAATTATAGTTATCACTTGAAATCTAATAAGACTTGCTACCACCCTTGTACATTAGCGTCTGAGTATAATGTCAGGATTATCTCTTCTAATGACATTTCAAGCAAAATGAAGGAGACAGAGACACAAACAAAATAATTGAAAAATTGTATTTAAATTTTACATGAAGTTACTGAGGTATATCAGATTTGGATTTTACTATTTTATCTTGGCTGTTATAAAAATAAAAAAATTAAATTTTCAGAAAGCCTTTATTTTTCCTTTGATGTGTCTCAAGAGTAACTGATGTTTAATTATCTATCATTGTTGTTTAATTTATATTAAATATATTGTTGTTGTAAAGTCGAAGTAATAGCAATTAAATTGAAATATTTGTATAAAAATTACAAATAACTTAAAAGTTTATTATTGAATTAACTATTAAAGAGTTTTTAATTTTTCAACTACCAAAACCAAATTCCAGATAATCCTCTCTTCATAAAACTTGATGGTCAACAAATTTACCTCCAAATTAATTTTTATTTATTTTAAGTTAACCTCACACTCCAAGGGTGTGATCTAATAATTTTATTTAATAATAATGATTTAATAATATCCAATTCCTCATATATATTTTTATTTAATTGCTGAGTGCTTTCAGAATCGGTGATTCCATCTTTGGAGCTCTGTCACCTATCACTAAAGTACAAAAGTACCATGTTTTATTTAATTTTATTCAGTGCATAAAATATCTAATAAAATCTAACATATAAAAAATCTATATATCTAACACATAAAAAATACATATCTAAAACATTAAAATAAACTATAAATTAAAAACAATTTTTAAAAAACCCCGTTTAAATTATCAATTATATTAATCTATTAATTACAGACTGTTCAAAATTAGAATCAGTATTCATGTTGAAAAAAGGAGTTTTTTTTCTGTAGATATTATTATTAGATGATTTTAGTTAGGGTTCAGTCAAGGTAGATCCAAAAAAAAAATACAAATTTAAAATTTTAAAAAAGTGTATTTTTTTTAAAGATTATCTGCCAACGTTTCGGCTTACATTGTAAGCCACCTTCAGGGCTATCATGAAGACGATAATGGCTTACAATATAAACCAAAGCATTGGCAGATAATCTTTTAAAGAAATACACTTTTTTTTTAATTTGTATTTTTTTCGGATCTACCTTGACCAAACCCCAAGTAAAATCATCTAATAGTTTTCATGTTAGTTTACTTGAAAGAAACCACTTGCCTCTGAGTAGATTTTTTTTCTGCTGTAACTATTATATCTCTTTACATTAATCTCGCCTTGGTAATTCAATTAATATTATTTAAATTCTCTTTCCCTCTAGCCTCCTTTTTACTGTTCCTGCTGCCTGTGGACTCTTCCCCCAGAGATGGTGAGTACTATTTATTCCCTTTTACTTTACTGCTTGTGATAGATTATGTGGTTGGTTAATATTAGTTTTGTCCTGGAGAAAATTCATATATTTAGAGAGATATTGGGCTCTCATCCTTAGGTAATTTTTTCTCATTTACTAAAAAATAAATAATTAAAATAAAATTTATGGTTAAAAGTATAAGCTTTATAAAAAATACAAATCTGCTAAAGCACTTCCTATCTGAGTCAAACACAATTTTGCTAGCAAGTAAATAATAGCACAAAGTATCAGATGCATTATAATTAAGAATAAGTGTAACATAATTATTTTTAATAACCCAACATTCTGTGATTAACACAATAGTAATTATCTATATATCACCAAGATTTCAGTCATTAAAATGGAATCTTGGTGAAACAATGTCCCCTCTCGCCTTCATGATAGCCCTGAAGATAGCTTACCATGTAAGCCGAAATGTTATTGTATAATTTTTTAACACATTTTTAAATTTGTATTTTTTTGGATCTACCTTGACCATACCCCAACAAAAAACATCTAATAATAGTAATTAACTTTTGAAAATACTCCTTATTATTAAGATTGTGAAGGGGTCTTCTTTTTAAGAACTGTAGAGCCATGACTAGCAGATGTGACTGAAAAATAAAAAATTCCTGCTTCAAATACCCCATGTCAATCTTCTGTAAGAAACTTGTTTAAATATTTCAATGTGTGTGTGCTAATGACTCATGTTGAGTGGATGACTTATTGTAGGTAAAAATGTGAATGTGTTATTGAAGAATAGTATTGAATTATAGTTAAGGGGTGCTTTGTCATCTGTAATTAAAGCTTGGAGTATATATGAGTGAATAGGAATATTGAGTATTTAAAGAATAATATATAATAGTGGTGTTAGTATTTAGTCCTAAAGTAAGTCAACAAGAGCCACTTGAAGATCTGTTCAGATCAACCCTAACTGAGGAGCATCTTTTTGTAAAGAAAAGGTGATTGTTGTTTATATTAAATTGTGTGTGTGTGTGTGTATTGTAGTTTCTATTTCATGGTACTTGTATAGAATACCAGGATGCCAGATCCTATAATTATTAAGCACTTGAACTCAGGTGAGCTTGCAATGTGATCTATGCTTTTGTGCAATAATTTGGTGATGAGTGAATACTTTCAACGAAAGTGAAAATGTGATCTACTATAAAGTATACTCCTATTGAATATGAAAACATGTAGAATATGCAGTTGGTAAAGAAAACCATAGCTTTTGATCAGCATGTCCTAGAGTAGAGTTGTTTCATCAAAATGAAACAAACACCCAATATAAACAAAAGTTACGGTCAGACTGATTTTTAGACAAACATGGGAGGCACTGCTGGAAGACATGTGATAAATGACCGGTCAAGATTTCATAGTTTAATGAATTATTATGATAATTAATTTTTTATGATACTGGCTTCGGAAAGAACCTATTCTTGAACACTAGAACCTTTTTTTAAAATCTTGTGATAAAAATATTACTCAAAGAAGAATATATTCATCTGATGAAGTATTCTTCCGGGGAGCTCAATGTTCTGGTGGTTAAGGTACTGGACTCCTGAGTCTGAGGTCCGTCCTAGGTTCAATGCTCACTGTGCTAAATTGTTTTTTTTTTTTTTCTTTCTGAGTTTCTGTTTGTAATGACCCATAGGATTTCTGGTGTGTTCCTAAGGAACACCCAACCCTAATTGGGAACCATACTTCATGCAGCCAGATATATCTATCATTTTTTTTTTTTAATTATATATTGATGTTCCAGTTCTTCCAATTAGGCATCTTTACATAACAAATTTACTGACATGTATGGCTTGTATGTGTTGGCTGACACTAATAACATATAAATGTCTAGGAATAACAAAAAGACCAAAGACAATGTGGCTTGATAGACAGACACCTACATTATTATATACTTACCCCTATAATATCCATCCAAAAAAATATTTAAAAAAAAAAATGTCCCAATAACAAAAAGATTTTTCCAAAACTATCAGATCTTGAACAGGATCTCTGAATTAATACATGATGAAGCCAGCTAAAAGTTGAATCCATTTATGTCTAGTGAAATGATCATATCGTGAGCTAGAATACCCTTGAAAAACTATTTTAGGACAACATTAAAGGAATTAACATTATAAACAGGAGAAACTGAAACAGAAATAAAATAAATACTAGTTTGTTAGCTGATAATTGTTCGCATTTACTCTTTTTAGGAATTGACTTATTTATTCTTTTTTCAAATATTTTTATTATTTATCAGATATTAAAAGTGATTATACTATTATTTTTAATTTATTTACTCTTAAAACTTTTTTTTTTTTGTATTAAGATTATAATCTGTCATTTTTTGTAACAATTAACAGAAGTTGTATTAAAAAGTATTGAATGACTTCACTGAAAAGTTAGTTAGCTGAAAATTTGTTTTCAGTTCATCTAAGTTAAGTATATTAATTTCTAAAGTCAAATGGGGAAATCTAAAAATGGTATCTTGAATGTATCCATTTATACAAATCTTAAAAAATCAAACTCATGGATCCGAACTGATACCTGCAGCCTTCTTTGTCTTGAGAGCAACCATCAGAAATGACAACACAGGAAGTGCAGCTGAGATGACCTACTGTTTTTATTTATTTTAAAACTCCTTCAAAACTGTTCTTCTATTAGGAAATATATTTATTTCTTCTTTTATTATTATCTTCCTGACAGTGTTTAAGTTTTAAATTTAGCAATGCTCTCCATATTTGCCTTCTTAGTCTTAATTATGATGAGCTTAGCTAATTTTATAATATGAGCATTGCTTTTTTAATTTACATTGTTAACAATAAGAGAACCCATTTCTAGTAGCCAAATAATTCAAGTTGAGTTTTTAAAACACTTTTTCATTTTTTATGACAATTCAATCAGAAAATGTCTTACATAATGAGGTGTCCTGTATATTTAACTCGACAGAAATATACATAACATTAACAGAAGAGCATAATACTTTTTTAATTTAATCTACTAATCATAAAAAAATTATAATTTTGAAGTATATATTTCCACTAATTGTATATTATCTATTATTTGTTCTTTTATTGTTAAAAATAATTAAATCAATAACTATCTGAGTCAAACACAATTTTGCTAGCAAGTAAATAATAGCACAAAGTATCAGATGCATTATAATTAAGAATAAGTGTAACATAATTATTTTTAATAACCCAACATTCTGTGATTANTATATATATATAGATAGATAGTCCTATTTATAATCTTCAATAAATAATTACACTGGGGAACTCATTTTTTGTTGAGTTTGATCTGACACTGTTTTTTCACTAATTCTTGGCATTTGAATCTGAGAATAACCTAAGATTTTGTCTATCACGTCAACTTTTTAAACTACAGGATATCCTCAGAAATCATAAAAATCATTTAAAAGAACATAAAGTAAAAACGTACCAAATATACAGTTTACAAAACATTAATGTAAGTTAAATCAAGTTCATACATATAAAATTGTTTAATTAATGAACAGTACTTAAAAATTAAGATAAAAATTTGTGTTTGTAGCTTTTTCTTGAGTGTTTAGTTTGTGTACATTCGCGCTTGATGCTCCAACAAAAGTCAGCCATCATATGTACATCCCATCTACCTTGTTACCTTGCTTCCATGACCCTCTAATCTAGATGGAAACGCTCACCCTGCTCATCACTCACTGCACCATGATTGTCAGGGAAATTAGCAAGGTGGCTGTGTAAAAAATGCAATTTAATGCTCATGTTGCAACCTAGCTTTTGGTAGCTTTCCAAGAATTTCAGGACAATTTCAGAGTAATTCAATGCTCGTGTATTTCCAAGAAAGTCTTTAACAATGTTTTTGAATGCCTTATCCGTATTCCCCTTCTTCTAAATAAGAAAATTTATTGAAAACAGGCACAGGGACATATGGGCATATAGCTGATGGTAAACTAGGATACTCTATTTTACATTTGTTTTTCTTGTTATATCCTGATGTTTTCACTATACAAAAGTAACAATCACTTGAATGATCTTTGGGCCAAATCATAGGTATACCAAATGGAAGCTTAGTACGTGTTCCCTTGGTCTACATCCATAAACCTTCAACACACTGTTTACACACTTTATGAGGTGCCCATGCTTTGATATCTTAGGTATTAATATATCCAAGTTTCACTTTAAAATAGGCCAAATATGCTCATCTGACAAATGTACTGATGTTTGTCCTTTGACTGGGAATGGTAAAACTGCCACATGTATAACAATACGAATCTGGGCTGTTTTCGCACTTGCAACGTGTAGGAGCAGAGGTAGCCATAAGGAAACATTTCAGTTCAAACACACTATGTAATTCTATACACTTCCGTAACGAAATACTAAATACGGCTTACCGACACACAGTGTTTCACCACAGTATAACAGACGTAACTATACAGGCAGGTCTAGACCAGCATGCGCCCCACCCACATAGAAACCGAACGTGACGTGATAGAAGAAAAACAGTTTTGAAACCAGCATGCCTAATTATATAGAAAAATGCTAAAAAATCTAACCCAACAGAAATTGAGTTTCAAATTGTTCCCCAGTGTTATAAGCTAACTCTGGGCAAACAGTAATAACCAAGCCCTTATTTTTTACAGACATGTTTAGATGAATAGTTATATTAATTAACATCTTATCTTTTTTTATTGTCATCATGTTTTATTTTATATATTTGAGCCTAACTTTTGCTCTTTGTTGCAGTTCAATTAAGACATCTACCATTCAGCGGTTTGAGCCAGAGCGCTATAGTGAGATGTGCAAGGCTCAGAAGAATCTTCCTGAGTGTGTCTACTTTAACAAAGGTCTCTAGATTTCTGATAATGGTTTTTAATATAGTGGTGTTCCAGTTGTGCTGTTCTCCTTACCGTCGAGTGGTGGGCCTCTTACCTCGAGCAGCCCGTAGTTCTTCAGGGAAGTGCAATCCCATATGACTTAATTTGTTAATTTTAAAATTTATTGTTATTCCAACATGCATTTTAATTCACTCTGTTTTGTGTATTTATTTGTTTTATGTACTTAATTTTAAATCCATATTCCAATCTTTCTTTTGTTTTAGAAATTTCTCTTTAAGTATTATTTATTAACGCTTATTAATTTTAAATTCCTCAGGTTATTTTTAACTGTGTTGTTTCAAATATGACAATAAATTTTAGCTCAATGTTTTTTTTTTTGTTCTTAGAAATGTGTTTTCCTAGTTCCATAAATCCTTCCTTCTTTTCACTAATCAATATCTTTTCAGGATTTATTACAAGGCCACAATGAATAGTTTCCTGGGAAGCTTTGAAGGTCAGTAATCCAAAAATGATTTTTTTCTTGTAACCTAAAATATATTTATATTAATTTGAATATATTCAATATTGTATTAATTTTAAATCAATTACTAGAATAATACATTATTTTCTTAGAAGTGAAGGAATATGGAAATGAAAACTTTAAAATCCAAATCTAGAGGACATGAAACTTCCAAAACTTTTACACCTTTACTCCTATCAGTATCAGTACTATTCTAAGCAGTTAGTTGGAAAAAGTTCATATAAATATGTACGAGTATCTTATAAAGAACAAATTCAGGACTGTCTGCTTATCTCCTTCAAAAGACATGTTAAGGCTGTAATTCTAGAGCTCAATACACATTATAATTAGATTTTTTTTGTTGGGGTTCAATCAAGATAGATCTAAAAATACAATTTAAAAGAATGTGTATTTTTTTAAATTATCTGCCTAAAACTTTTTGGATCTATCTTCACCGAACCCCAACAAAAAATATCTAATAATAATATCTACAGCCGAAAAACTCTCCATTTAAAAATACACATATTTCAAGGAACTATTTTCTCTTCATTAAAATTCATTGAATATTTCTTTAGTTAGTTAGAATATATAAGATAATCGAATATTTTTTATTCTAATTTCCGATCATGCTTCCTCATAAAAATTTGCTTGATTCAAAAAAATATATAATTCCTGACAGTGTNTAATATTATATAAACATAACATAACATGTATGTTTGTATGAGGTAGAAAATAAATAGGCCTCTTTGAAGAAAATGTAGTGAATGTAGAAGGACCATGTAAAATAAAATAAGTTAATAGAGGAAAAAGAAAGTAAAATGATAAATTCATAACTTTATGATAAATCTTTGAAGGGGTTGGTGAAGCTAGTGTAAAAGTATATTCAATGTTAAATTAGCTGATTCATTTGAAGATATTGAAGACAACTTAAATAACTATTTTGATTATAATTTTAAATATATATACACTGCCAGACAAAATTAAAGGATCACTTATAAATATTTATATTATTATTACATAAGAGATAAAAATAGAAATTCCATTGCCCCAGACTGGACTTTGTGTTGTATCTTATCCAGTTAATCCTGTACCTGTTTATATTCCCACCCGTTTATGGAGAAAAGGGTCAGTTAATCCACTTCTTTTCTTTCTTCTTATCAGTAAATGGTTAGTTGTTAGCAAAGATTCATCTTATTGAAGATTTCCTAACATTTAAGAGACTTTAGTTTTTACTTGTGAGTTTAGTAAGAAAGTTGTGATGGCCAACAGAAGAGCATTGACCGAAGAGGAATCAATTCGTGCTGTTGCTTTGAGTGAAGAAGGGTTTTCTCAAAGGCATATTGCGCAACGGCTCCAGCTGTCACAATCCGTAGTGTCCAGGGTGCTTAATAGGCACCGTCGAACTGGAGGGCATACAAGAAGAGTCGGACAAGGCCGTCCGAGGTCAACTTCCCACCGTGACGAGAGATTTTTGCAACTGCATGCTCTTCCGGATCGCCGATCCACTGGTAACAGTCTGCGTGGTCTCCCCCAGAGGTTCAGGAATGTGAAAATTTCAGAGCGAACCGTGAGAAGATGACTCAACAGTTATGGATTGACCTCCCATCCTTCAGCTACTGGACCTCTTCTCTCCTGGGAACACCGGGTTGAGCGCTTGAGGTTTGCTCGGGAGCACCTAAACTGGATTCAGGAAGATTGGAGCCTCCTAATATTCAGCGATGAGTCAAGATTCTATCTCCAGATGGACGGGAAAAGGTATGGCGAAGGCGGGGAGGTATGCTCCATGCACTTTTTCTCCAAGGGTTGCGTTTGGTGGTGGGTCAGTGATGGTGTGGGGGGGCATAAATTTAAACTCCCGTACAGAGTTGGTTCTTGTGAACCGTGGCTCTATAACTGCTGACAGGTACATTAGGGAGGTACTTGAGCCACATGTAATATCTTTCGCCAGAAATATCGCAGGTAACTTTATTTTTATGCACGATAATGCCCCACCTCACATTGCTCGATCAGTGCAAAATTTCCTCAGACAAGAAGAAATTGATGTTATGGTTTGGCCACCCAGAAGTCCAGATATGAACCCGATAGAGCATGTATGGGACATACTTGGAAGACGTGTCCGCGCCCGAGACCCACAAAATTTGGCAGATTTAAGGGAAATATTAGTGGAAGAGTGGAACAACATGTAAGAGCCCTGGTCACTGGAATGGGCAGGAGAATGGAAGCAATTATCAGAGCTAGAGGTGGCAATACCAATTATTGATTGTTTTCCTCGAATTCTTCCTTTTTATTCAGTTTTGTTATTTCATTTCATTTCAAAGATTTACTTTTATTTTGAGACTGGAGGACATTTTTATTCTTTGATTTGTTTTCCTATTAAAAATTTCTAGAAAAGAATTTTTGATTAACCTTATAATAAAGTGTGACTTCCAAAGAAAAAAGAATATTTTCAATAATACCCTATACAGTTCAGTAATTTCAAAATATTGAAGTGATCCTTTAATTTTGTCCGGCAGTGTATATATATATAAGCTGTATAGCAGAATGATTATGGCCTTTCAGGACTTCTTGTGGTTTAGAATAGTGACAGTCTCCCTCCCTAGATGTAAATGATATGGTAGACTGTATTTTTAATATCATTATATTGCTTATCTGGTGTCAATAAATGTATTAGTAGTAGTTCTGATTAATTTCTGCATGCTCTCTCAATGGCCTGGTAGATCTTTTAGCTAACCATGATGCTGAGTATAAAGGATTACTTGAAGTTAAAAATAAAAATACTCTCCATAGATATGAATTAATGGTAGACTGTATTAGTACCATGACTTTTTTTCTTTTCTGGTGTCAAATGGATTAGAGGTTGGCTTATGATTCATTTCTGCATTCTCTCTCTATGGTTTACCAGAGGACTTTTCTCTGACTTAGCTAACCATGATACTGATTGTGCGGGATTTTTAAGGCTTATAATGGAAGAGTTTCCACTAATGTGAGTAATATGGTACTCTAACTATTATTATTTATTATAATTAAAATATGCACCTCGGTTGTGGTTATCTAGTGAATTAGTTATGGGCTCAAGTGTGATTTCTGCATTCTCTCTCAATGGCTTTGCTAGCCATAATGATAAGTAGAGGATATGTCTAATATAACAAAACCTTTTATAATTAAAACTCTTAGATTCCTTGGCCTCTTTGATCTCTTTTAGTTTTAGTGCTCATATACCTCTGAGCAGTCCAGAGATAGTGCACATGTCTGTAATTACAACACTAAGTTGCCACTAGATTGCAACAATAAATTGGAATGGCTGCTGGACTATGGTAACAATCAGCTTGGTAATAATAGAAATGCCAGATTGTTACAAAACAAACCAAGTCAACCTTTATTTACTTTAAGCTCCTGTTTTGACTCTTTTTTTTTTACTTAATTGTTGCAAATGTTTTGGTTTTGCAATGTCAGCTAAGTTATATGTGCTTCTTTGATTTTTGTGAACTCCTTTCAGTTAATTTTTTTTTTTTTTTCATTTTTAGTAAATAGTAAATTATGATTGTGTTTAGTTGTATTGTCCACCCCATTCCAAAGTGCCAGTTGTTAATAATGAAGATAATGTCCTTTTTTTATTTACAGTAATAAACAATAAATGAGAATTCATTTATTTACAGTAGGAGTGTGGGGAGTTTAATATGTTATCTGGCTAGTCTCGGTGGTGTAATTGGCTAATGCCCTTGCCCGGATAGCAGGAGATCCTGGTTTGCGCCCTGGCTGAGACAGATAGATTTTTTATTCTATTCCCTTGCATTTATTGCATAAAATTTATGTGGGATTAAATACCATAATAAAAACTATATTTATAAAAATAAATAAAAGCAAGAGTTGAATAAATAGCTTGACAATGTCAGCTCCTTCGAGCATAAGACGATGTATTCATCTTTCTCTGAGGTTTAGACTCCCGATAGGAGTGCGGGGAATTTAATAAGTTATCTGGCTAGTCTCGGTGGTATAATTGGTTAACGCGCTTGCCCAGATAGCAGGAGATCCAAATTCGTGCCCTGGCTGAGTCAGATAGACTTTTTATTCTAATCCCTTCCATTTATTGTTTAGTAATAAAAGATATTTTAGTATTTATATTAAATCATTTTCAAATACTCTATTAATCTTATTATAATATTAGTTGAGTGTTAGAGAATATTTATATATTTTAAATATTTTGTATTATTGATAATTTATATGATAATAATAATTCTTATTTTACAGGTTTAACAATAATTCGGGAACAAAAAGTTTATAGAGATTGCTTTCAGAAATAAGTAATTGGATGGTACTAGGACCCAACCCTCTAGATGAGTCTTCAATAATATAGTAAAACATTAATATTTTTTAAATATGACTAATTTCTTCAACATTTAAAATTTAGGCCCATGGTTAAGGTTCTAAATTTCTCAAAACTAAATGTTAATAAATTTAATAAATATTATTTTTTTGTGGTATTTAATCCCACGTAAATTATTAATTTTTAAACAATTAATGAGAGGGAACAGAAAATAAAAAACNAAATAAAAGTCTAACTGTCCCAGCCAGGACTCGAACCTGGATCTCCTGTTATATACCGGCCCGGATAGCAGGAGATCCAGGTTTGAGTCCTGGCTGGGACAGTTAGATTTTTTATTCTGTTCCCTTGCACTAAAAATGAGTTAATAAATTTAGATTTAGTTTGTTTATTCATTGAAAAGTGGTGATTTTTATCCACCATGCATTCCATTAACCATTCGGTTTTATGTTGATGTATGGCATTCCCTATTGACTGTTCATTTTATGGCAAATTAAGTTCAAAATAGTCTAAAAATTTTCAAATATCTAAATCTCCTGGGGTAGATTCAATATTTTCGAATTTTTTTTAATGGCCTGTTCATTGAACCTGTAAAATTTCCTCATATGTTTCATGGAAAAAGGATTATTCCCATAATGTATCATTTAAAAGAACGGGTCGGAAGTTTATAAAAAAATCAATATATATATGTATGCTAGGAGGTTGGCTTATGAGACACCTGTCTAAAATGGGAAGGTGAAGGATTATTAATACTTAGGGGTAATTTTCAGTTCCTTTCAAATTTTCAGGAAAGAAGTTCTGAGTTTTTCTTTAGGAGTCAAGAGGCAGTCTGAGAGAAATCATTTCTCTCATCTCTATTGTATGTTGCTCCCATTTAGGGGCTAAGTTACGATGACTTAAAGAGTAAAAAATCTATTTTATTGTTTAAAAATTTTCGAATATTTGCCTCCCCCCCCAACTTGCACTATTTAACAAGGTTGGTAACTCGAGCTGATGCACAGTCATTTGATTTGCATATTACCTAGTGAAAGGTATCCTAACTTGGCTGGGGAAATTTTATCTAATAGGCTGTTCAAAAATACTGTACAGTAAGCTTTTAAATTTATGAAATAAAAATGAGCTAAGAAATGCGGGGGCATTCCTATTGTTATCTTTGATGAAAACTACTTTCACGGCTATGTTAGTATAAAGGTAGATTTTTTTTTCTGTAATAGACTGGCAAATTTTGTTTGTAGGCCAAATCTTAACAGAACTTTTTTACAAGACTAAATCACCCACTAAATAAATTATAGTCCTTAGTCAGTGTGAAACTGTCAAATATTATCTTATTAAAATTTGTATTAATGGAATTGTTTATTAATTAAATCTTAAGGAGAACTGCATCTTATGCAACATAATGATGATAATCTTCTTAATTAAATTCCCGATGCATAAATCATTAACAGTATTGTATATTCTCCCTGAGTCATCTTTAAACATGAGTGTTAATTGATATGAGAGTCCTGCGAATTCTCAATCAATTAACTCAAGTAGGTCTTCATCCCCAATTGATAACCCATCTCTGTCTACCATATAACCCTCTGAAGCCAGACTAACCAGGGGGGCTGACCCTCAGCTCAGTTCAGCTCTAATGCACTTCGCCATTATTTACAGCCAACCGCTTCAATGCACTTTCCAATGAAGAAAAGATGGACAAAACACCCCTATGGCGAATACCTTAGTTCTCAGGCATATTTGTAAAAAATATTTCAAAATTTGGCCTAATGTGTAGGAACCTTGATGAGATGGTTGGTCGAGGAAAATATATGTGACAGTAAAAAAATGCGCAATTTTATTTATGCAATTTTGCTAAAGGAAAAACTCACTCTAAGCGGAGTAATATGAAATCTTCACCATACCATCACAATCGGCGAAATCAAGGAAAACTTAAAGATCTTGGCGTTTAAAAAAAATGTAATCACTTTTAAATGTTGCTGCATACACCTCAATATTGACTGCCAAAAGAGGACAATGTTGGCAAACCTCAGCTGAAACAGCATCAGGCAAACCGCTCTGCCGCGGACTAGCCAAGACATTAAGAACCACTTCCTCAGCATCAGACCCCAAGGAGGGAGCAACCTGCCATCTCTCATATTCCTTCACCATCAGAATCAAATGATCTCCAAACCATGCTCCATTCCTTTTTCTCTGAATGAATTTCTCACGGGTCTTTCTTAGTCCTCTTTTGACAACAGTAGTTGCTAAAAAAAAACTACGTCTACCATAATATGAGTCCTTCCTCTCCTCCTTTAGAATGCCGACGACATTCAAACATACATAAGTGAGCTCAAACTATCTCTATAAGACAAAGATATAGACATTATCTTACTTACTGAAACATGGCTAACATAAAATACAAAATTCAACATACCAGGGTGCACTACTTACCCAAGTAGTGATTATCCAGATGGACGGGGTCACTGTGAAACTGCACTCCTCATACTGTATGTGTATTTGATTTCTGTTCCAAGAATTCTACTGTCCAGCAGGTATTTCTCGTGGTACATATCATTTCCTCATCTCTTAAGAAAATAATTCTGTCTTGGAGCATTCCTAGACGTTTCTCAAGTATTTGACCGAGTATGACATATTAGTCTATTATATAAGTTCAAGTCCATATTCCCAAGCATCATATACCTAATCCTTAAATCTTACCCCCCCCCCCCCTCCCAACCGTTTGTTAAGGCTCCGTTAAGGATCAGATTACTCTGAACACTTCTCTGTGAAAGCAGGAGTTCCACAGGGCAACTTGCTTGGACCTTTACATCCTTAACATTGCAGACCTCCCTATCCATCATAATACTCTCTTAGCCCTCCCTGCGGATGACAAAGAGATCCTCTCCTCACTTTCTAATTCCAGAACCGCTTATCGGCTTACAAAACGATCTTGTCGCTAATCATACATCACCCTATCTCCTAATGAAAAAAAAATAAGTTCAATAATTGACCTCTGCATTACGTGGGCCCTAATCAAAACCAAGGCCATGGCAGAAACTAAACTAATAATTGTAAATAATTATCACAAGGTTTATAAATTATTATTATTATTGAAGATAAAAGTCCCCGCATTCAGTCACCTCCAGCAGGTTTTGGCGAATTACATCGCTCATCTAGGGGGCAAAGAAATTTCAAGGGACAATTTTCTGACATGGCAATATTAGTGCTCATGTTGTTGATAGGTTAGCATGCCTGGCTAGTGATAAGAAAAACACGGGTTCGAGTCCCGCGATGGTCCAATTTCTTTTTTTAGATTTTTATAGACACACACACTCAAGTACTGTCAATATTTTTAACTCCTAGTAAGTAGGATTGTTTAAGTAATTTAATTTGGTTTGTTTCTTAAATCACTTCACAACATATCAATGAATATATTGATTTCTTTTTGATATATGAGGTATAAATGACTTCAAGAAAAGTGTTAACAGCTGTTCACAATTTATATAAATAAAGTAAAAATATAAATCTCAAAAGATTTGAATGTGCTCAAAGTAACATATTAAAATAAATATATGCTATAATTATATTCCTCCAAAGATTTATTGTAAAAGTAATTGTCATATTTGTCCAGAAATTCTCTAAACTTTATTTGCTTTTATGAAACGACATAGGGTTTAACACCTGGAGTTTTATTAATAATTTCAAGTGGCTCTATGAGTACATATAAGTATTCAGTATTAGTAAAAACCAGAGATTTATTTTATAATGATCAGTGGTAATTCCTTATGATAGATAGGAAGGCAAACCTACTAGAGAAATAGGTACTAAGATTGCCAACTCCCTCATACAGACTCTCAGCAATGGGTATTTGAAGTAGCTTTATTTGCGAGTAAATAAACTCTCTGACATAAAATTAAAATACTAGAGAAAAATAATAATTTTACTCATTACTTGTAAAAAAAACTTTAGTTTATAAATATTAATTTAGTTGTGGTTTATTATCCCACATAAATTTTAAACAATTAATGAGAGGGATTAGAATAAAAAAATCTATCTGTCCCAGCCAGGACTTGAACCTGGAGGTTCGAGTCCCGGCTGGAACAGATAGATTTTTTTATTCTATTCCCTCTCATTAATTGTTTAAGGAGTTTATCTTTCATTAGCAACATACCTAGTAGCTCTATGGTATAGAATTGATAACAGAAATGAAATGAAATGAGCTTTATTCTGATTGAAGAAGCTTTCTGTTTATTTTCCCATATGCTATTGTAAAACTGCTAAGTATTTGCCTAGTTTGGCAAGAATATCAATAATCTCTTCAGTGAGAGCCAAAGTACAAAACAAACAAATTTACACTTAAGAGGCTTGAAGAGTTTATTCATTTGTTAGTTACATAGCTATCTGGTCTACAACTTCAAGTTATACTTTTATCTATAGAAAGTATCTCACTTCATATGGGAAGTGAGGGGTAGCAGAAACACCAGCCACAAGATAACAGACCTGTAAGGCAGTTGTGTGGGTTAGTATAAGAAAATAGTAAAAGGCAATAAATTCCAGAGGGACTACTTATTATTATTATTATATTAATGAGTTAAAAACATTTTCTTCCCCTTCTGTTCCCTTAATTGGCAGAGAGTGTATTTCATTTTATTTAAATAAAAAAAAATTTTAATGTATGAGATGGTGAATATAACAAATATAGCATAAATATTAGTGCAAAAAAAATAAATTTAAAAAAGTAAGTTAATAAAATAATATAAAATCTTCAGCCACCAACAACAGTAAAATGAGATCATGAGATAAAATCGCTCAACTACAATATTTACGTATGTTTTCTTTATACTAGGCAGATTGAACTAAGTTTAAAAGTGTTAAAATTTTAGAGAATCCTTTGAATTTTTTAACTTCCTACTCAACTAATTATGGCCATGGGAGACATCCAAAGAGAACCACCCTATTCTAATAATTCATGAATCTGAGACAAGTTTTCTCCGAATCTTGACAGAGTAAGTCTCAAATGTGCAGCGCTAATGAGGGTGACCCAAAAGGATCCCTTGGATTAGAGTTACCCACATTAACATTAAGGCTTCGACTTTCACAAAATTGAAAAGTCTGAAAGGAGAGGTAACATTTTAGATTTGTTTCAAATCACATATAGGGAATGGGTTCTCACTTATATTTGTCTGAATTGTTTATTTTAATATCAGGAACGAAAAAAGATAAAGAATATTTAATTTTTTTTCTTTCTCTAGGATGAAATATGGTTTGTTTCATGTGGATTTCAATTTGCCAGAACAATCTAGAAAATTGAAGCATTCAGCAGAATTCAGGAAACTACTCACTTTGAATAACCATCTGTAAATAAGAAATGTATAAATGTACTAAAAGCTTTGGAATCTGACGAGTAAAAGTAATTTGATAGTAACAAGTTCATTCATTTTTTTTTTTTTTTTTTAATATTAAGCCTAAAAAGTGCTATTGAAGCTTTAGTGGTATGATAATAGACCATTTTCTCCCCCCACCACTCTATATGACTGGGACTCCTCACTTCTTTAAGTGATAACTTATAATGTTGACTGTCTCTTCAAAGCTTTCTTTTATAATGCAAGGGTCACTAGGAATGGTTTGCAATATGTGAGATGAAGAAGGGGACTAGATGGAATTAGTACACACCTGCCCGCATGCTCAGTAGAGAATGAGTTCCAAGAGTAGGGTCATTTCCCTTCCCACTGCACTAGTAATGAATGTTGCCAGAGATATCATCCTGGGCTAGAGTTGAATAAAAGAGTAATTTTACAATAAAACCATTCACGTGAGTTAAGTGTGAATCTTTTTTTGTAAGAAATACTGTCTGTACTTTAAGAGGATTTTTCAAAACTGCGTCAATATTCAGTTTGGCTTTAAATATAAAATCCTTAGTTGGAGTCAGACTAAGACCAGTGTTGGTGACTAAATGAGATATTAATGACGTTCAGAAATTGCTTGAGGTAGATAGGACAGCGACCAACCACAAGACAGAGTAGGCCTTGGGCATTAATGAACCAGCAGTTTATAGCATTCTCCTAGATCATTTTCAAATTAGGAAGTTTTGTACTCTGTGGGTGCTCTGAAGATCAGACTGAATCGTGAATGTTAGAGGAAATGCTGAGGGGGTTAAAAAAAATAGAAAAGCCTTTAATGCAAATAGAATTGCGACTGTTTCTCACCACGCAAAGTAATCTTATATTTATTGTGGAATTCGAACTAAACATTTAATGTTTAAAGCATCTTCCATAAGTTTTCCAGCTGAAAATTGACAAAATCAATTATCGTATTCCTAATTTATAAATTTATGAAGAACATAAATAATTAAAATGCATAAACTTATAAACTTTCATAAGCCGAGAGTTCAGCAGTACAAAAATTATTTTAAAGCAAAAAGAGTTGTGCTCGTCTGAAGTTTGTGTATGTTCACCTTTGTCCATCAGGTCAACAAGCGTACGTAGCAAATGGTCTAGTATACGGGGCCTCTGAGTATTCATGAGAGAATTAGATGGTGTTAGTGAACAGATTTATTACTAGAATTTTTCAGCAATGATTCAGTCCAAAGTTTGGGTGTTTGAAGTGAGCACATTCATGTTTTTTTGTTGTTGTGAAAAACGCTTGCTAAGGAAGAAATTTATGAACTTAACGACAATGGGTGAGCACTTATCCACACTCATCCTTCCCTGCATGTCTATACATAGCTTAGTTGACATAACTTTCATGCTCATTGTTTTCTCTGGCTTGTAAATTACATTTTGTCATTTCCTTTATATTTATCTACAATCAAACAAGAAAAATAATCAGCCCGTGCCTAACAGACTTCAAAATGGGAAAACTCAAGCACAGAATCTCAAAAATTGTATGGTAATTATGATAAGTGCTCTAGTGCATGCTGCCAGCACCAGAATTTTGATGTAAAAGATGAATCTCACACAGGACTGCCTTTTGTTAAAATAGTTCAGTTAAAAAATCGTGGGAGATGAAAAATTTTAATCTCAGAAACAATGCTCAGGAAGTAAACATTGTAACCATACCGTACCTTTTAATTTTTAAAAAGCTCATTATACAAAAAGTATTTTACTTTCATTGAACTAATGATTACTATTATCAAATGCACAGTAGATTACAGTTTAGAAGTAATAGTAGCCTAGTGAGATTAGTTTTCTAGCTGAAGTTGCTATGGAAAAATTACCTATGCATACTTTATAAAAAATGTATTTATTGATTTGTTCATTTACTGTGATAATTAGTATTTTCCTTTATCATGTACAATAAATTAATGATTTTGCTTAATTTCAGTTTATTTTCCCTCATGAAAGTCTCATATGTCATGTGTAATATGTTTAGAAGAGACAACCATTGAATATCTAATGAATGGTTATCTAGGAAATACTTACAAAATCATCAGACTTTGAAGATAAACAACATGTCCTATTGCACTTACTGAGAGAAATAACCTCCTTTGACGTTCCTTAAGGTACACTACTCCTATAGTATTAAGAAGGTTTTTAAAAAATGCCTAAAAACAATAGACTCATAGTTCTTGAGATTTTCTATTAGGCCACTATACTCAGTTTGCCAAGTAAATGAGAACCTTCCTCAGCTCCACAATTAGTGACTCTTGTTTTTGTAGGCTTCATTGATTGGCTTCTTGGTTTTACATAAACCAACTACTGTAGTAATGGAACAGTTAAATTAACCATTTCTTAATTACAGACAATTTATTAATTTATTTTTTCTATCTCTCTTGAGATGTGAAATGATAAGATGGAACAGAATATGATTAATTCAACACTATGTAGTAGGTACTGATAAAAATACAAGAAAAATTAAAGTATGTATTTAATTCTAAGTCAATATAATTTTACAATTTAAAAAGTTTTTCATGTAATACACCAATTAAAGCTTAAGTTGAATACTAATAATGACGAAGTACAAAGTTTTAACTCACAGTAATTACAGTTGAACAGATTCCCATTCAATAGTCTTTTCACAAGGAATATCCTCAATAAAATAACACAGGTCTGTATTTTTCTTTTTTTAACAAGCTCTCCTCTAAATAATTTTTAAAATAAAAATAAAAGGGCTTATTAAGAGAATATTTTCAAAGCTCAACATGCAGCACAGTTATGGCACAAATTTTCTGTGTAATTGGCTGTATTTACATGTAACTGCAAACTGATATGGGGAATCAAATTAATATTATTATTATTTTTTCATGTGGAGATAAATAGTCTCACAAAATGGGCCATAATTTCCATACACATATATATGTGTGTGTGTGTGTGTGTGTATAAGTTAAAATGGTCAATGTTTACAGGATAATAATGTACAGTATTTACAAATGTCAATGACTTCAGAGTCATTCATTATAGAAATAATTTTAAAAAATGAATAAGATAAAAATTTCGAAATACCATTGTGCAGACCTGTGTAATATAAAAATAGTAAACTACATTTTGACAATTTATTACCCACAGGAAATCCATATCCCAGGAGATTTCTCTATTCATAAAAAAATATACATTTTTTAAAGGTAAGATTTCCCTAAGACCTGAGTGTAATTTTAGAAGAATGTATATAATGAAAAGGCTCTCTCATAATTATAGTAAAGTTCTTACAGTAAATGGCAACCCGTGTTGAGGTTTATTATCTCCTTGTTCTGTGTAATTTTGTGAATAAACACAGAACATGAAGATAATTAAAATAAGAAAAAGTATAATAATAATGCATTTTTGAAATATTTAAAAAAATATTACTGCACCATTTTAGAAGAAAGTTTAGCAGTCTCTAAGTCTAAAAAGTATATATATTTTATGAGAAATAGTATACATTTTTTTTTAAATGTCTTAAACTGTGATATATTTATATTTATTTTGTTGTTATACAATTGATATATTTTTCTTCAAAATTAACTTTTTCCTCAGATTGAAAATCAGCTAAAATCATTTATTTATTTATTTTTTTTTTTTAGATATCAGATAAATTATTAATTGAGTTTTATTTAGTGAATAAAATAAGAAAAAAAGAAATCGCTTTATATGTGCAAACAGAGAGCCAAGTTTTTGAAGTAAAAAATGTATATAGAGTCTTAAGCATAAGAAGCATCTCATCAACATAAGTTATTGAGCATAATTAATGATATTTTCATAAAGAAAAAAGTATTTATGAATAAGATAAAAGGCAACAAAGTTCAACATAATGAACAGCCTTCACAAGTCAGTCATGAACATTTGATCCAGGTGACTACACGCCTCTTGCCTTCATTTTAGCACTGAAGATGGCTAACAATGTAAGCCTAAATGTCGGCAGATATTAAAAAATACATTTTTTTTTAAATTGTATTGTTTATAAATAACCTTGACCGAACCCCAACAAATTCTTAACTAATAATCTCTATGGTCAAAACTTTTCATTCATTAAATGATTTTAAGGCTTAAAATTTTTTTTTAGCTCACATATTCAATGTGGCTTTCTCTCCTTTCCCTTCATTATTTATTTGGTCTGAAGAAGCCAAAATACAATATTTGCTTCAAAAATTTGTTTTTATTTAAAACTCATTGACTGAATTCTGACCATCTCCTCCACTATAATTAAGAAATGATAACATGTTAGTCCCCTGAATTCAAATAACATTTCAATAAGTTAATTATAATAAGCATATATATTTTTTATTTAANAATAATTTATAAATAAATATTTTTTTCTATTATTCTCAACTGCACTTCATACAATTATAGACAATAAACTAATGAAGAAATAAGTTTTTATAAATAAATAAATACAGTATACATTTAATTTCATTTTTGAGATATTAATAATCTTGAAAACCTAGTTTATATAAGTATATATGATGGGGACTAGATCCCCAGAATTGAAAAATCATGCTATCAAAAATTCCTCATTTTTCATTATAATAAGAAGAGTTAACTGACAAAAGGAAAATATTCACTTTTAGTTGTGAAAATGTGTCAATTTTATAATAGTTAAGACATTAAGATATATGTGCATAGCTAGAAAGAAAAATAATAAATGCAAATAAGGTTAACTAAAGTTAAAATGTTATTATCTAAGGACCTTCATCCTATTATCTAAGTTTTGTTTCCATCCTAATTAAATAATACTTACATCGTTAAGCAAGTGTGTTTCTTTTTTTATATACTATTTTAGAACATAATTTAATATATTGTCAATATTCATATTATTTTAGAAAACAATGTAATATATTGCAATATATTATNAAACTTTTATTTATTTATTACATTCTGTTAAATTAAAACATTTTGTAATTTGATCGCCACAATGAATTAGAAAGAAAAAAAAATGACATTCAATATAAATCACATGAGGAGAGAAGGTAACCAATGACACCACTCTCAAATTATTTACAGATTATGTCCCCAGGAGGTCACGGGGCCATCTTCGTTTGAGTCGACTCCCCGTCGTAGGGGTTGGAGTTGGAAGACATGGTCTGTGCTAGTGGATTAGGATGGTATGGCAGTTTACTTGATAAGTAAATCCTAGTTCTTTCTTGACTAAGTCACTCTCAGAAATGACTTAATCAAGCAAGTCAGAGTCAGCTTAGTCCGTCAGAGTCAGAGTCAGTTATTCATTAACCAAACTTTGTTGGGTAGAGGAACCTGTCGACACCACACTCTGTTAATTTAGGCATTAAGGCCCAGGAGGTCTCGAGGCCATCTTCGTTTTAGTTGTCGGGGTGGATCATAGAGGTTGGAGTCCGATGACAGGGATTGGGCATATGGATTAGGGTGAAATTGGAGTTTATAGTGGAGGAGCGTGAAGAGAGTGGAGATGAAGTCTTGGAGGAATGGGATATTATAATCTTGATGTAGAGTAGAATTTGAGACAAAGTATGGAGCATTTGCAATTACTCTTAGGATTTTGGATTGGAAGGATTGAATACGTTGGATGTTGGAAGGCTTAGCGGCACCCCAGAGTTCTGCACCGTATGTCCAGATCAGTCGTAATAATGTTTTATAGAGAGTCAGTTTATTCTCTGTTGTGAGCTGTGAATGCCTGTTTATAAGTCTGTGAGAGAGTCCGTTGCATCTGCTGAGTTCTTGTCATTTAAAATATTGAAGTATAGAATTACTTGAAAGCGATAATAACTTAAAAATATAAATAAAATGAAACCACAAATAAAATCTTCAGAATCTAGTGTTTATAGTATTATAACTTCCAATTAGGTGGTGTATTAGAGCTTAAAGCTGGATTGTAAAAATCCAAGACAAAGGAAAAAAACTTTACTGTGTATGGTAGACCTAGGTTAATTAAAATACAATTTTTTCCAAATTATTACAGAAAATTACACTAATTTTTTTTAATTTTTCTCATAACTTCAAAACTATTGAAAATATTTTGATGAAATTTGGGGTATAGGTAACTACTACATTTATACAATATAACATAAGGTGATTTAGATTATGCATTCATTTTTGAAGTCATATACAAAGCTAATAGTAAAAAGTCTTCATTTTCAAATCATCATATGTTCTAAACAAAATTTTGATCTTTCCTATCTTCATAAGCCTCAAACTTTTTTGAACACTAATTTTCCTAGAATATCATTAAAACCTGCTAACAGTTTTTAAGCTAAGACATAGAAAAGATGAATGATGAATTTATGACGAAAACTATTTTGTGAAAAATACAATAAAATGATCTACAAATTATATAAAAAAAACTGAGGGAACTATCAATTTTAACTTCTCAAGTCCTGTCAGGAAGTTGAAGTAGGTGGCATGATGGAAATAAATGAGAATTTCATAATATTAAGTTGATTTTAATTTGCCTGGTGCCAAATTTTCAGCTTTTGACTATACATGAAGAGTAAAAATAACTCATTGTATATTACTAATGAAACAAAAATCTGTAAAGTTTAGCCAAAGGGCATTACTTCATAAAATTAATATTAGAAATAATAAATTATACAAAAAACAATTTTTTTTTTTTAGATTAGAAAACATTGTGAACATTATAAAAGTAATTACCAAGGGAAAGATATGAGGAAAAGAAATGAATTTCATATTAACATCCTGTAATCTTATTCTCCCAATTTTTCAAATTTTAAAAATGCTTTTACAGTTTATTTAGAATAGGATAAAAACTTATCAGGATGCCAAATTACTTTTATGAAAAGTACTATAATTTGAACCAATGTAAGAGCCATTATTTAACTATAATACAGATAACCCTAAGGCCAATTTAACATATATGTACATTTAAAACATCAGACATTCATGTCACTATATACAGTTTAAAATCACTGGAATGATACAGTCAAATTAAATTCAGATACAAATCTGCATTCTTGAAAGCTCGGGGTCTTCACACTAAATAATGAGACTTTACTGCAGGAATACAATACATACTAAACTGTTGGTTGTAAGGGAACACAGTGCAAGAAGAGCAACAGACATCCTCTGCAAGCATAAATGAGCAAAAGTTTGAGGAAATCAATATGATGCGAATATTGCACAGTCATAAGAAAACTTCTTCTTTGATAGTAATAATTCAAGAATTTATTTTATTAAGGAGGACAATTAATTTGTCACAGAAGTAACAGAGATATTTGTTGAAAAGAAGTCCTACTTTTTACATAAACTATGATCAATAAGTTCATTAAGTTTTCAAATTTGTTTCCTAATTTCTTTTATACTTTGATGATTTGTAAGTCTCATTAAATAATAAAAACACTTTAGGAACTTTTAAAATTTAAATCCACTAAAAATGGATCATACTACAAATGATACAAATGATTTGACCTATAAAACAACATTAATTTTTAAAATGATTAAGTTCAATAAAAAATAACTCAATTTGTAATTGATTTTAAATATGATAAATAAAGATTGTCATTAATCCCAACAGATAACAAACAAAATTATAAAACTATTGTCTAAAAGAAAGAGTTCTAGGAGTGAGGCTGGGGGACCTTGTCAATGATGGCAACTCCAGCATAGGAACGTCCAATGCTCATAGCCGAAGGGAGGAGACTCCAACTGTTAGACTTAGGGTGGTAGACCTCCACTGATGAAAGGTTAGAGGTTCCGTCATCTCCCCCCACAACATAAAGCAAACCCTTCAGTGACACCACACCTGCATATCACAGTGTAGATTAAATTTAAAGAAAAATACAAGTAATTTCAATATAAATTATAACAAAAAATATGGATTACAAATTGTATTAAATATAAAACACAAAAGTAAGAAGCAATGCTCTTATGAGAAAAAATATAGATATTTTTTTATCAGTACGCAGTATACTACACAGTTTAAAAAATATCCATATTTTTACTGGTGAGTATACTCACCAGTGGTATAAAACAAAAGCCTTAAATTTAAAGAAATATTTAGTGAAAACTTCAAATAATTGAATTTTAAAAATATTTTTTTAAACTTATTAGTGATCAGAGCTCAAAATAGTGGATACATAAAAGTCCCTCTTTAGGGAGGAGGGAAAATAATAATAAATTTCTCCAAATTTGATTTATTGGATAGGACACTGGACTCCAGAGCCAAACCCATGATCCCTAGTACAAAACTCACAGTGCAAAGTTAGTTTTTTTCTCTCCGTACTTCTGAAGATTCCTGGTGTGCTCCTGGGTAATCACTCCTAATTCAATATCATTCATTGAACGGGAAAAATCCAGATGGAAAGGTGGCCATACACATTTTATAGTGTTCCTTGGATTTGAATAAACACAACCATAACATGTGTTTCCCTTTAGGTCTCATGGCTTGTAACATAAAAAAATAAATAAATACAAACAACTCCTAGGGACGAGGAAAACGTTTTGGTTTCCATAATTATTTCTTTCATTTTGAATTTCATTATAAACAATCAAATACTATAACTTTTACAGTGTCCTTCTATGATTTTTCATAGTTATTAACTTTAAAACTATGAATTATACAATATTTTATTTTTTTAAATTGAAAAAATAACAGATATATTTTGCATTGTATACCCTCTTCCTCATTCTGCCCAAGCTTATTTTAAGATTGTAAATTTGAGATCTCTTTGAGGTACAAATGATGGAGACGTAACAAAAATCATTACATTTTTTTTTTTTTTTTTTAAAGATTTTGTGTTATATTTATCCTGGGAATATAACTTTAGGGCAATAACAGTAATCCTCTATAAATTTTAGCTATTTGAAGGTTTTAAACCTTAATGTAACCCCCTTGGAAAAAACTGCCAAGCTTTTGCTCCTCTTGAGGTGTCTTCTTCAGGTCTGAATAGGGAATGGCTTCACCATTAAACACAAACTATGAAAATAAAATGAGCAAGTAAACAAAAACTACTCACAATCCTAGTAATATATCTAATACTGTTACTCAAAGTTTGGATTCCAGATATGCTCAAAACATTTGATTTCTCAGAATAACTATGTTTTCCAATGAATATTTATTTTAATTTTTAGAACTATGAAATATTTAGGAAGTAATTGTAACAAATAAATAATATTACAATAAAATTTTTGAGCTTCAAATAAGCACCTAAAAGCCAATTTTCCTAAAAGTTATGTGTGAGTAGTCATTTAAATTGTAGACACTGAATTAAATGTATAAGATTTACCAAATTCTTAATATTATTATTTCTCAGGAATGGAAAATATTTTTGAATGATGATTTTAATTATGCATGTCAAATTTTGTTCAACTTGGATAAAAATTTTGTATAATATATGAGGTATGGCTATTAAATAACAAGAATGATGCTGCTACAGAAGAATTATGCATGCGCCAATCCAGGACGACCGACAGCTGCGCTCTCTCTTTCTATTGCAGTGCCACCCGTGTTTGTCTAGAAATCAGTCTGGCCGTTACATAAATCTTCATTTATGTAAGAGGTGTTTGTTTCGTTTCATTGAAAACATGATAAGTGTAATAGCAAAGCAATGAATTGTCATGAAATTAGGTAAACCCTTACTGAAACTCATTGTATATTAAAAGAAGTTTATAGTGATGTATGTTTATCAAGTGCGCGAGTTTTAGAGAGGTTTAAGTGTTTCCAAGAAGACCAACATTGGAGATGATATCTACCCGGGTCACCCTTCCATGTCCAAAAAGGATGAAAATATCGATGGTTCGATCTGACCATTCATGACATTGCTGAAACTGTTGGAATTGACAAAGAATGCGTAAGACAAATTTTACATAATAATTTGAACATGCAAAGTGGTACCTAAAATTCTTATAATTGAACAAAAAGAAGCTCTTAAAAAGTGTGCACTGACACTTAAGATGCCAACAACAAATGACTCGAACCACTTTGAAAGAGTAATAAACGTGATGAATCTTGGTTTTTCACTTACAAAACAAAACGTCAATCCATGTATTGAAAGGTTCCAACCTCAACGAAAGCTAAAAAAGCTTGAATGAGCAGATCAAAATTCAAAATAATGATGATCGTTTTTTTTCTTCCACATTCATGAGATTGTTTACCTTCACTGGGTTCTTGAAGATCAAACTATTAATCAAGATTACTACCATGAGGTGCTTGCTCAACTCCATGAAAGAGTAAAGAAAAAACGACCCGAATTGTGGAAGAACAGTCATGGGTTCTCCATCAAGACAGTGCGCCGGCTCACAATTCATTGTCTGTCAAAATGTTTCTAGCCAAGTACAACATTCCCAGTTTTAGACCATTTAGATGCCTTATTTGCTTGACTTGACACCATGTGACTTTTATCTGTTCCCTAAGATCAAATCTGCATTAAAAGGAACAAGATTTTAGTTTGTTGAAGCTGTGAAGGAAAAAGCGGCAGGAGTCATGCAGGAACTCACTGACTTCAAGCGTCAGTCAAGCACTTTTTAGAACAATGGAAAATTTGCATGAAGCACTAGGATAGAGGAGGGGTGTATATAGAAGGTATTAAAAACCAAATATGTAAAAATTTAAAATAAAATATTTTATAGCAACAGAGTTGTTATTTAATAGCCACAACTCTTATATTAACATTTTTAGTTCCTAAGCAAATTTTGGCTTTCAGGTAAACCATTCTATTTATCTATTTTATAGACCATAAAAAGATTTAAGAGAATACATGAGGAAAGTCCAAATGTACACCTTTCAACACCCAACCTCGGTTGGGTCTTCCCTTCCACACTAATTTTTTTTTTATTTGATTTTTTTTTAAATCTTGGTAATAGTACACTTCAGTGTTTAAGTTTAGGTTTGGTTGAAAAGTGTTCAATGAAAAAAAACTAAATATGCTCATAGCCACAGATTGTTACAAGAGATTAATTAAGTGAAACACGACAGAAATAACTTGCTACATTATAATATCACACTTGTATGAATGCTTTCTCAAGCACACTAGGAAGGTAAAATCTGGATGATTATGATGATGTTCATCAGCTGCTTCACGCAGCTGATAATAACTACAATAATGACAGACCAACATTTAAGTGCAACAAATAAGGAAAATTTTCTAAAAATAAAATTGGGGAGTTAAAGAAAACAGACTTTTGGTCAAATAAAATACTTCTTATACCTAAAGCAGTTGGGGAACTAATAATAAAGGGAAAAAAGTTTTAAGAGAAGATAGCTTAAACTTGTTAATTTTTAAATAAAATTAACTTTTCTTTGATTCAATACTTATATGTAACTTAAAAAAGAAAGTTTTAGTATTTAGCAATTAAGGATAGACTTGGATAAAAGCGATAGAAGAGAGAGGAGGACCTGCATTTCTGCGGCACATGGCCATATCAGCAACCGGAGACCAGATACCATTCTCTGGATCATATGCCTCTACTGATTTGCGTACCAGAGGTCCATCATGTCCTCCTACTGCATACAGCACTCCATCCAGCACTCCTACACCTATAAATATCAAATTTTCATATTCATTAATAAGTAACTTAAATCCCTTATTTTTTAAGTGTATAAACTACTACAAGTTATTAGCTCTTTCAAGCCTTATTAAAAGAAAGATAATTAAATACTTCATATTTCTATGGTATATTTATTATTCAAGTGTTAATATTGGATTATTCTTATCAATAACTGTAAGTATTAACCAAAAAAGAAATATTCCTAGTTTGATTGAAAGGTCATCTAAAGTCTACTTCCTATTACTTTAAAAATATAAAAAATATTAATAAGAACAGACCAGCGCCACTACGCCTTGCAGCCATGTCAGCTACTGGGGCCCATTCATCAGCCTCAGGGTTGTAGCATTCAACTGAGCTAAGACATTGTCGGGAAGCTCCATCATATCCACCAACCTAATAACAAAATATAAGCCACTTTGGAATAGGCTTTTAAAATAAATCAAATTTCAAAAATTTACACATTGTACTATGTATCTAAAACTATTCAGAATGAAGAGCTAAACTATCCTACTCAATAAGTACAGTCCTATATGACTGCAGCTGATTTCCCCATCTAGAGAAAATACAAGTTAACAAATCTTTTGATTTGAAGAGACGAAGAAATCTACTAATTCTCTCCATGTTCATTCCCTAACCACAAAAGAGAAAATTTCCCATTTAATACTGAAAATACAATGGTATTAAACAATTGATTATAATTAATAAAATATATCAAAACAATAACTGTATTCTAGATATTCAACCAGACAGTTATGAAAATTATCATTGGAAAACAGAAAACATCTTATAATTAACTTATTTTAACAAAAGGAGAGCCTTGTATGATCTTGTATAGTCAAGTTCTTTGCATCTCTAGCTGCCTTACGAAGCTTATTTCTATACAATTTACAGGAGTCCCAGTCAGAGGATTTTTTATAATGTTTAAAAATTTCAAAGAAAAGTTATTAGATTCTTAATAAAACTATTTAAACCATGGGGTGGGATTTTGCCTATACTTATTTTCTCAAGGAGTGCATGCTTATCATACGGTGTAGTAACAATGGAGTTAAACATTTTGGCTTTTATATTTACATTTAATCCATAGATAACTGGTTCCCAGTTAATGTTTTGTACATTAAATAAAGTCACATTGATTTTAGTCAAATGTCTACAACATGTTAACCTGGTATTATTATATAATCCTATAATCTAGATAAAAGAGGTCACATGTGAAGAGACCAGATACATGAATTACCCCATACATTAAGACTTTAAGTCAGTATTTACTAATATTGACTTAAAGTCTTATACCACATCTACACTGTAGAAGTATGAGTGTGATTAGTCCTATTAAAAGACAGTATATTCTTCAGCATAATGAAGTAAGCAAAGTTTTAAGCAGAGTAGAATAAAAAAATTTCAATCTCAGGTTTATATTCAGATTGACAACTAATGTAATATCAGGGTAGTCTGCTCAATATTTTTCTAACACATCTTCAATTTCACTAAAATACCATGCTTTTGGCAATCCAAATCTCCCACTTCCAAATGCGTACAAGTAAATTTTCAACTAAGAAAGATTCTCCTGATAATGTTACATACAATAACATCCCTATACCTCTCTCTGATTCAGTCCGTTACCTTGGGTTCATCCTTGACTCACGACTCAACTGGAATGAACATACTAAAATCGAACGACAAGAACTCAACAGGCGCCACGGACTCTTATACAGCCTTATAAACAGGTGCTCACACCTCACATTAGAAAATAAACTGACCATCTACAAGACCATAATACGTTCAATCTGGTCCTATGGTGCAGAACTGTGGGGTGTCGCTAAGCCTTCCAATATCCAACGAATGCAATCCTTTCAGTCCAAAATTCTCAGAATAATTGCTAAAGCTCCATATTATGTGCCCAACTCCACCCTTCATCACAACTTTAATATTCCTTTTTTCAAAGACCTTTCTGAGCGGGTGGCGCTTCAAGCTCTTCCATAGTAAATTCCAATTTTGTGCTAATCCATATGCCCAATCCCTCTCTTCTGACTCAAATCCTCACAATCCTCCCCGACGACTAAAACGGAGATGGCCTCGCGACCTCCTGGGACTTAATGCCTGAACTTATTGGGGGTGGGGTCAATGGGTCCCTTCTCCCTGCACAGTGATGATCATTTATTTGTTTTATTGTTGATTTTATTTTTATTTTATTATATTTTTTTTTTTTATTTTATTCATATTTTTTTATATATGCATATTTATTAAGTCATTAAATTACAAGATGTTAAGTAACATAATGTAATAAATAAAAACTTATATATTTAAAAAAAAATCTCACGTAAAGGAAATAGCAATTTAATACATTGCATGGAATGTAACATCAACATTATAATAAAAAAACCATTTTAACATTTTCTCCGTTTGACATCCGCAATTATTTTGTATAATAGTAGTAACCTTTGCCATTTATTCAATAGCTATATGCCTTTGCATGAACTTAATATTTGGTTGGACCAAATAACTGAAAATAATCTTGTTTCTTACAACTTAAAAAATATTGTTTCTTGTACGACATTGCTTTCTCGTACTACAAATTTATGGTGACTTACGTGAATAGTTTGATTTTCCTACGGATCTTAAAAAAAAAAAAAAAAAAAAAACTAATTGTGGTCTCTACCCTTTTAAATTAAGTTTTTGGGCTTCAAGGTGAACTTCTAGTAATAGTTTAATTTCGCTGTGAAGACGCAGAGTCTCACTCACTCTGACCAAAAGAGTTAATCGGAAACAAGAAAGTGATAAAGGCGTTGACAATAACAACAAAACGTGAAAAAATAATTCACTTCGACTGATAATTTCTCGTAACTGTCCTACAATTTTTTTTTAAATCTTTGTTCTTCCTTTCAACTTCAATTATCAACTTCTCTCGCCTGTTTAAATTTTATTTTCTAAAACAACCAAATGTAGAGAAAAAAAAAAAGTTTCGCCTAAATTTTAGCACTCAGAGTACGTGATCAAGACGACACCGGATAGGCAAAGTCGTATCTCCCGCTTACCCTGGAATAGAAGTGATGGTGTTGATTTGGTCTAAGAAGGGCAATACAAAGGAGTGGGAGTAGAGTTTTACGTCTGTAAGACAGTGGAGGGAGGTGGCCCTTTAAAGCCTGCCTTTGAACCTGCCTAGTGGTGGTGGGGGGTCAGGTATGCCATGTGTCCCACCAGGAACAACGGCAGCTTGCTGGAAGGGCATTCCTCTTGTCTGAACTATTCTAAAACGGCAACGAACAAATTTCATAGGTAATTATGTCAAGCGAACAATACTCTTATGGGAGTTTAAATCAAGTCATAACTTGAGGCCACAAAATTGTAAACTGTCAGTGAAAGGAAACATTTTCAAATCAAGACACTAACACTACACCTTGAAATTTTCAGTTTGTAAAAACCTTCTAATGAAGAAGGCAAAAAAATTGACACAACAAAATGTATAAATGAATCGTCTAGGGCTTTAAACGAACGAATTATTATTCAAAAAGCTTTGTAATCAAAATTATTTCACAAAAGAACGACTTATATGAAGGGGGGAAACAAGTTTTAGAGCTAAAACATAGCATATTAACATGATAAAAAAAGAAAACAAGAAAAACATTAATCGCAACACAACATATTCATCCTTCAAAACTACTGGAACAGTTATCAGAGATAATATCGGTCTATGACAGTGTGGAGTATGATTAA
>KZ806930.1:437152-459349 GCA_000696205.2 Oncopeltus fasciatus | reverse complement strand
TTTGGTCGATTTTCTCGTTTTTGATCAGTAACATCAAAATCACCACGTTTGAAACGTTGAAACCAACGTTCACATGTCTTGACGGTTGGAGCAAGATCGCCATAAGTCTCAACAAAAATTCGATGACATTCAGATGCCTTTTTCTTTTGATTAAATAAGAAAATCATGACATGCCGCAAATGCTCTTTATTTGGCTTAAAATTAGACATTTTTAACACCAAAGAAAGGTATGATACGTCCACGTAAACGACTTAAAAACAACTGACTTTTGTAAACAAATGACTAACAAACAAAATAGCGTTTAGAGATAAGCAAATCCTTCAATAGGCTAAGAGCGCATTCTATTGAAATTAAAACGACATTTTAAACTTGCATACCTGGTACTTTCTAGACATTTCTGTGAGTTCTATGTTGGCATCTTCAGGGTTGGTAAAACTATCATAAAATTAATTACTGTTTTAACAAAGTAGTAAACATATAAGACTTTAATAATGTTGATACAATTTGTAATATTTGGGTTAATTTTTTTTATATTTATTTATTGTTATACTTAATCATGCCCAAGGAATTTATATATATATATATATATGCTGCGTTTCCGGAACTAAACACAGTTCAGGAGCCCTGTGAGTTAATTAATTATATGGCAATAAATTGATTCACTCTTGAATAATTTTAATTAGGTTCTGTATATAAATAATAAAATCTTATAATTCCACATTTTCCCAAACAAACATGTTCATTTGAAATTAGTATAATTAATCACTTTCAAAATACTTTGAGAACATAATTTGCCTCATTTCATTTCATGAAATAAAATGAAAAAATTTCATTTTTTTACGGGAGAAATACAAATATGTTGAATTATGTTTAGATGGTAGTAATTCACATTCAATATTAACATTTATTTTGATTTTATGTTAATTTATTTAAAGAATTAATGATTTAATTAATCATTTTAGAATGTCATGATTGCTAATTTTGTCATTAATATTTTGGGTGGAGGTTCATACAGGCAGTGTTTAAAATGTTATATTTTAATTATGACCACATCATATTTTACACACGATTTGAACAGAAATTGGAGGTATGCTACAAAAAACTATTAAAAGAGAAAACCATTGGATATTTTCTGAAATACTTAAAAAGTTTTTCTAGACCAAGATGTCATCTGTTGTCAGCCCTCAGGTTTGACACTACCATAACCCCATTAGCAAACCCTAAAATATATTAAGAGGGAAACTGCAATTGAAACTATTTTAATTGTATTGATTTTCTAATAATACATTTTCTTCCCACACCTAAGATACTTTTAGATGACATATGATATTCATTAATTCAAATTTACTTTTTTGTTCTTTTACATTCCACCCAAAAAATCTGAAAAAAAACAACAAAAATAACACTGAACACTTAATATGTCAACTTTGCTGAACAAAAAATGGGAAAATAATCAAATTAGGGTTCTACATACCTGTAAAAGAGGCTCTTCCTCCACTCGGTGCATGAGATAGTCCTGAGGGAGGAGAGGAAGGCGAACATGTTCCATTAGCTCTCCCATGTAGCCCTCACGTGCAGCAAGGTCCTGATTTACCCAATTTACTACACACTCGAACACCTAAGTATATACTGTAAATTATTGATAATCATACTGATTTTTCTTACTAAACATGACGTTTCAAACCTTCGATCAAGAAGATTTAATCTTTCAAACACAACTAACATACAAAGCCTAAATGCATGATAACCTTATATGTAGTTAATTTTTTTATTTAAAATTTTTCAATTTAAATAATTGGCAACTACTGTTATTATAAACAATTTAGCAAACTGTTTTTGAAAGTTAACATCCCCCGCTTGGATTTTACATGAAAATCAAAAAGTGAACAGACCTTAACTCTTTTTATACCCTCTGAATAAGTTCTCTTCACAAGGTTATTGAATCTTATGAAAAGAAGTAACTAACCACTAAATTCAATCAAAATCCATACAGTAGTATTGAATTTAAGGTGAAAGAAAAATTCAGTAATATTTTAGTTGGGATAAAATGGGCAAAGACAATAATGAAGTATTAACATTTTTTACATTGTGCCAAATTTATGATAAACTGATTCAGTTTCTAAAAGTAATACCATAAGTTCTCTAATTTAGATAATTGAGGGGGTAAAAATTGAAGAAGCAAGTCATGCCAAAAAGAGGCCAATTTGCAGATGTAACTGCCCTATGATCAAGTCAAGCGAGAGATCCTGCTTTGAAAGTGAAATATGAGTCTGGAACCATCATTGAAAAAGCTGATATAAAAGAAGATACCCTATCTAAAACTACTAGAGTCCTTAAAGGGCACATAGAACTCAGTCTATAGAAGAGCAACTGTCCATAACCCGAAATTCATTTACTCTGTATGGTCTGGCTTTAAGAATGATAGAGGCCTTGGAGTGTCTCTAAAAAATTTAAAAAAAATAAATCCCTTAGGAATTAATATAATGAAGTTAGAAAATATTTTTTATTGTTTTTTTTGGAAATATTATATGCACGTGCACACTCATGTAACACTATTGATTAATAGTGCTATATTATTGGCATACTAGTGGAAAGGGCTGTTACTAGAAAGAGGATGGTAACTCCAAATTCTTGAGGGAAGAGACTGACAGTTTTCTGGTTCAAATATTCTAAGTTTTAGATACTATAAGCTGAGGGAAAGAAGAAAGAGGCCATAAATTAAAAGGATAAAGGGTTTGCTAGAACTTAAAACCTGATATGATCCAGAAAGATTATATATAGGACTTACCAAATAATTTGACATAATACCATTGAAATGATGGAAGAGAGAAGGAAGTGATTGATGTTTTAAAGCTTGAATCACTCAAATATAACCTAATCTCCACAGATAAAATCTAGAAACATTTTAGGAACAATTAGAAAGGCCAGTAATATGGAAATGAGTCATATGGTCCAGCCCAAATTAAGCTAGAAATTTTTAACATAAAGGAAAACATAATCATTCTAATGAGCACTTTGAATGCTTATATACAGAAAAGAGGCCAGTTGCACTAAATACACACACATATATATCTTTCTTTTTTTAGATGCTTAACAGCACTCCAAATTTTCTGCTGACAATTGAAAAGGTTTAACTTATGAAACTAAGGCTGAGTATAAGACCAAAATAGAAATTTCAAGATTTCAAAGGTTTGATGTATGAAACTTAAGTACCATAGCACCATAGCAAGTTTGAGTTGGATGGATGTATATAATTTCACATGAATAAAAAAAAACTTTTTTTGGGGGGGATAATATANGTAGGATAACATACCACAATAAACAAAAATTTATAAAATTAAAAAATAAAAGTAAATAACAAGAGTCGTCTAAATAGCAAGACAATGTCAGCTCCTTCGAGAATAAGATGATGTATTCGTCTTTCTCGGTGGTTATACTCTCGATACTAGTGCTGGGAATTTAATAATCTATCTAGCTCTCAAGGTGGCGAAAGTGGATAACGACTTGCCGAGATCCAGGTTTGAGCCCTGGCTGGAACAGTTAGATTTTATATTCTATTCCATAGTATTTGATCGTTTAAAAACTTAAAAAGTTTTTAATAATTAGGGCATTCTCGAATCAACACTCTATATTCATCAAATTTAATCATAATAACTAATAATTTGATAAATAACAAATAAATATATTACTATAATAAACAACAACATATTTTAAACTTCTGCATGTTTAATATATTAGGTTACTAAACTTTTAATGTTTAAATTAATTATTTGATAAGTTATAAATAAGATTTTATTATAATATATAAACTTAGTCAAAATAATTTTGGTTATCACAGAGGATGTGGGATTTCCATGTTGGTCACTCCTGTGACTGATACCCAGATCCCACATCCTCTATAATATATGAATATGTGATTAAGAAAGTTATTTCTTATATACTGAAATTTATTTGATGAATATGATCTATCAATCAGTATGAAACTTACAAAATAAAAACATTTTGGGAACTGTTTATATTGGCTCAAGATCAACCAGAAATGACGTATAAAAGTATCAAGAGTAGCATTTTTGAAGAAATGACAGGCTGACATAAAAATATCTTTAAAATTAATGCAATACTGAAACATACCTAAAAAAAATAGAAATAAAAAATATAACATGATCAATTTTTAAGACTTTATTCGAGCATTTGTCCACATATGACACACATAAACATTGGTGGAAAGAGGCGTTTCGAGAGATTGTTAAGACCTGATAACTGCTTTGTAAATTAACAATTTGATTCAGGTTAACTTGGGAGAACAGACGATGGGCCCCATTAATGTCTCTAACACGAAGAACCTAAAGTATGAAGAAAGACAGCTCTCTCTGAATATCTTAAACTTAGTATTTCTTGTGTGAAGAAACCAATGCCCGTTGAGAATTAATGGAGTTTTTTCTGGCTATCACTGCCTGAGTGAAAAACTCCATTAATCTAGAGACAAATCTAGTTCATAAACTTTGCTGTCTGCATCAGAGAAGGCAAACTCAGATAAACTCAAAATAAACTATGCCTCTGTGTGTGGTGTTCCTGATATCAACTTAACAGATTAGTATACTTGCATATCTACCATTTAGGGTTATGGAAGGAGTTATATATAGGTAGCCATTCTATTCTAAACATCAATGAAGCATGGTTAGCTTTTATTTCTCTAAAAAAGCCAGTCCAGAACGAGACTAGAATACGCAGCACTTGACTTTATTGGGGATGCAGCAGGAAGAATGAAACACTGATCAATGTTCATACAATATGAGGGTGTTCACAAGACAGCATGAATAGTAAATGGTCAATTTTAAACAATTAATGAGAGGGAATAGAATAAAAAAATCTATCTGTCCCAGCCAGGAATCGAACCTGGATCTCCTGCTATCCGGGCCGGTATGTTAAGCCATTACACCACAAGGACTAGCTAGGTATCTCATTAAACTCCCTCTACACTAGCGAGAGCCTAACCTAACGAGAAAGACGAGAACTTCGTCTTAAACTCGAAGGAGCTGACATTGTCATACTATTTCTCGACTCTCGTCATTTACTTTATTTAATTTTAATTTATAAGTATTTTATTTGGTTGTGGTTTTTTTATCCCACGTAAATTTTAAACAATTAATGAGAGGGAATAGAATAAAAAAATCTATCTGTCCCAGCCAGGAATCGAACCTGGATCTCCTGCTATATGGGCTGGCGTGCTTAACCATTGCACCACCAGGACGAGCTAGATATCTTATTAAATTCCCACTACAATAGCTAGAGCCTAACCTGTCTTCTTCTTAAATTCGAAGGAGCTGACATTGCCAAGCTATTTGTCGACTCTCGTCATCGAGTTTAAGACTCTCCTTCCAGTTCGTCCTGCACGGATAGCAGGAGATCCAGGTTCGATTCCTAGCTGGGTCAGATAGATTTTTTTTATTCTATTCCCTCTCATTAGTTGTTTAAAATTTACGTGGGATATAAAATCCCAACCAAATAAATATTTATTTCATTTAGTTAGTGGTGCTTCTGTCAGTAATACTACATCTATGCTTTTTTCATTGAATACCAGTTTGAGTTTATCCATATGCTATTAGCATTCCAGAGGAGGAAGGAAAATTCTTGTACTGGGGAATCATGTTGTAGAATTGGTCGGGTTATTTTGGTGACCAAGGTGATCAGAAGAGAAATTAGTGCAGTGATGAGGGAATGGAATTCTGCCAACTCTAACCTAAGTTAAATTTATATTACAACCACGTAAGAAACTGACGTTGAAGAAACTGACTTTTATGCTAAAAAAAAAAGGTGATTTGCAGACAGCATTGATTTCCTGTTTTCATCTGAAAAATAAACAGTGTAGAATCACATTGGATGCTTATGCCCTAGGCAAATCACAATGTTTCAAGGCATTAACAAATTTAAATATGGCAATTTTGATGACAGAAATGGACGGAAGACATTTCTCTGAGTTTGATAAGATCAGAAGGGAGAGATCTACTATTAGCAGCTAAAACATTGGGTAATTGTTAAAATACAATGCTACCAACAACAGATGATCAATTTGAATCAAGCTTTGTGCAAAAAACGACTAGAATATCAAGAAATAACACACAAAGAGATCTTGCTCCATGACAATGCTTGGTAAAACAACTTGGTAAAATGAGCCAAGAAAACAATTGCAAACAAGCGTTCAGTTGGGAAATACTTCTGCATGTGGTTTACTCACCAGATTGGCTCTATTTATTATTATTAATTAATAACATTATTTGCATTAATGGAACGCACATAAGTGGAGCAACACTTCATTTCTTTCATTCAGATGTAAAAAAAACTAGTGGGTTGGATTACATAAAAGAAAAATAATTATTTCGGCAGAAAATTCACAAATTGCCTGAGAGGTGGAAAAAATGCATAAATAGCGAAGGAAAGTACTTTTAATAAAATACTGTATATAAATTTTACATAATAAATGTATATTTTCTACTTAAAAATTCTGGTTTCATATTTTTACACCCATGTAAGTGTATGTATATTATTTATTAAACTTAATTTATAAATATTATTCTCATCTAGTACAGTAACCAGTTTAGCTATTAATATAATTGAATCATTCTCAATTTACTAATTAATATCATTCTATATTGAATTCCTAAATATAATTGAATTTGAACAAATTTATACATAAATAAAAACACTATTATGTACTAACTAGTGCAATTAAGAGTTTCTCTCTTATATTATAATATTGTAAATTATTATTGTATTCTCATGATATTGTGTTTCTACAGCCGTGAAGATGGCTTACAATGTAAGCCAAAACATCGGCAGATAATTTTTTTTTTTAATTTGTATTTTTTTTAATTTATAGGATCTACCTTGACCGAACCCCAACAAAAATCATCTAATAATAATACATATGGTCAAAAAACTCTCCATTTGATTAATTTGATGATAAATAAAGTTTTAATTTAACTGAAAGTAAATGTTAGAAGATTAATATTTTCTTAAGAAAGAAGAAATGATCTCTTCTTCTTAAAAAGAGGACAAGAAAGACAAAGAAAATTATTATGCTTGGAAAGAAATAATATAATTGAAACTGTAGGCCTGTAATGACATGTCAAATTTTTACAAAATACCTTGTCAATATTAACTTTAAAAAAGTAATCCATCATAGAAGCTCAAGATAATTTAATAATTCACATAATTATTAAAATGTCACCTTCTCTTCAGACTGAACTTCAAGACGATCACTGCAAATGAGCTTGCAGACCTGGTGATGAGAGAGGGCAAGAAATTCTTCCCCTTCTACAACCTCTCTAAAACAGAAAATTTAAGAGGACAAATAACATAAAATATTACACCTGAAAGTAAAATATTTCAATTTCGGCATTCAAATAAATTGCAAGCAATAGTATTTCTGATAATCCATTCTCAATTATATAGCATGTAAGAGGAAACTTATTTGATAGCTAAAGAACTTGTTATATCAAAATTCACTCTTTTTATATGTTTTATTTATGAATTTTGGAAAGGTTTTCGAAGCAGTCTAATTAAAAAATGCATATATGATTATTTCCCTTTTTCAAAAAAAGTAGTTAGATAGAAGACTAGCTTAAAGCTGAATCATATGCTACAATTCAGATCACAATCAATTAAATTTCAAACCCCTACCTATTCATATACAGACACTCATATTATCCAAAAGACGAGCCAGAACATTTTGTCAGATAGCATGACGCTCACATCAAGCATTCTATAAGCAGAGCCATTTAGTGAAACGGAACTCAGATCCTTCCACAATAGAAATTTCAACATAACTTTCATCACTTACAACAGGGACTGGCACCAGAAAAACCACGAGTACCTCTCTGAGGTGATGATGCCACCAGGACAACATCCAATGCTGAATATATAGCTGTCCTGCCACCAGGACAACATCCAATATAGCTGAAGTCCTTGCTGGTCATTTTCAGCAAACCTTCACTACTTACCTAGATCCTGAAAACCACTCCAAGTTTACCGAGGTAGAACAATTCTTTATAAATCCCCTCCATACGTCTCTTCCTCCCAAAGGTGTTACCCCCTCTGAGGTAAAAAATATCCTGTACTGCTTATCTAAACACAAGTCTCCTGGATACGACCTTATTACAGTATAAATTCTAAACCATATCCCCAAAAAGGCTGTAATCTTCCTCACCTATCTTTACTACACAATCTTATGAACCATTCACTTTCTTGTCTTATAAAAGTTCACCAATATAATTATTTTCTCAAACCTGGGAAACCCCTAAATAGCCCCTTATCCTATCGTCCAATAAGCCTAATCACTTTTCAAAGATCTTTCAGAAGATTCTTCTCAAAAGGTTATTCCCCATCCTGATACTCTCCAAATACTTTCTAAACAGTTTGGTTTCATTTAGAACACTCACGGTCAACTGATGTTTCGTGTTGTACATTGCACATCTTCTTCTCTCGAGAACAAGCAGTACGGTGTTGAACTGCCGTACTTCCTCAATGTATGTTTATAGGGGTCTGGCATCGGGGACAACTGTTCAAACTAAAATCCATCCTCCCAAGCACTCTTTACCTCATCCTTCACTACTACCTAACCAATCGATTCTTCAGCATCTGACAAGGGTTAGATTACTCTGAATATTACCAAGTAAAAGTGGGAGTTCCATAAGATTGTATGCTCAGGTCCATCCTTTACTATGCTGATATCCCTTCTCATCGTAACACTCTCCTTGCAGACAACAATCCTTTCTTCTAACCCTGACTCCCACACTGCCAGGGAAAATCTCTACCTTCTGATGGTGCCAGCATTAGCAAATTAAAGTAAACGGGGGTAAATGTTGCCATGTAACATTTATACTAAGAAAGAAGCAACCTGGCAGAATTTACTTTAATTATAACCCGACCCCACCTGCAGATTGAGTTAGATACCTGGGCTTTCAACTTGACTCCTGACTAACATGGAACTACTATCAGATGCACACAAAAAAATCGAATGTCATGAACTAAACAGGAGATACGGACAACTTTACAAGCTACTAAGCCACAAGTCAACCTTATCTGTGACCAACAAACTTGACATTTACAAGTTATTATTCAGACCTATTTGGACATATGGAGTTTAACTCTGTGGGGAGGGACAGCCAAACCTTCCAACATCCAAAGAATTCAGCCCTTCCCATCCAAAAACCAAATAATTCACCCTATTAAGTCATAAACTCCACTATCCACTATGACCTAGAAATCCATTGGTTAAAGATCTTATTACAATCCGTTTTACTAAATTCTGCTCAATTCTTTCCTTGCATACCAATCCCTTAGTACAAGACCTATCCAACATTACCCATCCTGACAATCTATCATATGGTCTTGAATAGGAAATGTCCGCATGGCCTTGCAGTCAGTCAGTTCTTCATAAAAATTGGTATGAATTTATTTGTGAATTTATTGCACATATTTCATTGAAATTCTGTAGGAGTGCTGACACTGGCTATTTTCTCCTTCATGCAAAGGACATGCCATTTTGTAATGTTTTATTATAATTTATTGTTTATTATCATTGACTTTTAATTACTTTCATTATTACTGTTTATTATGATTTTTATCTAATTGCTACACATTATTAAGTATTAATTTAATTTTTTTTTCTCCTTCTAGCATTATTGATTTATTAACACATTATTATTTTTCTAAATTAAAATTTAATGCAATTTTTTGCTTATATTAATTATTATTGTTCATATTTACTACAATTTGATTGCAAGATGCACACTAAGCAGGATGTAATTTGTCAATTAAGATGTAATAATGTAAAAAAAAAAAATCAGGACTTATTTATATTTAGTCTCGCACCAGAAATTTAACATCAAGATCCTTTTGATTTTTTTGGGTCTGACAGAGATCCAAAAAAGTCAAAATGATCTAGACTCCAACTACTGCCCAACAGAAGCAGGAGTTCCTCAGGACATAGTGCTCGAATCTATCCTTCATATTCCTGTGTCAGGGTGTCCCTAACAAATGTAGATAAACTTCATTGCATCCCATCCTTCAGTTGTCATTGTCCAAGAACATCTAAAAAACATAGCCACTTACGTGATGTTTTCAAAATAAGTGGAAACAATTGTACATACATCAATTTTACTCTCTGAACCAAGCTTCCGGTTAATATATTTTTCAATAAAATATCTATTCTCCAATCCAACTTAACAAGATACCTGGGCTTCTACTTGGATTCGAAACTAATTTTGAAAGAACACAGGAGACAGAAAAGACAAGATTTAAACAGATGCTCATTCAATTTTATAGACTACTGAATGGACATAAACTTATCAGTAAAAACAATTCTAAAACTTATTTTGGTCAAATAGTATAGAACTGAGGGGCACCACTAAAACCTCTACTATCCAACGTATCTAATCCTTCTAGTCTAAAGTTCTCGGGACCATTGTAAATGCTCCCTAGTTTGTATTTGTTGTATTATGATATATTGTATTAACAATGACTTTCAAATTTACTTTATCATCCTTATCAAAGATTTAATAGCCTAAAATTTCTTTGAATTCCATTAGAAAGTCACACAATATCTCAATCCCATAGGTAACACACTATCTTCCCAAAAACATTTTGACGAATCAAATATAGATGGCCCTACAAACTACTATATTAGAGTAAATAAGCTTCTTCTCCCAGTGCTATTGTCTATATTCATGCCAATAGAACAATATTGTGAGCCATTTACTACAAAATGTATTATAGTTATTTACAGAATGTAATTTATTTTATAATAATAAAAAGGATCATCTTCACATGAAATTAATTAGTTTAAAATTAATAGATACACTATAAGACCATACAGCGATTGATTTAATACCTACTTAAAAAAAGAAAGAAAGGAATACACACGAAAAATGCTGTTCAATAAATGCTTCAGCGGCAAGAAGGAGTTCCAAACAGCCATGGAGGTCAGCAAAGGCCCGTATTCCAAGGCAGTTACTGGGATGAAGCTGGGACTGCAAGAAGTCACAGCAGGCATCTCTAACATCTGATAACTGGAGGAGGTTGGCTGCAGGCAGGAGGACCTTTACATAAATTACAAATAAAAATAAATACAAATTATTTTATTTGCTCTGGTAGCGAAGCTGATTACAATTTTTTATCATTCATTTATTGTGTTATTTAATATATGATTATTTATTTATCCTTGTTTTATTATTAAAAATTTTATTTTTCTTAGCATATTATTTTTTTTATTCTATAAGCACAGTACTTCCTTATCAAACAAAATCACAAAGATTCTATTTCTTAGATTTTTTAAATCTGTTCTTATGAATGCAACATAAAAGTAAAAATATGAGACATGATTAGGTTTTTCCAACCTAAGTGATGAAGGAAATATAAGAAACTCAATGTACATGATGGCCAAAAGTGCTCAATCTCATATAGTAGCATACTTGAACTCTGTGAAAATGGAGAGTTTTTGACTGTGGAGATTATTAACAGAGAATTTGTAGGGGTTCAGTCAAGGTCATCAAAAAAAAAAAAAAATACCATTTAAAAAAAATATATTTTTTATTATCTGCCAATCTTTGGCTTAAATTGTAAGCCACCTTCACTGCTGCTAAAATACAATGGCAAAAGAAAACATGATAAAACAAAAAATATATTATTTAAATTATAATTACATAAAATTTGACATAACTAATAGTAATATGTCATGAAATGCTTGGATGCTTAGGAAAACAATAATAACATGTGATGAAAGTTCACAACACCTACTTATCATGAAGGTATTGTATGGAGGGGACATGTTGTCACCGGGATTAAGTCTCCATGACTGAGAGGTAAGGATTGGAGATGTTGATTGTCACACAATCAGTCATAGTTTATAGTGACTATAAACTCCTATTACTAGACACCCTTATTATCTGAAACATCAATGGCCTTAAATCCACTGACTGGTACACAAAGCACACTTACTCAGGTCCTCTCCTCATTTCAACTCATCTCAAGACCAGAATAAAAAATAAAAAAGTGAAAAAAATTTCATCTACAGATTACTCATACTCACTGACAAGACGTTCCACAACAAAAATATTAAATGTGTGACAGATATCCTTCTCTCTAATGGTTTCCCAATGCAAATCATAAAAAAACTTGTTAACGAATTCATTTCCACCCAAACCAAGCCAAAACAATGACTTTACTTTGCGTTCTCTCCCTTAAAAAAGTAAGAAATCCCTTAGAAAATCTCTCCATAATCTGAAGCTAGCTTTTTCCACTAACAAACTTAAATTTATTTACACTCACCTCAAAGACCCCCATTATTTTACCTAACAGAACCAATGACGCCCACATAATACTTTGTTTCACTCCTAACTGCTATGGTGCATACAAACCAAACACCCTATTTTCCATAGATTAACAACATTAATATTAATAAAATTAACCATTTAAAAAATTAATCATTTGAAAAATGACATTAACAAAAACAAATAAATTCTGCCTTCAAAAAAAATGCCATTCACAAAAGACACAAATTTGGTTTTGATAACATTACCGTTCTTTCCACTGAACCCCATGAACAAAAACGCCTATTATCTGAATCCATACACATAAACTTACAGCAAAATCCAGTTAACGACAGAATTAACATATAACTAATTTCTTCAACTTATTCTAACATTTTCAACACACTGAAAAATTATTAGCCCACTTTTCACCTATCCATCTTAAGTTTTCCTAATTTCCAATCCTTACCTCTCAAATGATTATTTGTTTTTCACATGTTTTCTCGTGACATTGAATTTCAACAACCCCGAAGATGGCTTACAATATAAGCTGAAACTTAGGCAGGTAATGAAAAAAACCCTTTTTTTAAAATGGTATTATTTTTTTTGGATCCACCTTGACTGAACCCCAACAATTTTTTATTATTAAACTTTTTAGACAAACACAGTTTTTTAAGTAATTTAAGTGAACTCCTAGAGAATTCAAGAAAACGGTTTGATTAATAGTGATAGAGGCAAAAAATACAAACAAATGTACCCTTATATAAACAAAATTTTAAAAAAAATGAAAGAAAGAGGATGGTTGTGCAAGGAAGCAATTAATTATTTTGGAAAAAAAAGGGCATAAAAGTTAATGAATCAACCGAGAGATGATTTTCATTCCTCATATATTACAACAACACAACTTATGAAAATGAATACATGGTTCTCACCTGTACATTATCCTCTGTTACATGAATTTCAGCAGTATAGACATAATCAACGAGAAGCTGGAGAGCGTAAGGGTCTACACCTTGTAGGACTATACGCTCCTGGCGGCTCTCCTCAAATGAAGTAAACATTGCATGGAAATAGGGAGAAGCAGCAGCAAGAACCATCTTATGACCCGCAACTTCAAGTGAGTCTGCCACCAATCGTACATCACAAAGAACTTCCTGCCTGCAACAATGAAATCTTTCTTTTAAAATTTTATTTTATGAGAGTACAGGTGTACAATGAAAACTATTAGCTCATAAAAAAATATCACACATAAAAGGGAGGTTATTTACAAGGCCTGGCTTATAATATGAACTATATAAAAGTAATAAATAAAAAGAAATGGAAAATAAAAAATAAAAACCTTTTTTTTTATTTAAAAAAAAATTATTTAATTTTGTCAGAATTATTTTGAAATACATTACTTAAATTTAGCAACATTTTGGAAATTTCTGGTATTCTTATTTTCAGTGTACTAAGCTTAATTATTCCTTTTTTAAACTTATTTGTTTCCCTATGAATTATTTTCACTCCATCAATATTAAAACTGAGCTCCTCCTTAATGACTACATGCTGTACCGATGTAATTTTACTTGGTTCTTATCTTTGTTTTTCTCATAATTTTTATGGGGTACATACTATTTTTACTTAGTTACCAGTGCTGAGCACAAGCCTTCTCCAGAGTGCCGTAGGTCACTAATTCAGATTTTCTGTGTGTGTTTATGAACTTCTGGCAAATCACATTCAATGAAGATTTTTTATGCTTCTTCTGAAATACCACATTTATATAAATTTATAATACTTTCTATTACTAACTTTTTATTTTTGAAGCCTCCTGGGAAAAAAATGTTAAGACTTTAAATAAAAAGATGATTAAATAATTAAGACTAAAATACTTACTTCCTCATGATGTTGAAGACTTCAAAAGCACGCTGAGTGTGAGCATGGTTCCGATAAGGAGGTTTCTCTTTTACATTGTTCCGAGGTATCTGCTTCTGGGAACTTTCATCAAGAGAGTTCTGGCTTGCATACCTGAGCTGCAAGCAACTACCAGAAAACAATCGTTACAATTTCAAAGTCAACAACAACTTTGTCTAACTTTAAATACCTACTATATCTCTACAACTTGAAAATTACATAAACTATGGAACTAAGTTAATAAAATATTAATTTATTTGGGGGTAAATTTGTTCACCTTGTTCCTAATAATCCTTTCTTCAAATTTTATGAAGAGAGGATTATTAGGAATTTGGTCTTGAAAAATCAAAAAGTTTTTAATTCTTCAACTACTAAGACAAAATTGTTGATAATCCTCCCTTCATAAAATATTAATTGTATCATTAGTTAAAATATAATAAAACTACAGTATTTATGAATTATATTAAAACAATTATGCTGTGTATACCCAGACAACTTTCTCCTCTTTAAAAATAAATATGAAAGAGAAGGTAATGGCAAAAAATATTCAAAACCATTGAAGGTAGATTTTTAAGTCCAAATATTTCAAAATTGAAGTCTAAAAATTTTTCTTAATATGTCTTTTTCATAAAACACACTGGCTTATATCAACACACAGACACACACTAATACAAGCATAAAGACTAATGAAGTCATACCCTGAATAAAAAAGTTGTACTTCTTCCATATGACTCAAAATTAGTGAGACCACCCAGAGAGGAAAAAAAAAGTTATAATAATCTGTAATAAATTAGCCACCAAAAAAAATTTTGTGGAGATAAAATTTGAATAGATTCATGGAACATAAGATATTTTAATATTTTTATTAGAGGCAAAATCATGCTATATAAGGAGTTTTAATTAGAGGCTAATCCATGCTATCTAAGATTTTTAAATTAGATGCTAATTCCTTACATGCCATTTTTTTTTAAAGGGTTTTAGGACAATTAAGTGGAAATGCAGTTGTGTGCTGCAGTTTCATGATAGGAAACAGATAAATTTTCTATTATTCCCAAATCCCCCAAAGAACACCATTTTGATTGATAAAACAATTACAAAAATGTTGTTCAATTTAGTTATTTTCAGCTCTTAAATTTCACTTTTTCACACAAATTTAAAAATAAATAAAATCATTTTAGATTGTCCTAAAAAGTTGTTTCAACACTTCTCAAAATCCCTGAGGTTCAGAAACTATAAATGTTGAAATAGTAATTTAAACGGTTAAAAAAGCTCTTTATTTGAATAAATTATAAGGTAGTAGGATCCCATTCAAAAACAATTTTAAGACACCATATATCAAGAAACCTAAACTCAAATTTCATTGACTTACTAATATTAGTAAGTTGACCTGTAGATGCCCAGCCAGATTCAAGAATCTGTCACCAATCATGAAGCTTATCAACTAATCTCCAGTGTACTCATTCTACCCCATAAAAATTCTTTATCTTTATTTAGGATTTTTGTGAATAAAAAATCTGCATTGCTATAAAACATAACAGGGTAGAGCTACTAGTAACATTCTTACATGAGAAAATGTAGTTTACTAGAACCAGCCTGAGCATTTACATATCACCTGATTTAATATTATTTTATAGAAAGTCAGAATTTTAAGTAAGGTAGCCCAATAGTACCAAAAAAAAACTGTTAAAGGAGGAATTAGGGTTGAAGTGTAATACACATTAAAAAATTGTCTATATTTTATTTGGTTGTAATTTGTCACTGCCACGTTCCCATTATGGTTTTGGTAGTCTGACCGATAGGCCAAAGACATTCTAACAGTCTATGTATGAAATTAAGTCCAGAATTGATGTAAAAACATATTCGTACTTAATAATTAATAATACTTAAACAGAATATTCTTCAGTATTTTAGCACTAATGCAGGAATGCTCATAACACAAAAGGAAAACTTACTGAGAATTTAATCTATCAGTGATAAGAGGTTAGTTCTCTTTATTAAAATTTCAAGGCTCAGCTATTGAATAAGTAGCCCATAGTCTATGGTGGGTAAATTAAGTTATCAATCTACAGAAAAAAAATGAAGACAATAATATGGGCTCAAAACTATTACAAAAGTAAATATAATTTTTTTGAGAAATAGTAATACAATCAACAAGCTTATCAATCTTAGTTCTATTTTGCTCAAAAATTAAATAATATATAAAATTTTAACACACCTGCCTTTGTCCAGGCGAAATTCTGATGACTTTTCCATTTCAAAGTACATGAGGGCATAGAATTCAAACCATTAGTCTTTAATTTAGAAACTTATTTCAAAAAACTTTAGAAGACACTACTGAATTAATTAAATAATAATCAGTTCGACTAATTGGATCTAAAAGTAAACAAAAACAAAGTGAAAATGAAGATAACCTGACATTTGAAAGGTCAGTGATCAGTTGGTATACTTCAGTGTTGCTTTATCAAACGTTCTCAAAAATGAATTAAATATGTTAACTCTGATTGTCAAAAGATAAGTGTTTGGTTGACTTGCTACATGTATCATGATGAAAGAATTATAAAACTTTACAACCGTACTTAAATGATAATTCTATTTTAAACAGATAAATTTTGGGTAATCTGGGCCAATGGTTTGGGTTTAAGGGTGGAGGGGCAGGAATAGTTAGGTAAATCAACTACTTGAGGAAGACATGATAGAATCAGCGAAAACTATGAGGAAAAAATGTCGATTTTAACGATGCGGAAAATTATATAACTAATTCTTTGCCTTTTTTGTATTTATCATATTCTTCATTGAAATAATCTTCCCTCTGAAGCATTTAGATTTACATATATTTGAAAACCTACCTTGAGAATTGTAGACTATGAGGTTTATACATTGTGGTCCATAATAATAATACTATCCAAAAGTGTGACTGTTTTTAAGTTTAAACTGTTTTAAAATTTAATCCATAATTTAACCTCTAGCCTATTAATCTAAATCATTAGAAAGTATTCGCTATGCTCTGACAGGCACAACCTATACTGGAAATTTCATCAAATCCGCTTTCGGCTCGAAATTTTAATACTGTAGGCTAGATATAAAACTAAACAAATTAAATTGCAAGTATAAGGTAATTCAATTTGTTTATATTTTCGCGTTCTCCAACTCAAATTGTTTCTAAACAGGATAAACATCGACGATATAACAGAGTTTAAGATAACAGAAAAAAAAAAAGAAATTTCAAAGTGTTTGACAAATATGGACAAACCGCATTGATAGCTATACCTGTTGAGTGTTAGAGCAATTTTAATTCTTAACCAATAGTTTAACACTCCCATCAAGTTCATATGAAATTAGGAAAATTGTCAATTTAGTTACACTAACCGTGAAACTAAAAAAGAAATCTTTATTGGAAAGAAATCCTAGAAATAAGATTCTAGGACGACTTTAAATGGACTGGTAGGAAATATTTGAAAAACTTAGTAAGACTTCCATTTTATAATTAAAAAAAAACATTACTTAAAACAGAATTACATTCTGTTATTAATATCATCTAGTAATTTGATGACAGAGAAATTACAATAGAAAATAAATAAGTTATAAAAAAAAATTAAAAATAACAATGAAATATTTATATATTTTATACAGTGAACATCACTGGACAGGAAGAAGGGGCCCATCGACTCCACTCCTAATAAGTTTAGGCATTAAGGCCCAGGATGTCACGAGGCCATCTCCGTTTAAGTTGCCGGGGAGGATTGTGAGGATTGGAGTCCAACGATAGGGATTGGGCATGAGGATTAGGAAGAAATTGGAGTTTACTATGGAAGCGCTTGAAGTGGGTGGAGATTAGAACTTGGACGAAAGGAATGCTAAAGTCGTGAAGAAAGGTAGAGTTGGACACATATAATGCAGCTTTAGCAATTATTCTGAGCATTTTGGACTGAAAGAAATAAATTCGTTGTGTTTTATTTATGGTTAATGAATTAAAAGTTAAAACAACTTGGCATAATTACAATACACGAGTATTATCTCGGTGAGACTCAATTATACCTTAAGGTTCTAACGCTGTTACTAACAGTCTTACCACATCTCCCTCCTTTTATTTAAAGTCGAGATTTACAATACAACAAATAAAATACATTTTCAAAGATAGAACTGATAAAACTGATAGGACTAAAATACAAAGTTACAGAATAAAAACTAATACACAACTGATTAAACATGACATACATTTTCAAGGTAATACCAATTTACTTATTACAGTTCATTCTTCCACCAATCTTCTAGGTTTAATAATTTGTCTTCCATACTCCGAAATCCATAACCCAGCTTAAGGTAGAGCTGGGTTATGGATTTCGGAGATGACTTCAGAACTCGCTTGTGGATGGTGAGATGATAGAACTGGAAGTTGAGTCTCAATATTCGATTCATTACTTTCACTCATATTATTTTCCAAAGTGGGATAATTATTCTGTTCTCCACTAATAGTAAAAGGATTTCTTGATTTCCGGAGATGCACTGAATTCCTAAATAATGTTTGACCATCCTCAGTTCTTATTATGTAGGATCTAGGTGCATTATTGGATTTGATAATCTGGACTGGCTCCCACCTCCTTCCTCTTCTATGGACCACACTTTCACCATCACTAAGAACTCTTCCCAGTTGGGATGGTTTATCAAAATACAGCTTAGGCTTTTGCTGTTTAAGCTCCTTGTCCTCCTTTACTCTAACGACTTTTGGTAGAATGTTTTCTTCAATAGTTGGGAGGACTGTTCTTAATTGTCTGCTCATCAGTACTTCTGCTGGGCTCACTGATAATCCTGTAGTTGGGCTGTTTCTGTACTCCATTAGTACCAAATTGAAATCTTGTCCAGATTTGTCACATTTTCTCATGTGGCTTTTGCAAATACACACTTTCTCCACCATTCCATTTGATTTTGGGACTGGTGTTAGTCAATTTTATTTCCCATCCTTGACGAAATTTCTTGAACTCGAAGGACGAGAAAGGCATATTATCAGCCTCAATTTCATCCGGTATGCCATGTGAGGCAAATATTGGTTTAATAGCCGTGATTGTTTCTGATGATGTCTTATATAACATCTTTACAACATTAAACCAGGCTGATAAGTAACCTACAACTATTAAATAGGAATAGATTTCTAATTTGAAGAAATCCATACCAACCCGTTGATAAGGTCTTGAAGGTACCGGGTAAGGCAATAAATATTTCCTTTATATTTTTATTCCTGAAAGTTTCACATACTTTACATTTTAATATATATTCTTCAATATCTGAGTTCATTTACGGCCAGTTAAATATTTATCTTACCCTCGCTTGTGTTTTACTGATTCCTAAATGCGGACTATGCAGTTTCTTCAACATTTCTTTTCTCAAGGAAAAAGGCACCAACAGCTTTCGGCCAACAAATATTAATTTTCCACTAACACACAGTTCATCTTTAAATTTGTAATATATATTTTAATTTCTTCAGGCACATATTCACTATTGGCAGGCCATCCCTTCATATAGCACTAGGTATTGTAATATCTTATTCTTGGAATTTTCTTCTTCGAGAATCTTTTTTCTTCTAGGTGAAATCTGCAATGGATAATTATTAGCTGCTACTTCATGAATTATCTCACTAATCCAATCTTCTTCAGTATTGATGTTCTCCTAATTTTCACGTCTTGACAAAAAATCAGCAATATATAATTCCTTCCCAGGCACATATTTCAAATCTAAGTCATATTTAATTGATTTAAGAACCATCACCTGCAATCTGGGTGATGGTATTTCTCCAACATTCTTTTTAATTAGAGACACAAGAGGTTTGTGGTCTGTTCTGACAAAAGTTTTTCGGCCATAGATGTATAAATGAAATTTAGATGTTGCAAAAAGAAAACTTAATAATTCCTTTTCGATTTGAGCAAAATTATTTTCTGCTGGTGACATTGGCCTTGGCACATAGGATATAGGTTGTCCCTCCTTCATTAAACAACATCCTATTGCATCCATAGATGCATTACATCCAACAGTAATTTCCTTAGATGCATCAAAATGGGTTAAATCGGGAATTTTTGTATTTAACTTTTTTGTAATGTTTAGAAGCAATGAATGAGCTTCTGTCCAAATAAATTCCACATTAAATTTCAAAAGAATACGTAAATTCGATGTTCAGTCAGCAAAATTTGGAATAAAATTCCTTATGTAGTTAAGCATGCCCAAAATTCACTGTAATTCCTTTTTATTAATAGGGTTCTCTAAACTTTTAATGGCTTCTATTCTATGTGGGTCAAGTTTCATCCCATTTTTATCAAACTAAAAACCCAAATAAGTGACTTTATTGGTTTTATATTGAAATTTACTAATTATTAAATTAAATTTTAAAATGCTTTACCTGGCCCTTTCTAATACTTTATTTAGCACTTCCTCATGTTCTTTTTCGGTATCAGTTGCAATCAAAATGTCATCAAAATATATTGTAAGTCCAGGAATATCCAAAAATATAGGCGTGTTTACTCATTGGAATTCCTCAGGGGCATTGGATACACCAAAAGGGAGTCTGGGGAACTTGTGACTCCCAAAAGGTGTTGAATGCTCACTAGTTAGATGATTCTTTGTCCAGTTTAATATTATTAAAGCTCTCCTTAAGATCAAGTAAAGAAAAACAACATTTACCTGTTAACTGAGAAGTTACTTCTTGCAAGGTAAGTATTAACGCAGTTGTTTTAATGATGGCTTTGTTCAGATCGGTTGGGTTCAGACATATTCGAAGACCTCCATCTAACTTTTGGATTACTACAAGATTACTGAGCCATGTCACCGGACATTCAATTTTTTCAATAATTTTTTCTCTCTCCAAAAGATTCAACTTTTCTTGCAACCTGTCCCTAATAGCTAAAGGTACTCTTCGAGGAGGTCTGATGACTGGTGTAGCACCACAGCATCAGCACCGTCTGTAGCCGATCTATCCACTTTAATGTGACATTCATAATTTTTTATAAGTCCAGTTCCATAAAATATGTCTTCATTTCTCTTCAAAATTTCCGTTTTCTTTTGTTTATCAACTGTAAGATCATTTATTCTTTTAACTAAATTTAATTACACAACCATCCAGCCCCAGTAAGGGTTTAATTTTTTTTAATTGTTTACATCATCCACCACAACAAAATTAAGTTGGCAATTTTTAGTGAGAAATAATGTGTCATTGGCACTACATTTCAATTTCATAACAGCATTATTTGTCAACTATTGCACATGTTGTTCAAACTTACTCCCAATTTGAACAAACAGCTTCGTGGCATTACATTAATTTCAGGTCCCGTATCAAGCTTCATCTCCAATTCCTTGTTATTAATTTTTAAATTTTGTGGCCATTGTAAAATATTAATTTTACAAATTTTCTTTGAGTTCTCAACTAATTTACGAAAATCAATAAGGGAATCTGCATAAGCTGCAATACTTCCGATATGCTGGACAATTATTGGCTCTATGTTTATTTCCCCACTTCTGACACAGATAGTACCTATACCGCATCATTATTAATGTTCACATAACTGTGATACCCGTATTTGGGCATCAAATTATTATTAAGTTTCCTGCCTTTATCATTGAATGTGTTATAATTGTTTTTTTTTTTCAATTCTTATTGGGAAGTGTTGGCATTGATGAGGTCACGCGGCCATTTCCTATTCAGGCGCCGTGGTGGGTTATTAGGATGGGTAATACTAGATAGAGTTTGGGCTAGAGGATTGGGATGCATGGAAATGGCAGAGTGGAATTTATTAAAACGGGTTGTGATGACTTCTTTTACAAACGGGATTTCAAGGTCATTGTGGAGTAAGGAGTTGGTAACGTAATAGGGTGCATCAACTATGATTCTTAGGGTTTTGGATTGGAAGGACTGTATTCTTGGATGTTGGATGGTTTAGCAGTTCCCCACAGTTCGACTCCATAAGTCCAAATAGGTCTCAACAGTGTCTTGTAAAGAGTTAGTTTTGTTATTCAC
>KZ806930.1:396113-436289 GCA_000696205.2 Oncopeltus fasciatus | reverse complement strand
AATCATTTGTAACATGAGTCAGCTGGTTTCTACATTCCATTGTTTTAGCAGCATTGTAACCAATATAATGACACGTGAAATTTAAATTTGAAATTTGGGTTAACCATACTGTTATTAGATAGTGGTTTTATTAAATCATATTAAAAATTACTTTTCACCCCATGACATCTGTTAGTCAGCTAATTTTGTTCTTCGAGAATCAACCAGTTTTATCTCTCTTTTTTTTTTTTTCTTTTTTTTAATACAGTAGTTGTCATACTTAGTAATTACATCGTAATATTTCGATGTTTCAGTCGATAGTCAAAAAGTATTAAAAACTGCCAAACCTTCATCACCAATCAAGTTCAGTAAAATTGAAATCTTCAGTTGCTAGGAAATAGTTTTCCAATTTATGTTTCCAATTTTCTGCAAAATTTTACCCGAAAACGTTAATTAAGTGGGTGGTTTAAAATCCATCACGGCCGTAACCTATTATCAGATTATTGCACGTACTATTACACTTATTTACTTTATTAAATAACTAGGATTTCCCCTGACACCATGTTATATTTATAGTTAATGAATTAAAAGTATTTTTTCTTCTAAAACAACTTTTATTTGGATAAATACAATATACGAGAATAACCCCGGTGAGACTCAATTATATCTGAAGGTTCTAACGCTGATACTAACAGATTTACCACACGTTGGATATTGGAAGGCTTAGTGGCACCCCACAGTTCTGCACCGTAGGTCCAGATTGGTCGTATTATGGTCTTGTAGGTGGTCAGTTAGTTTTCTTATGTGAGGTGTGAGTGCCTATTTATAAGGCTGTATAGGAGCCGTGATGTCTGTTGAGTTCTTGTCGCTTGACTTTAGTGTGTTCACTCCAGTTTAGTCTTGAGTCAAGGTGGAACCCAAGGTAACGGACTGAATAAGAAAGAGGTACATGGATGTTATTGTGTGCAACATTATTAGGAGAATTTTTCTTAGCTGAAAATTTACCTGCAGGCATTTGGACTCATTTATTTTTATTCTCCATTTGCTGCACTACTGCTGAATAGCATCAAGGTGGTTTTGTAAAACGGAAGCGGTTTTGGAATCAGGATGAGAGGAGAGGAATTCTTTGTCATCTGCTATGAAGGCTAAGAGGGTATTAGAATGAGTGGGGATGTCTGCAATATAAAGGATAAAAAGGATAGGACCAATCACACTGCCCTGTGGAACACCTGCTTTCACAGGAAAGTAATCGGACCCGGTTGATCCTTGCCGGACCCTAAAGAAACGGTTAGAAAGATAAGATTTGAGGATTAGGTAAATGGGGCTTGGTAATATAGACTTCAGCTTATATAATTGATCAGTAGGCCATACTCTTGAGCGGCATCTAAGAATGCACCAGGACAAAATTCTTTTCACTCGAGGGAAGAGGAAATCACATTTACAACGCGAAACACCTGCTGGACAGTAGAATGATGGGATCGGAAGCCAAATTGATGATTAGGACGAATATTTAAGGAAGTTATTATAGGTATCATTCGTTTTAGAAGAACTTTCTCAAATACCTTGGAAATTACAGGAAGAAGGGTTGTTGGTCGAGAGGATAACGTGTTAGAAGCAGGTTTACCGGGTTTTGGAAACAGGATTGTTTCAGAAAATTTCCAGAGAAGTGGAAAGTGGGTGGTTCGAAGGACACAATTATAGAGGTACGTCAGGAAGGCAATTGCTTTATGTGTAAGATTTCAAAGGCAGATGGTTAATAACGTACCTGACCTCAGAAGGTGTCACTGCCTTAATCGGTAAGGACATTGGTAATGGTATATCTAGTGACTCCCCAACCTCCGCTTTACTGGACTAATTGTAGGTATCTGGATGAGGAGTGAATGTTTGCTTTAGATTCTAGGCAAACATTTGGGCTTGGTCTTTGTCGGAAGAGGCCCAGGAACCATCATCTCGACGTAAGAGGGCAGAAGGTTCATGATACTTCAGAATCCTGCGAGTAGCAGTCCAGAGGGATTTGTCTCCTTTTGTGAGGCTAGACAGGTAGGCATTAAATGCCTTATTTCGTAAAGCACCTAGTTTCTGCTTTAAGAGACGAGATAGCTGGTTGCTACCCACGATCTGAGGGATGCCTATATCTCTGGAACAGATTTCGAGCTTGACGCTTAGCCAGTATGTGGTTTTTAATGGAATCAGGGAGGGGTTCAGCTGAATTTACAGTGTAGCGGGTGTTGGTGGGTTTTAAGTTTGCCTTCCAAAGAAATTGCTGAATCTTAACTCTAAAGAACTGGGCACCATCATCTAGCTCTTCAGTGGTTTTTAATGAGATTCTGATATCAAGCGAATATTCTAGTAGGGTTCTAAAAATGTACAGTCAATGGGATATTTATTAAGGTTGTTGGAATTGTCTAGGGATCAGTGTGTGAGACAGTGTAAGGTGCAGGGGTCTTAGAGATTGCTATTGAGGATTGCTATTTAGGATTGAGGATCCTCAATCCTCAATCCTCAATCCTCAATAAATAGCAATAGCAATCCTCAATAGCAATCTCCTCAATCCTCAATAGCAATCCTCAATAGCAATCCTCAATCCTCAATCCTCAATAGCAATCCTCAATAGCAATCCTCAATCCTCAATCCTCAATAGCAATCCTCAATAGCAATCCTCAATAGCAATCCTCAATCCTCAATAGCAATCCTCAATAGCAATAGCAATCCTCAATAGCAATCCTCAATAGCAATCCTACTCAATAGCAATCCTCAATAGCAATCCTCAAAATCCTCAAAGAAGGTCAGAGAAAAGTTCATTTAATGTTTTTACGGAGTGATGGAAGGGAATATGATTTTTACAGGTGAAAAAATCTAGGAAGACGGCTTACATCGGTGGGCCAACAGGTAAGAGAGGACGGAATAAAGTGGAAAGATTGGGAGTTAAACAGCGTCACGAGAACGTCACAGAGCACGGGCACGGGAGTTGGTCGTTCTCGAGACACACTCTATTTTATCATTAAGAGAGATTCTAATTACTGTAATTGTATTATTTATTATATTTTTTGGACCTTCCGTATTATATCCATGCAAAAAAATTTTTTTTTGTTAATAAAACGTTTATTACACAAATGTTGAAATCTTAGGAATACGAGGTTATGTATCTTAATAATTAACCCCCACCAATTGTTATTATTAGAAGATTTTTTCGTTGGGGTTCGGTCAAGGTTGATCCAAAAAATATAATTATAAAAAATACACAGTTTTTAAAATTGTATTTTTGGATCAACCTTGACTGAACCCCAACAAAAAAATCTACTAATAATCTATACAGTCAAAAACTCTCCATTTGATCTGTTATACATGTGTATAGTAGTGCTGTGTTAGCCATTGAGATTTGTTCTTGATCGATGGAAAAAGTCAAGCACTGCGGATTCGAGTCCCAATCTGGCTTTTATAGAGAAAAGAAATGTGTAGTTCATTTGCAAGTGAAAAAAAAGTCATATGATATCTCAAGAGTTGTCTTCATTATTATATTTATTATACTACCTACCTGTTTGACCTATAGCTTAAGCTGCCATCGTAGCTAAAAACAAACACCAGAAATAAAAAATATAACTATTCTATATACGATAAAAATAAAATGAACTGTATTTAAACAGGTTTATAAATACTATAGTTTATGTAATAAATTCTTGATAATCATAACTAAGAACTTAAATTTTACAGAAATTTATATTGATATTTTACTGTAGTTGGGGAAAGGTAAGGGAATGCCTGCTTTCTAGGTAATATTATCAAAGAGATCTTAGGAAACTTACTATTAGCAACTATAATATCTACCGTTTCTTCTTCCGGGTTGGACCGTTTCAAATTGGTGTTATTTGCCGAGCTTTCGCACATCATGTGATGGCTTCTTCAGGGCTGAAAAGAGAATGAGAGTTGTAAAAGAGAGATTTTTAAAATCCAGGTGGTATATAATTACCATGTTTTATACACCAGGTGGTGTATAATCCCGGCGCAGTCCGGTCCTTGGGCGAAGCCTGCCTTCCCATTGGTTGATACTGTGTTCTGGCGGCTGGTCTCTGGAGTAGTCAGGTGGCTGGTCACTGATTGGTTGGATCCTCTTGTCAATTAGCGCTGGTTTCCAGTTTTTGCTCAGTCTGTATCCGTCTTCTCTGTTGATATTTTTCGGGTTCTTAGTTATTTCGATGGCTTCTCTGATGGTTCGCCGATAATAGTTGCTTTCCCGGGCCAGTATTAAAGCGTCTTCGAATTTGATGTGGTGGCAGGTGTTGGCGAAGTGTTCTGCTAGAGCTGACCTCTCTGTGCGTCCGTGTTTGATGTCTGCAATGTGTTCTTTGAGACGTGTGTCTATCGTCCTTCCGGTTTCACCGATGTAAGAAGTTCCGCAGGAGCAGGGAATCTTGTAAATTCCTGGAGTCCGAAGTCCAAGTTTATCCTTAGGTTTCGGAAGGATGTCTGTTATTTTTCTGTCCGTGCTGAACGTTGTTCTTATCTTGTGATTTTTGAGTATTCGGGCGATCTTCTCTGTTGTCCCTTTGACATAGGGGATGGTCACTTTTCCTTGGAATTCTTCGGCTTCTCGTTCTTCCTTGTTGCGCTGCCTATTTCTCTTCCTTTGGATCTTGTCTATAGTGTTACGGTCGTAGCCATTCTTCATGAAGGCGGTCTTCAAGTGTCTTCTTTCTTTCGGCAGTTGGGCTGGTTCTGAGAGTATCTCCGCTCTGTTGAGTAGGGTGTTGATGACTCCTTCCTTCTGAGCCGGGTGGTGGTGTGAAGTGGCATGTAGGTATCTGTCGGTATGGGTGGGTTTCCTGTAGATTGAATGGCTCAAGAGGTGATCCTTTTTTGTTACGAGTACGTCCAGGAACGGTAATCTTCCTTCTTCTTCGAGTTCCATGGTGAACTGGATGTTCTTGTGCATGTTGTTCAAGTGTTGAAGGAACCCTTCCAGCGAGTCTCGGCCGTGTCTCCAGATGACAAACGTATCGTCGACGTACCGATACCAGCAGACCGGCGCTTGTGGTGCAGATTCGAGAGCTCTCCGTTCGAAGTCTTCCATGTACAGGTTGGCTGCAAGTGGACTTAGTGGTGATCCCATGGGTGCTCCTTCAAGTTGTGAGTAGTATTTGGCGTTGAAGAGGAAGTAGGTCGATTGGAGACTTAACTTGACCAGATTAAATTCTTCTTCCGTGAGGAGGTTTCTCATCAGGTTCAGAGTGTTCCGGATGATAAGGGTGTCGAGAAAGGGAAGTTGATAATCAGATTCCATTTCAATGGTAAATTTCAGACGAGGGTGGTATGAATTAAGTGCAGTATGGATCTGGGGGATATTTTGTGGGATTGAGAATGAGAAAGAGGTCGTCAACATATTTTTTAAGGAAGAAAATGTCGTTGTGGAAGGATAGAGTCTAGGAGGTCGTTAAGGGTGATGTTTGAAATGTCGGGAGCAAGGTTATTTATCAACTAATTCTAACATTTTCAACATTCTAAAAACCATCAGCCTTCCTTCTCAATAAACCTGTCAAACATTTTTCCCAGTTCCAAAGTTACCTATTCCTAATAATACCCTTCCTTTTTTCCTTTGTCCTTTTTATTGCCCTCTCTTGAAACAGGCCACTTTCCCTTTGTACCTTCCGCCTCTTACCTTCTCCCCCCACCTTTCTACCTCCCACATTGTGTATAAGAAAAATTATACTTTAGTCATGGAAATGTGAACTTAGGAACAGGACGTCCTCTCTCATCTTCATGATAGGTAGTTGTGGCAAATTACTGTTTTAATGTTATTCAATTATTTTTCAATAAGTAGTTGTTTGCATGTTTTTTTCAAATTGGTTTCTTTTTCAAATTGTTTGCAAAATCTTTTTAAATTCTTTTACATACCTTTCTACATTCATACTCTTGATATCACATTATATTATTGCAATTCTCTATTATATTATTGTTAATTATTATTGTATTCTCATGACATTGTATTTCTACAGCCCTAAAGATGGCTTACAATGTAAGCCGAAACGTCGGCAGACAATCCTTTATTAAAAAATACATTTTTTAAATTTGTGTTTTTTTGAATCTACCTTGACCGAACCCCAACTAAAATCATCTAAGAATAATATCTACGGTCAAAAATACTCTCCTTTCGTTCACATTAACTTACAACACTATCCAGTTAACGACAGAACGGAAATAGAACAAATTTATTCAACTTATTCAAACATTTTCAACATTCTAAAAACCATTAGCCCTCCTTCTCAATAAACCTGTCAAACATTTTTCCCAGTTCCAAAGTTACCTATTCCTATACTCTTCCTTTTTTACTTTGTTCTTTTTATTCCCCCCTTTTGAAACAGGCCGCTCTTCCTTTGTACCTTCCGCCTCTTACCTTCCCCCCTACCCTTCCACCACCCACTGGTTTTTCCAGAAAAATTATATTTCTTCTTAGTCATAGAAATGTGAACTTAGGGAAAGGACATCCTCTCTTATCTTCATGATAGGCATAAGGTATAGAGGCATTAAAATAGGCAATTTTAAAAAGAGGCATTAAAACACTAATTTACCTCTATACACTAATAGGTAAATTATTCTAAGATGATTTTAGTTGGGGTTCGGTCGAGGTAGATCCAAAAAAACACAAATAAAAAAATGTATTTTTTTAATGAAGGATTATCTGCCAATGTTTCGGCTTACATTGTAAGCCATCTTCAGGGCTATCATGAAGATGAGAGAGGTTGTCCTGTCCCTAAGTTCACATTTCCATGACTGAATAATAGGTAAATTAGTGTTTTAATATTATTCAATTATTTTTTTAATAAGTTGTTGCCTGCATGTTTTTTTTAAAATTCTCTTACATATCTTTCTACATTCATACTTTTGATATCACATTACATTATGGTAATTCCTTATTATAATATTGTCAATTATTATTGTATTCTCATGACATTGTTGTTTACAGCCCTGAAGATGGCTTACAATGTAAGTCGAAACGTTGGCAGATAATCTTTTAAAAAATACACTTTTTTAAATTTGTATTTATTTTGTATCTACCCTGACCGAACCCCAACTAAAATCATCTAATAAAAATAATTGAGGATTCAGAATGTCCTATCTCTATGGCATAGCAGCTCTTGTTATTGTTGACAGTATATAAAACCTCTGTGGTCTGGCTTAGGTTGATAGGAGGTTTTAAGTTCAAATTACTACTGCCTTGTCTTTAATGTTTTCCACTAAGCTATATAGGCATGAAGTTGATGTCTTGAGATATGAAGACCACTGGGGTGAATATAGGTGCCAACGCAAAATTTTTTTGGCTCAGGATGTTGTAGAGTAAGTGGCCAGTACTTGTTCGAAATTACCATAATATTAATATAACTATACTTTTGTGTATGCTAATTATTTATAATGTATACTAAGATTTTATATTATACAAAGTTTAGTGAACTACTTAATTTTCTCTGAAGAAATTTCAGTTAAGTTGTATACATTTTTAAATATTGTTTTTTAATAGATAAAGAGATATACTAATTTTTAAAATTGCAAATTAGTTCACATATTATTTATTTATTTTTAGTTATTCATTATTATATAAGAAACATCTCTATTAAAAACATCAATTGAAAAGAAATATATGTATTTAGAAAATTGTAATGCAAATTAGGATGTCATAATTGTTCATAAACAGAAAATGCAGTAGATATTTTCAGCTAACTTTTTGAATTATTTAATTTATTTTTGAGGCTGGTAAAGTGCTTAATGTATGTATGTGTCATACGTGAGTTGTGCCCATATCCCTTCTTGGCTAAAATTAGCATTCATTATGCAACTACTTTTCATGATTTTAGTAAATATGACATACTTTAGAATAATGCACTTTTCCCCGCCCTGAAACTAATTAATTAATTCAAAATGTTAGCTGAAAGTACCAACTGTATTTTTTGTTTCTGACCAATTACCACATCCACATTTCACAATGAGAAATCCAACTTTTGAGTTGGATTACATTTTACAGAAAATTACTTTTTAGTGTTGACCAATCTTTGTTTTCAAATTTAGTCTTCTTAAAATAATTTTTTTTTTTTTAATTCTAGAAAAATAATCACAGAATCTATTGAGCCTAAGAAGCCTAAGGAAAACTTGATGTTCACTGAAGTAGAAGAAAGTGATGAAATCCAACTTCCTTCTGATATTTTTCCAGTGAATGAAGTAATGAGGCATACCATCAAGCTGAACTTTTATTCAAAAAGCATGCAGCATTTCATTAGGTATTGTTTATTTATGGCTAATATTTGATGAAACTTGCAACATGGAGAAATTTCTTTAATATTTCCATAATGGTTCTTATTATTTATGGGTAATAAATAATAATTCTTTCCACAGTTTAATTTATTATTATTATTTATGCTAACCTCCTAGCCTCAGGCTATCTTATGTGCATTATGAGTGAGTAGAAGCAAGTGGATTCTTTGAAGACTTTCCTCCCAGAATTTTGTTTGGACTCTAGTTATAGTACTCATTGGGACTAGAGGTAGCCACCTCATGAGGATGTGATTTATTATCTTGTTGTATGGATCATATTATAAAATAGTACTTAAATAAAATAATGGTTTATATAATGGACTAAATAAGTTAGGAATTATATAATTTTTAGTGCAAGGGAACAGAATAAAAAATCTAGCTGTCCCAGCCAGGACTCGAACCTGGATCCCCTGCTATCCGGGCCGGTGCATTTGCCACTTATGCTACCGAGACAAGTCTGATAAGTTATTAAATTAACTTATCAGACTTGCCTCGGTAGCATAAGTGGCAAATGCACCGGCCCGGATAGCAGGGGATCCAGGTTCGAGTCCTGGCTGGGACAGTTAGATTTTTTATTCTGTTCCCTTGCACTAAAAATTATCTAAATTTACGTGGGATTAAAGACCACAAAATAAATAATATTTATAAAAAGTTAGGAATTATAACTTTATTTTCCAATTTTATTTCCATACCTCATTAAATTTAAGCAAAATGTGATGCCTTATTGGCTTTAAATAAAAAGTGCCATTCTCCACCTCCCCTCTACTTAACCCCAATTTTTAACCCGAAAGACCAGGTTTAATAGGCTTCAGCTTCTTTTGATTTGTTTTAATTCCATATTAATTTTAGTTTTTTATTCTTATGATAAATGAATAAGCTAGCGCTCAAAGGGAGATGTTATGTAAAAACCTTTAACCTAAAAGTCTTTAATCCATTCTTTGGCTTACCAGCCGTTCATTACCTTGCGATCCATCTTGACTCACGACTTACTTAGGGCCAACACACTAAAATTAAAAGACAAGAACTCAATCGACGATATGGTCTTCTATACAGACTCATGAACAAGAACTCCAATCTTACGATTGAAAACAAACTGACGCTCTACAAAACCTTATTACGACCAATCTGGACTTACGGGGTTGACTTGTCCAATACAATGGAGACTGAGGAGTCTCTGGACATGCCATTACCTATGTTTTTATCACTCAAGGCAGTAACACCTTCCGAGGTCATGTATATAATCTCTCGTTTGCCTAAGCGCAAATCACCCGGATATGATTTAATCACCAGTCAAATTCTTCGTAATCTTCCCAAGAAAGCAATTATATTCCGCACCTACATCTATAATTGTATACTCTGAACTACACACTTCCCACTCCTCTGGAAATATTCAACATAATATTATTTCCAAAAACTGGAAAACCACCATATAATCCTTCATCTTGCCGTCTTATAAGTCCTCCTTCCTTCACTTCCTAAGGTTTTCGAAAAAATTCTGTTAAAACAAATGATGCCTTCCATTGAACCCTACAATATCCTCCCAAATCATCAATTTGGCTTCCGACGTAAGCATTCTACTATCCAGCAGGTATTTTGCGTTGTAGACTACATCTCCTCATCCCTTGAGCGCAAAGAGTACTGCCCAGAGGCTTTTTTGGATGTTTCCCAAATATTTGATAGAGTCTGGCACAGTGGTCTCCTGTTTAAACTGAAATCCATACTTCCTAATAATATGTACCTTATCCTGAAGTCTTACTTATCTTACCGTTTCTTTAGGGTTCGGCAAGGATTAGATTACTCTGATTTCTACCAAGTGGAAGTGGGAGTTCCTCGAAGTAATGCTTGGACCTATCCTATTCATCCTGTACACTGCTGACATCCCTACCCATCCAAGTACTTTCTTAGCTCTATTATAACAAAGCTATCCTATCCTCCCATCCCGATCCTAAAACTGCTTCTAAAAATCACCTCGAAAAAATTAAAAAATGGTGTGGCAAATGGAGAATAGAAATCAATGAAGCAAAATGCGTTCAATATTATTTCCAATTACGGAAAAACGACTTTCTTGAAATTGTGAAATTTAACAATATTCTTTTACCACATTCAAATTCCGTTCATTACCTTGGGTTTCATCTTGACTCACGACTTACATGGGGTGAACATACTAAAATTAAAAGACAAGAACTCAATTGGCGATATGGACTTCTATACAGACTCATGAATAAGAACTCCAATCTTATGATTGAAAACAAACTGATGCTCTACGAAACCTTATTATGACCAATCTGGACTTACGGGGTTGAAATCTGGGGCGCCACCAAGCTTTCCAACATACAACGAATCCAGTCCTTTCAATCCAAAACCCTCCGAATAATCGCAAATGCTCCCTATTACGTATCCAATTCCTCTCTTCACCACGATTTTAATATTCCTTTTGTTTAGGATCTAATTTTTTCCCGCTTCAGCCTTTTCCACAGTAAACTGCCATTCCATCCTAATCTACTGACACAGACCTTGTCTTCCAACTCCACCCCCTACAACCCTCCCTTTCGGCTCAAAGGAAGATGGCCCCGCAACCTTCTGGGGACATAGTCTGTAAATAATTTGAGAGTGGTGATACTGGTCACCTCCTCTCCTCATGTGACTTTCATTAATGTAATTTATTTTCTATTATACATTATCATCAAATTACAAAATGTTTTTAATTTTTTTTTTTAACAGAATGTAATATATAAATAAAGGTTATATGAAAAAAAAAATAATGTAGTAGTAAATGTAGTAGAAACTAGTATAAAAATATTACTTGGATTTGATATGCATCGGTAGTCATTTTCGTAGAACCTATCTGCTTCTTTNATATATAAACTTATATTGGTTATGAACGGGTTCTCCAAATTATAGATAGACATGAAGAGAATTATATTCCATAATATCAGCTACCACTAGGTAATTAATTTATTCATAAATGCATTATTATTTTGAATAACTCAGTGTACCATATGTGGTATACTATGCAGTATTGGTGGTTTTTTTTTTATTTTTCAAAGAAATTAAGCTCAAGAAATTAGTCAGGGTTTGGGCCAGGATCAGAAAAATAAAATACTCCAAAATTGTTGGGTAATTATTTTATTGTTGCTCACATTTTGACTTAACTTGTAAATCATCATCAGGGCTGAAATTCAATACACATGATTACACTTATTGCATTATAGATTGGAATGAACAAAACAGAAATAAGATATGTTACATGTTATAAAAAGATTTACAGATTAAACTAAACGATACAAATATGAAATAATATAAGTTATAAAAGCCAATTTTATATATAAAAACTTTATATGTACCAATAGTGATGTCTGGAGATATCTCCGAGGGAGGTTTATGGTCACATCTTAGAGTCCAGAACTAGAGACAACCGGTGAAAAGAGGTTGAAGGGGGTTTTGGTGGCACACTTCAAAGGTAAAAACAATGGTCGGGTTAGTGCTTTCAAAGGAAAGTTGGAAAGGTATATTTCAGGGATTATATACCTGAATTTTTCCTTTGAGAATTATACAGAAAATATTACAATAAGCTGAGGAAATGTTATCTTTGCCCTGCCTATCATTAATAAAGGTCGGATTGAGATTGATGTGCACACATTCTGAAATCAGAATTTTTTTTTAAAGGAAAGGCTCAGAAGCCAGGACAGTAGCTAGATTAAAAGCAGGTATGTGATTGTTGCTAAGGAATGAAGGAAGAGGGCCGAAGAATTCGAATACGAATCTTAATGCAGTATTCATGTTGTTTTAATCTTTTATTAAGATGGTTCTTTGTTGTGCCAATATATGAAGCCATCTTCAATATGGCATCTTTGCCAAAAATTATCTGAAAATGGAATAGGGTAAATAATGTTAGACAACTTAGAAATAGGTATAGGATCTTTCAGGGAAGTATTCCTGTTTGTAGACCTAAACGGAGGTTCTGCAGGTTGGACATATAGTGTTTTTTTATTTATTCCAATCTATAATTCTATAAGTGTAATAATGTGTATTATATTTCAGCCCTGATGATGACTTACAAGTTTAGTCGAAACATGGCAGTAATGAAATAATTACCCAACAATTTTGGAGTATTTTATCTTTCTAATCCTGGCCGAAACCCTGACTAATTTCTCCAGCATAAAACTCGACAGCCAGCGAACCTCCAACCATAAAAGAAATTAAGTCTTAAATTGGTTTTTATGAAGCAGATATTTCGCATTTAGTCACTATTTGTATTATTTTTTCTTTTACATTTTATTGTCTTGCTGCTTTGTTGGGACCTGTTACCACAAAAAGAAGCTCTCAATTTATTAGAATGCAATAAAAACACAATATAAGACCAATACATTACACTACCAGGTATGCAAGTTTAAAATGTCGTTTATTTCTTAAAATATATACACAGTAATTTAAATTCTATTGAAATTAAAACGACATTTTAAACTTGCATACCTGGTATTAAAAAGGATGTTTTGGAAAAACTATGGATACTCACTGTGAATTTGTGATGCAGTAAAGAGTAATCCTTATGAGATTACTTATGAAGATATAGATAAATTCGTTGGTAAAGCAGCATCCCAACTTACATAGATAAAAAGCAATTTTCTAATTTCAGTGAAAGAATGCCCATTCAGCCTTCACTTTGACAATTTATTTATTAGAGTATGATGATAATTGTGGAAAAGTAATCCCACACTGAATTATCTACATGAATTGTAAAGGGAGCCAGAAAAAATCTTACTACCTCAGCCGGGAATCGAACTGCTGGCATGCTACGGCTACACCCCTGAGGGAGCTCGATAATCTCTAGCTCCTTGCACCTTACTATGAGTAACACTCTCAAGTGTGACGAATATATCGTCTGTACTTGAAGGAGCTAATATTATTTACTATTAGACTCCCTTGTAGCTAAGGGCCACAACCTGACATTCAAATCATAATGATAAGTCTGGTAAGTGGGAGAGCCGGGTTCAATTTCCGGCTGAGGTAATAAGATTTTTTCTGGTTCCCTTTACAATTCATGTAGATAATTAAGTGTGGGATTACTTTTCCACAATTATCATCATCATACTCTAATAAATAAATTGTCAAAGTGAAGGCTGTATGGGCATTCTTTCACTGAAATTAGAAAATTGCTTTTATGTAAGTTGGAATGCTGCTTTACCAACGAATTTATCTATATCTTCAGACATCTCAGATGTAAATATATATATTTATTGCAAGATATATAAAGAGTTCATTGCACCTTGCTTTTTAGTACAGAGAAAAATCTCCCCATAATAGATATTGGACTTACACCAAAAGTATTGAATGCATAGCTTTCTTTAATAACTGTTTGTTTTTCCTGCTGTTTTTTTTTCCTCTTTCAAAGTTCCAAATCTGAGATGTCTGAAGATATAGATAAATTCGTTGGTTGCAGCGGAACTGATCTTATAGACTTATCTTATATAAATGTAACAGGAAATTGTATTGGTTTCTTTATTCTTTGTTAGTCAATGTATCTATAAATAATATCTGAGTACTCCACTATATGTGCAACACTATTTCTCAATTTGATATCAAGAGAAATTGCCCAAACATAATTGAGGAAATATGCTTCCCTTCTGAAGAACAACAGAAGACCAGCAAGTAATGTGTGCTTTGAGTTGGGTGGAGATCAATCATCATTATTCTATATAACCAGTGTCGCATGAGAGCAAGGGATACTATCAAATTCAGGTGTCCTAAATCGCTTTTGAAGTTTGATAGTTAGTGTGATATGATCTTTTAGGCCGGGGTTTGTTTTGATTCAATGTTTCTTGATAACCCTATTGCTATTTTCTCAGCCATGCCTTTAACAATTGGAAGTATGCTGCTTTAGTGTGTGAGAAAGGAGTCCTGTGTTCCCAACTAGGATACCTAGGACCAAGATAGGTTCCGACCGTGTACCCTTGTAGTGAAGATTTCATCTATGGATCTATGCCAGTGAACTATGAAAAATAGCTTCGTAAATTGTAGAAGTTGCATTTGCTATTATTACAATTTAGAGTAATACTTTAATGATTGATTGCCATACATTCTCTTTATAAGTGCTTCGGTATCTTCAACAAGGCTGGCATTACTATCTCTGGAACATATACTTAAAAGGTAAAACGATGTAATTATTTGAGACCTTCAATAAGTCTTTATTTTTATAAGTCTCTTTTTACTTTCTAGATGGAAATAGAAGCTGTGATATTCATATATGCAAGAACTTGTCTCAATTTCACTTTTTTTAAACTATTTCTTATCTTTTATAATTTGTAAATAATGAATGGATCACATGTTTTTTTCTAGGGCCCTTGCATTTCATAAAGGAGAGTATCGAGGACCTCTTCCTAATAAGTTGCCAGAAATGGTTGTCCGCCGCAAAGAGAAGCTTCATTGCTTCAGTGCTGGACAGGCCCATCTTTTGCCCCCATTAGATCGTATTTTGGTGCATCAAATGCTGGAGAAAGCTGTACTAATAATCCTAGCTCAAATTGGTTATGATAAGGTGCGCCGAACTGCCTTGGATACACTTGTGGATGCAGTAGCTGAGTTCCTTTCTAAGATATGCAGACTGGCACACACCTTTTCCCAGCATGATCTCAACCGAGGACAGATAGCCTATGATGATGTCCTAGAAAAGGCCTTCCGCACAGTTGGCCTCAACGGGATTCACACAGTCAAGGATTATTACAAACGCCGAGTTCTCTACAAGCGTGACCGTGCACTTATCCGTGCCAAGCGACTTCTCACCATGTATGAGAAGCTGCTTGGGAAATACGGCTTTGGAGGTTTTCCTGTTCCTCCAGCTGATCACACTCAGCCTGCAGCAATTGAAGATCAGTCTTCCAATCAAGGAAAGAGCCAATAAGCATATATTCTTTAAAACTTCTGCAATTGAAGAGGCCCCTAGTCAGAGATGGCAGCCTTGATTGAGTCAAGGACTCCAAATGGTTTACTTGTTGATATTGAAGTGGTTCGTAACATACCTATTTCTGTGACAAGACATTTTATATTGAAGTGCTTTTTATTAATTCCTTTTGTTTTTAAATACTGCTATAAACTGAAGATTAATTTTTTTTTCATTTTTGATCATTTTTTACCCTAATCAAATTTTTTCTTACTTCATTAAATATTTTATGTCCAATTAGTGAGTCATTTTGCATAAATTAAAAATAAAAGGATTGATCAATTGATGGATACAAATATAAGGATTTTTTTACAAATCATTAAATATTTATGCCTGAAGAAACTAGAGTTATTGGTGAATTTACTCTGCATCTCTCTAAGCAGGAGAAAAAGAAAATCAATAAAAATGTAGAGAATCTATGGGGCACCAAAAAAGTTTTGAAGGTTGCAGAATATGGTCTTGGTATGGTTGGAAATTAAATATATCTTTAAAGATGTTATTTTCAAAGGGAATTATTACCCAGCAGGATAAAACACCATTTCTGAAAACTTAATAATTAAATAATCTAATTAATTTAAATTGGATTGGTATCATCCATTTAATAAAATATTTCATTATTCTCATTCCTTGAAATTCTTGATCAATGGACTCAGATTTCCAAATAAACAGAATATCAATGGATTATACAGCTGGTAATTCGAGGTGTTCATTTTTGTAGATGATGGATCGAAAAGTCTGCCACAGATAGCTTACCTGAGCTCAATCCATCTGTATTATCAAATCAGAGTCAAAGAAAAGGGGGGGGGGGGTCATATATTCAAATGATAATACTAAGACTAATAAAGAGGGTGGGTTCAAAGTCAGCGATTTTTGTCATATCTGTCATTAAAACATATAGTCACGTTTATTGCCAAATAATATAAAGAAGCAGTCAGAAGTTAACAAAATGAGGATTGAAAGATTGCTTGATATCTCTACTAAAAAATGGACTCTGGACTCTCCCAAAACTCTCATCTTAGGAGAAAGCTATGAAGTGTAAGTTAAATCAAAATAAGGATGGTTCTGTAGAGAAAGTAAAAAAAAACAATGCATAGCTAAAGAAAATGATTTGACTATGAGAAAGTGTTCAGTTCCTTGATCAGGTCAGAAATCATAAGGTAACATTTTAGCATGAGGGCAAATGAAAAATGCTTGCTTCTCTACTTCAAGTATGTCTGTGAGTAGCCTCCCCATTATTATAGCTATAGAGTTTTGCAAAAATGATCTTTGTCAATTCCTGCATGCTCCATTTAAAAAAAAATAAAAGACTGTTACTTATGGCCACTGCTATCTGCTAACCCCGTTATATACCATTAATGATGCCTTGAGCAGTGAAGGATACTCTCTCCACCCGCCTTTAACTTAACGCCCTTATCTTCAAAAAGAGCACTCATTAGTGGTCAAACTACAATGCCGATTACTCGGACGATTTTTTTTCCCAAGGCACTTTAATGGGTCACATTCTCATACCAAATTAAAACCTAGGGTGCTATCAATCCTGCAGCAACAATTTTCCATTTCTATTTCTATACCATCACTAGTGTGTTAACTTGCCAGTTCACTGTTTTATGACAGTCCAAAATTTGCACATAGTCTGGAGTAGGGTCTGGATCAATTCTTCCTTGTGTATACTCGCTTAAAGTGGTTATACTTATCAAACACATTGGGCTCTGAAGTAAGCTCTAGCTTGCCCTCTAGTAGAACTAAAGTCTAAATATGCTGAATAGCAAGCTTAACTGCTTACAATAAAATACTACTAGTCTTAAGACTTATGTTCAACAAATATTTTTGTAACTAAAATAAAAATGAATACTAATGAATTTTGGCCTTCTAAACACATCCTCCTCAACATCTGATCTCCACCAAAATTAATTCAACTAATAATTATAAATAAAAGGCCTAAATTGTGAATTTTTTTTTTTTCTATTTTCTTTATAATTCTATAAATGAGGATTTTACCCAGAAAATTTTGTAAACTGCATTTTTTGTTCTCATTGCATTTGTCATATCTCTACCATTTGCACCCCTTTGTTTTAATAATTTTACTTAAAGTTCTACTTTTTTTTTTTACAGAATAACATTGAAGAAAGAATATTATTAAAATATAATTTAAAATATGCAACAAAAAAAAAATCTATTGTGGATTTTATTTTATTTTTTTCATTCCCTATCTACTCCTAAAATATAGCAAAGTATTTATTTATTTTTATTATTTTGTGGAGGTTGCACCTCATATTTAAATAAAACAGCACTTAATGCTAATATAGGTATGGAATAATAGATATTAACAGGTAATATATTTGAAAAACAGTCTTTATTATAAAACTCATACAATTAATTTAAAAAATTTTTCTTCTTCTAAAATTGAATTAAAATCTTATATTCAAATATTTTGATAAATCTAGGACTTATAAATATTCAATTACAAAAATTATTTTAAAAATAAAATACAATATACGAGCCATAAACATACTTCTCTATGGTATAATCAGTTAAAGAATACTGATAGACAAAACATTTTTTTTAAAAGGTCCAAATTTATCTTGTAGCCTGAAAAAAAAAAATTAAATTAATATACAATAGTTTTTATCATGAAACAATTATGGCTGTAATCAACATTAATAAATAGAGGAAGAAACAATTTTTTTTTATGAAGAATTAGTGAACCAATATGGTTATATTTTTGCCAACCTTTCGGCCTGAATTTCAGGGCTGTGTAACAAACATAAAACAATACAAATGAAAATTTTTTGAGCATAAAAGTATAAGAACAACCCATTATATTCATAATTACAAATATATATATAAATTGTAATTGACATATACATTATAATTGTAATTACACAATTGAATAGGTTATTCTTGTATTTATTTTGTGCAAAATTATTTATATAAATTTAACTTTATTATTCAANTAAAAACCGTGGTCCGTAGAGCGTTGACAAACTGCCACTGACATCTAAAATCCGTGGTTCGTTGAGCATTGACAAAATTGTCACATACAGAGCATAGTCACACACACACACATGCAATACTGACAGATCTAACGTTGTTTACAAAGTCCCCTGAACTGCTCAAAATTGTAAAGCAGCATATATAAAACAAACATAGAACCCCATAAAAAAAAGAATCAGCAACCATTAACATGCTATTAAAAATTAAAAAAAAAAACAATTTTACTCTATTAAAACCATTTATTTATTTTTTGTTAGATTATGACATAAAGAAATGTTTCTATATTATTAACGTATGTTTCTTTTTCATATTCAGCCCTGAAATTCAGGCCAAAACATTGGCTAAAATAAAATCTTTTTGTTTAAAAATTAGTTTTAATTCTTCAACTACAAAGACCAAATTCCTGATAATCCTCTCTTCATTATATTTTTCAGTTAAACTATAAGCAATTTTTTCTACTAGGTTGCTCAATAAGTTTTGTTGTTCGATAAGAGAGGGCATTGCTACTAGCCTAATTTTGTTTTGTTTTGTCGGTATACTCTCTTCATTTCAATCTTTCAATTCATTCTTTGTTTATAAGCCCTTTAGTATTGATGTGTCACAGTATTTTTTTTAACAATGGAAAAAAATCAAGTATCTTGCAAAGATTGAATTATTTATTTTTAGAAGGTCTAAAAGCAAAGGAAATTTATGAACTCTTTGCCTTCAATTAATACAGTAGAAAGATGGGTTGCTGAATTTTAATGTGGCCGTACAAGCCTTGAAAACGATCAATATCAAACCAGAAATTGTGGAAAAAATACAGATGAAGCCCTAGGTATCTTATTGGGCAGTGTAAGAAATATTTTGACAGAAGTATTGGGTTTCAGAAAGCTATGTGCAAAATGGGTCCCGCAAACGCTAACAATGGAACAAAAACACATACGAATGTGACTTCAAGAGCATTTTTTAAAAGAATAAAGTGAATTTTGTGCATCGATTCATCACTATGGATGAGACTTGAATCAAAATCATCTATCAACATGATCCTGAATCTGGTTCTGTTAGCATCAGTTTTTGGGGATGTGAAAGGAACTTTGTTGGTGAATTATTTAAAAACTGGTAAAAAAAATAAAATCTGACTATTATTGTAGCCTTTTAGACCAGCTGAAAGAAAACATTCATGAAAAAGACCCGGTTTGCAGAAGAAAACTTTTATTTTTTAATGGCCAATTCATCGTGTCACAAGAGAATTTTGACAATGGCTAAAATCCATGAATTAAAGTTTGAAATGTTGGAGCATCCACCGTATTCACTAGATTTGGCCCCTAGCGACTTCCATCTGTTTCCTGACCTCAAAAAAAATGTATTTCACTAAAAGCATTTTTCATCAAATGATGGGGTCATAACAGCTGTGGAAGCGTATTTTGCAGCCCTTCCAGATTATCATTTGAGGGATGGAATTCATAAAGTGGAACAAGAGTATTGATGTTCATGGGGACTATACTGAATAATGAAGTTTATTTCAAACCATAAATTAAATGGTAAAATGGTTATCAAATAAGCAAAACTTATTGAATAACCTAGTATATTTTCCTCATTATTTTTTATTGTGTTTCAATTATAACATTATACATTACATTAAGTCTAACCTGTCTGTTAGGAAATACAGAATCAGACATCTTGAATAGGGTCCAGATAAGCTGATCATCAGTTGAGGCCATTCCAACCACAACATAGCCAAGATGATATTCAAGCTGATTCACAAGGTACATCACTGCATTGTAAAACACCACCTCACACTTTTCATCATTTCTACTCATCAACCGAAGCACATTGCTCATCTTTTCTATCTGCAAAATGAACAAATCTAGATTATTTTTCATAAAAACAGTTATTATTGCAAGAAAATATTTTAAAAAATATCACTTGAAACAGTTAGATGCTTTCAACTCAGACTAAATCACCAATTTGACAAATTTCCTAACTTATTTTATCTACTAATACACAAATGCATATAAAAACAAAAGTTTATCAATATCTTCCTTATGAAAAGCTTTGAGTGAAAAAGAATTTATAGTTGGCATCAAAGGAGGACTGTTATGTCTTTAAACCCAAGCTTGTAGCTAATAAAACTTGGGGTCTAATGCACTTTAAAATATGGATTACCAAATGCGGTTTAAAAAAAATATCAAATTTTGACAGATTTACTGTAGGGAAATCAAGTTTTTCATAATCGCAACATGACACGACTTTTAAAAAAAATTTATCAGATCTATTTGGAGAAATTTATTGACGGTCAAACTTTATGAGGAAGGACTAGTGGAGGATTTGATCTTGGGGTTTGAATAAATAACAAATAATTTGTAAACAAAATAGTTTTTATTATTACCAATGTATTGGCCTAAATTTTAAGTTTTCTTAATAACAGTAGGAGTGATCCTTCACTTCCTGCGAGAGAGTCACTAACTTTAGGGTAAATCATGACTGAAATTTAGGCCAAAACATTGGCAATAATAAAAAATATTTTTGTTTACAAATTAGTTTTTATTTTAACAGATCTTTTTGAGAAAATTATATACATATATAACATTGAATGGACTATAATCTGTTCACACACTAGTATCCACAATTTTAAAATAATGAAACCAAATTCAGTATTTAAGCCTATTTTTGTAAAGCACTGAAACAGTTAATTTAGAGCAAAAATTGATCAAGGGAAAGGGGGATTTAGAGAAAGACCAAATTGAATATTTTCAATAATACTGGTGCTATGAAAATAATGTATAGAACAAAGTAGTTGTAAAACTTAAGCATAGAACATTTATATTCTACATTTAAATTAAAAAAAAATGTATATTAAAAAATAAAATTACAAGTGTCGGCAGGCTCACTTAATTTTAGAAACTATATTTGGTATTTTGGCTTTACAAACTTTTACAATAATTTAATTTTGGTTGAAATTGGAAGAAGGAGAGGGAATAAGATTTACGTATTTCTATTGTTATGAAAAAGTTGTTATTAAACTTATGAAAAGTTTACAGTTCATATTGTAAGCCATCTATCTTGAAGAAGCCTTGAAGGCTATCATGAGGGCGAGAGGGGATGTCTTGCCACCTGGATAAAAAGTTCATGACTGAGCAGATAATAATATTAATAAAGAAAAAAAATACACATTTTTTTAAAATTGTATTTTTTTGGATCAACCTTGACCGAACCCCAACAAAACTTCTCTACTTATAAAATATGGATATAATGGACTAAGATAAATCGATAGCAGGAGAGAGGATGATAGGAACCAAAAGAAATGACAGATTGATACAAAAATACCAAGTCAGCCTTAGTTTACATTGGACTCAAAGTTTGACTTGGTTATTTAAATTTGAATGTTTGATTCATCTTTCAATATGCCCCACTGTCATGGCCTAAGGTACAACCATAAAATTTGAGAAGAAAGGCTTTATTTTTTTAGTTTTCCAGCAAGAAGTAAAATTCTTCTCTACTGTTTTTTGGTTAATGCTTGTGTATGAGTATAATTTTTAAAACACCATACTCATTAAAGTTTTTCTTATTTTGGGCAGTTTTAGAGAGTGATACAGAGTAAAGAGTTAGTTTATGTTGCTTATTTATAAATTTAAGCTAATTATAGTTATTTTTCGAAGAATTTTATTTTTAGTATTAGTAAATAGAGAAGCAAGACTGTGTCAAATTGTATGATCCAATAATTTAAAATATGGTTTGAAGTGATTTTTAAATTGATTTGGAAGCTTTTTTAAAAATAAATTAAGTTCTGATGTGATTACAATTTTTTTGTACCAAGATTTTTTTTTTTTTAATGAAGTGTCAACCTTTGGTAATTAACACCAGAGAGATAATTAAAGAATTGGGAAAAGATAGAGGTGTCTACAAGCTCCTGGATGGCCGAGAAGAGAGAGGGGGGGAGGCGAAGAACCAGGCAGCGACTGCCACTTCATTAAATAGATACTAGCTTGGCTATTTCAAGTGCTGAATAAGCAGACAATGATGGTGCATGTTCTAGGTCAAAGAATAAAAAAAAAAAAAACCTTCCTTGTGGAGGTGATCTATTGCAATTAATGTGTCTATTAATGTATCTGGGTGAGGCTAAGATAGAGTAGTAATATCTGAGAAGAAGTAAATCCCTAAGATGCTTGAGTGGCAGTTCACCAGATTCTGCCAGCAGGCTAAGTGCCGGACTACTTCTTAGCACCCGGCTAAGCGGATGCTGCATGCAATTTTCATCCCCAAGCAATCTTTCCTAATGACGGAAAAGTTATTTAAAGAAAAATCGATATTTTTTTAAAGTCTGATTTCCGGCAAACATAATAAGTTATAATCAGTGTCGCATATAAGTAATTGAAAATCCTATTTTCTATAAATAATCCCATTATATTACACTGTGCTATTTTCATGATAGGATAATGTGTTAGAGAGAAAAATTAATTTATATGTGCATAAATATGGCATACATATCTATATACTTACTCATATCTATATAAACAAACATCTATAGATATATAGATAGTTCATAGGTATGAAGTAAATTCATATAAGTAAAGGGATGGTATCTATATAAAGATATCTATATAATTCATTGGTGAAAGTAAATTCATATAAGTAAATGAATATATAAACAAGAGCATATTCAGGAAAATACGTAACATAAGATAAGAGGTCCTATTAGAGAAAAATATTATAAGACAGCTGGAGAATAATTTTTTTTGTTTTTGTTTTAGGTCATTAGGCTTAGATGGTTGTACAGAATCTACAATGATCTAGAAATCATAGTCAGTAAGAGACTATACTTAAATGACCGAAGAAGAGGGTCTTTATTTTTTTTTTCAGGTCTTTTAGAAGAGCCTGGCTAGTGTTATTGTTCTGAGAAACTTTATATTGAGAGAGATTATTTTTAATTTTTGGATTTTGAGAAATTTTATTTTTATTTTTGGCATTATCAGAAGTGTTGCAAGCTGAGGTACTGTCATTAGTAATATTTAAAGTTTCTGTACGATTTATTTTGGACTCTAATGTTGATACTTGATGTTTTAGATCTTTTATTAGTTCAGTAAGTAAGGCAAATTGATCCAAAAGATCGTTAGTGGTAGGGAAAGCTGAGGTTTCTTGTAAGTAGTGGGGGGCGGGGTGATTATGTGATTGCACGGTGAGACACAATAATCTTTCCGCTTGTACATACGTGATTTTTTAGTTAATTTGGTATTTCTCTATTTGTTTCTATTTCTGAAAAGAGAACAAGTGGACTGTCAGGTGGGATGAGGCCTACTACATTGTTTAGTGACTGTCACAGTTACCAGATACCATAACGAAAACTACTGCAAAGGTTTTGTAAACGGTTTGACTTTGACACTGAGGAAATCTAATGTGATTATTTTTTATTATCTAATGTGATCTTTCTACCAACTCAGAACATTGAAAAATTAATATAAAAGATTTAGTTGGAACTTTAATATTTTCCACAAACTTGTGTATTATTTTTGCTTTAATGACATTTTTTTGAAGCTCTTCCACATTACAAAAAGTAAACTTGGTTATAAAGACTACAGTAATTGAGACCTCTTTGTAGAGAAAATTTAATGGGAATATTTTCTTAACTAGTAGTATTTTTGAGATGTAAACAAAACTTTTTTCATTAATACCTAAGCTCAAACTCCCAGATTTCAAGAATCTTATTTTACATAAGGGAATACAATTTACAACATTTTGTTTTTAACAACATTTACTTTGAAAGGGATGCAATTTTAGAAGATTAGGTTTCCTTTGTTTGGCACTAGTCTCATAACTACATATTTTGTTGTCCCTTTATATGCTCAATGATAAATGGAATTTTACTCTTATCTTTTCCTTTGTAAATACCACCCGAGTTCAGGGATCTGGGAGACGGAGGGTTTTCTTCTATATCTTCAATCTCTAAGAAGAGAGAGAGAAAATTTAGATTTATACTTATCGGATGATGGTTTCTAATTTACACACACAGAAAAAAAAAAGGCTCTTAGGGGCAAAGAGGCTTGTTATCTAAAAAATATGGGAGCTCAGGTGATACTGTAAAATATCTTTATAGTTTTTCTTCCACATTGCAGTCTTAGAAGAGCAATATGAAATTAGCATTACGGTTTAGATAAGGTTACCTCATATAAACAGTGTTAATAATAGACTTACCTCTACACCATTAACTGTAGACTTCATGCTGGCTTTTATATTTTCACCTTTCATAAAAAAGGCGATGACAATAAATGACCAGATTTTAAACCATTTTCATAACACTAGATAGTTTTGGATTTATCATTAAATAATTCAAAAATTACAAATGTGACAATATTAATCAAACAACGGCGAAAGCAAAGAAGAGAGAGATAGATATGCAGGTTATCTGGCATTTTTTTCTTCTTTTTTTAAAAATAACCCATTTTGAAAGTCACTCCCACACAAATGACATCACATTTCTGAAGTCTATTGGATTTGAATGTATTTCAGGCCATAACAAAGGTAAATTTTAGTTAAAAATAGCTAAAAACTGAGTTGTCTTCTAACTCCTTCCTTTTGTAGGAATTACTCTCAAGTGTAAGTTATACTAAGGTTATACAGTGTTGTAAGAGCTGAAATATTACAACAAAAACTATTTTGAAAATATTACCTCCTGGTCTGTCAGTCCATACACTCGAGTGTTGGCCAAACCAAGATTTCCACGAACTCCAATATAAGGCATTTTAAATAGAAAATAGCTAAAAACTGACTTATCTTTTAACTCCTTTCTTTTGTAGGAATTACTCTCAAATGTAAGTTATACTAAGGTTATACAGAGTTGTAAGAGCTGAAATATTACAACAAAAACTATTTTGAAAATATTACCTCCTGGTCTGTCAGTCCATACACTCGAGTGTTGGCCAAACCAAGATTTCCACGAACTCCAATATAAGGCATTTTAAATAGAATCCCTTTTTTACTTGTTTTACCTGTGAACAAAAAAGCAAGAAAATAAATTCTTTTTATCTTCATCCATATTTTATTATGAAAACAAATTGAGGTAATAAAATATGAGGTGTAGCTATTAAATAATGAGACTGATGCTACTACAGAAGAACTATGTATGCTCCAATTCCGAATGACCGACAGCTGTGCAGTGTAAAGCCTTCTCTTTTGATTGCAGCCCTTCTTGGGTTTGTCTAAAATCAAAGGTTAAGGCCATAACCTTCATTTATGTAAAAGGTGTTTGTCTTTTTTTTGCCAAAAACATGATAGGTGTAATAGTAGAGCAATGAATTGTCATGAAATTTCACATGAAATGAGGTAAAACCCCTACTGGAACTTACCGTTTATTAAAAGAAGTTATCACTTGCACTAGTTTTTCAGCGGTTCAAGAGTTTCCAAGATGGCAGAGATGTTGGAGATGATGACCTCCCGGGGCACCCTTCCACGTCTAAAAGGGATGAAAATATCGAAAAGGTTGGTCAACTGAATCGATCTGACTCTCGAACAAAAAGAAGCTCATAAAAAGTGTATACTGACACTTTAGATGACATTAAAAATGACCCAAACTTCTTGGAAGAAGTTATGGGTCTTATTATATAATAAAATTTTGCTTTTTCACTTATGATCCTGAAATAAAATGTCAATCCAGGCATTAGAATGAGCAAATCGAAAGGGACATTCATGGACTTGTGTACCTTCACTGGGTTCCTGAAGGTCAAACTATTAATCAACATTACTACTGTGAGATGGCTAGCTCAACTGCGCGAAAGAGTAAGAAAAATAAAAGACTCGAATTGTGGAAGTACATGTCATAGGTTGTCCATCAAGACAATGCTCTGCCTCACAATGCATTGTCTGTCAAGATGTTCAACATCCCAAATTTAGACCATCTGCCTTATACCCATGACCTGGCACAATATGCCTTTTGTTTGTTCCCAAGGTCAAATCTCCATTAAAAGGAATAAGATGTCAGTCTGTTGAAGCTGTGAAAGAAAAAGAGGCACCCATCATGCAGGAGCTCACAGAACAAGACTTCAAGCACTGTTTCGAACAATAGTAAATCACTTTGAGCACTGTAAGGATAGAGGAGGGGTGTATATTGAAGGTTATAAAAACTGATATATTTAAAATAAAATATTTTACAGCAAGTCTTGTTATTTAATAGCCACACTTTGTACAAAAGTAATGCCATACATTATATAAAAAGAAAAACTGAATAAAAAAAGCAAGGAGACACAGGTGTGTATATAACAAAAAATTCTTTGAAGATTTCTGGTTATTTAATTGGATTTTACTGCCATGTCCAAATTTTTGCTTTACAATGGGGGGAGGGGGGAAGTCCAACAGGATTCCCTTGAATAAAATTTTGTTGAGGGTAGGGTAGCCTCACATTATGTAAGGTTGCTCTGCAGTGCAGGATTCTTCTGGCAATTTCAACAAACAGTTTAAATTGTAAGTGTGTATCTTAATATAAACTAAAACACCAATTGAACCAAAAGATGACACGTACCCTGTCACCTTCATTATATCCCTGAAGATGGCTTACAATGTTAGCTGAAATGTTGGCAGATAATAAATAATACATTTTTTAATATTGTATTTTTTTATACACCTTGACTGAACCCCAACAAATTATCTGCTATTAATATAAAAAAACTTTAAAATTTCTAACCAAACTCCCTCAAGGAAATGGGACAGTTCATATTAGTGGCATGATGTGAATTTTGGACAATTCATTCAATTCTTCGGAAAAAAAAAAAAATGTTAACAATGAAATCTCAATGTAAAATGTATTTGCAACTTTCAGAAAAATGTATTTATTATAAGCGAAAGTTACAGGAATTTCCCAGGTCACAGTAATTTTTTTTTCTTTGAAACAAACAAGAGGTTTTTTAAAAATAAGTCTAATGGGATTTTCTAAGCTTAGAGAATGCTCTAAAGGATTATTAAGCACTGGTAAGTATTAAAACATTTACAGCCAAAGAAGACAATGATTTGTGAATGAACAGAATATAAGTACTACAAAAACCAATTACCTGCTACTGTGACGTCCAGGTTTGAACATGGTCCACATAGTCGTATCTTGTCTATGCGGGCCAGCACCGAGTGTGTTTGAGCAGGACACTACTTCATAACCAAAAGAAAACTCTAATTGGTTAATAGCATTGATGACAGGTGTGTAAAAGCTGACTTCATTGATGATCTCTGATTTGGCACCTCGCCTAAGGAACCCTGAGAGTTGATGCACCTCCCCTTCTGTTAGACCTTCTATTTGGCAATAAGTTCCACCGAGATTTCCTCTCACTGAAATGTAAGACATTTCCAGCCCACAACTGCAATAACATAATTTTAAATTTAATGAGTCAACTGTAGAGTCAGTTGAAGCTATGAGGGAGTGAATTGTTCTATGCAATATACTCCAAAGGTATTGCGCAAATTATAGAGGTCCTAAACACAGTTTAAGATAATTTCCAACATAAATTCATAATTGAAAAAAAAATCAAGAATATTTCATTTCTTATCTATAAAGTATTTTTTTCCTTCCCGTTCCATATATTTTTAAGAGACAAGGGACTGGCTTTTGACAAGTAACTTTCATTAATAGATACTCAAACAATTTTTTTTTGTGAACCTTATTAATCTCTAGACGATATAACTTTTTAAAAAACCTATATTTTCCATTGAAATGATCACATTATTTATTTATTTTGTAACAAGCAATTCCTCTTTAGATGAAAATATTTAAATGAGCTTCTTCAAGAAAAAAAAGCATAGAAATTTTATAAGAAGTATAAAAACTTAATGATGATCAATAGTTAAAGTTTTTTTTTATACCAGTAGCCACAAACTAAAATGATATATTAACTAAATAAAAACAAAATCAATAATAAAAATTGGAAATGGTTAACTAGAATTCACTATTACCATTATTAGCAGAATTATTTTTTCATGAAAAGGAGTGGTTCAATTTGTTTTATCTTTTAACCACTAATAACTAATCACAGAAAACATTTAAAAACCTGCACTTTATGAAAAATTTAATTTGATTACAGGATCAAAATAATAGTCCTTAATTTTTTTGAAAAAACTGGGAAATTTTGATAAAACACTTAATTGCGCAATATCAAAGTGCACAAGAAAACAGTGAGTTAATCCTTCATGTGAGATGGACTGAGAAGCTGCTTTAGAGGCATTAAATGTGCCAAATGAAAGCAATTATGAGGTTCCCCCCTTGGGGTAGTTCTCTCAACTCTATTGTGGTGTATAGTAATACATGACCTCTTTGAAGTTATCCAGAAACAAGGGAATTGCATTCGAAAGAAGATGATGAAGTTCTACTTGTGGTCGGAAAGTGAACACCCCTGATATTTTAACTCAGAAATGATCTAAATTATGCCATTCCTCAAAAGAGGATAACTTTGTACTCTTCAAGAGCTGCCCTTCTATGATAAAACTCCTTAACTTAATTTAGTAAACTTTGGAGAACTCTTGGATTCCGAATTAAGATAGAACAAATATATTACAAACAGATCCATTTAGTTACGTCAAGGTGCAGTAAGAGCAAAACCAAGCTTTCTATTGGAGAACAAGCAACATATCGTACTCTAAAGATACAAAATAAGAATACCATTGCTTATAGCAGACCCTATTCCATTTTTGGTCATCCAAATGCCTTTATGAGTATGCTAAAGGTATTATACTTTTTTTTAAAGTTTTGTTTTACATGGAAGTTCTTTAAAAAAATTGCTGGCAGTAAATAAAATATCAACCATCTTACCATTATTTCTAAGATGTCAGTAAGGGCTCCTCCATTCCAAGTTCCAGGTTCATATTATGATAGAGCCACTTGTTCAGCCTCAACCTAGTTGTTTTAAAAACTAATGGTGGGTATTGTAACCTAATCTTTGTCTACAGCATGAGGATTAATGCATTAGAATAAAGGTGTAGTAAAACCTTTTAGCCAGACACTTTCATAATTTGAAATATCTATTAAGGAGAAGAAAGGATGTGCTATAAAATTTGATCATATTGTCTTATACAATGTGCCTCTTATGGAAGTAAGATGGGAAATAGTAGTGACCTATTAGAAACATGGTTATTAAATAGTTGCCCTCCCTCCTATGCTTTCAAGGGATCCAAGGTTAAATTTTATTGAGATGAGTCTAGAGATTCATTGACCTTAACTCCCAGTATTCCAGGTCATCAAGCCAATGACACATGGCCATTTCCTTCTTTTTTATTCTAATTAAAGTAAAGGGCAAGTATTTCAATTCTAACTACAAAAAAGGTAGAATTGAGATAGAAGGTGCTGATATACACTCACAAAAAATACTTTCTTACATAATTAAAAACACAAATCAATCAATGAAAACCCCACATCAGTCTTCAGACAGAGAAATAATGAAAAAAATAAAATTCATGGTTTTAAATAAGTTGTATATAAGAACATTCAGCTTTTCACTATTAGAAGGGTTCTTGTGACTATAACTGTTTGAAAAAATCAAAGCAGAAGTTAATCTACCTTCTCAAAAAGTATTTAATCAAACTTCAACTAGCATATTTATTTATATAATATCTCAAAGTTCTATTTAGATTATTTAAACTCTTTTAACCTTCATCAGACCAACTTATTAAGTACTAAGGAAATTAAGTTACTTTAAAGAACTCATTAAATTTCTAGAAATTTCCAATCTTTTTTTATAGTTACTTATAATTTTATTACATCCGAAAGATGATATAGTCCCACTTTTACAAGAACTCCTATACAGACTGAGGAATAGGAACTTCAATCTTACAATAGAAAACAAACTGACCCTTAACAAAACTTATCTATCTGGACACACGGTGAAAAAATCTGTGTTGCTACCAAGCATTCCAACATAAAAAGGATCCAGTCCTTTCAATCAAAAACCCTCAGATTGTAATAACCGCTAATGCTACCTATTACGTATTCAATTCCTCCCTTTTAATACACCTTTATTTGAAGAACTCATTTCTTCTCGCTTCCCCCTTTTCCACATTCTACTGCCATACTACCTAATCCATTAGCGCAGACCTTGTCCTCCAATGCTTACAACCATCCCCTTTGACTAAAACAAAGATGGCCACCTGATCTACAGGAAACATAGTTTGTAATTAATTTAAGAGCAGTCAATGGTCACCTTCTCTCCTTATGTGATTATCATCTAAAGTTACAAATTACTTATAACTGTTTATAAAAAAAAAAAAAAAAAAAAATAGACTCAATTACCTATCTGTTTTTCCTGTAACTTGAGACACATATCTTCTAGGTCTTTTAATATAAGTCTAAGATTGAACTTAATTTTACGTATTAGTTTGATATTTTGGGCCAAATTCAACAAGACAAAAAACTTCAAATGCTCTTGAGATCATTTTTTTTTCACTTAGACTGACAGAAAAAGTTGAATTGAAAAACTTAATATAAAAATCAGTAATGTATATCACCAATTTCCTTGTCTTGAACATAGAAAACAGATAAGAGTAATAACATATATATATATATATATATATATATATATATATATACATANTATATATATATATAGGCAGTTCTGACTCCTCCAATCTAAATTTCAACTTTAACCCAAATAAACTGAGTTAAAGAAAAATGATCAACTCTGGCCAAGCAACTTAAGAAATAAATAAATGTAACAGGAAACTGATATTTTTTAAATGCATTCATGAATAAAGGATGCAAAACTTATGTTACATACCTAAAAATAATTTAAACACGCCTTTTCATGTAACTAAATCGTTCAATATCATTAAACCAGAAACATATTATGAACAAATAAAGTATATATTGTAAAAAAAAAAATAAAAAAAAAAAAATGCCTGTGAGCAACAAATTTTGTATTATCTCAATGGAATATGGCTATCAATGTTTGATGTTTTTCGAAGATATTAACTCATTGAGGAAAAGCAAAGAGGTTGAAGCCAAAAAGAAAGCAAATAATTTTATATGACTTAATAAAATAAATTGTCCGTCATTTTTAGATTGTTTTCTAATGGAAGTTTATGTTTGACATAATATGTGTTTTTAAAGATATCTGTTATTTTTTATAAAATAATAAAAATATTTGTTATTTTACAGATATTTTTATGGGATTTTAGACGATTGATATTCGCATCATATCGCAATTAGCTATTATAAAACTAATTCTTGAATTGATTATGCTCACTTCTTTCATGCCATTTCTTCAAAATTAAGTGAGAAATATCATAATTTTAGAAGATTTCTCTTCGACTACATAATAAGTAAGGTATAAAAAAGTTATTTCAAATGTTGGGGGGCCATTTTATTTTTAAAATATAGAAACCAAGTTTGCTACTATGACTTAATATTGCAAATAGTTGATTAAATTCAGTTTTGATTGAAATCTAATGAGGTAGAAGGTGGCTTAGAGAGAGAGACCAAAATTTATATCTTCTTTTTATTTGAGTTTCGAAAATATTTGTAGAACATAATTGGTGGAAAATTTGATTTTCCACCAATTATTATAAATATAATATAATTTATATTATATGACGGTTTTACGATACCTGTTTATTTAGGAAGATATTTATGAATATAATTACGATTGTTGAGTACTTCCTCCAGTCATCCTTCCCGAACAATGTAAAACAGCTTCCACTTAGAGTTGAATGTTGCCAATCGACCTAAACTGCCACCCAACAGGTTCTATTTATTTTTTAAGAATCCTTGCAATTAAAGTAGATAGTTGTTAATCCATCAATAAATTTTGGAAATAAATAACAGGTTTTAAGAAATGGGTTATTACCCTTATCAATATATGTTTGTATGAGTGTGTGAGACAGGTGTAATTATCTGAGGCCTAGCCAAATATTTATTACAAGAAGAGGCTAACAATTTCTCGGGTCTGTAAAGCCAACCAAAAATGTGTGTATGAGGGGACGAGTCTAAGGTTACCTTCGTTTTCCTCTACTACGTTAGTGAAGGTTTAAATTTATGGGAATTGACCAAAGGTTATCCCAACTCTCTGCTACTACTCTGTCCAACACAAAAATTGATATTTTAGTGAACGCTAGTAGAAGTATTCTTTTTTAATCCCCAAAAGTGCCTTAATATAATAAGGGAAAAAGTATGGGCTCCAAGGTAGTTCAGAGGTTCCATTCGAGTTTCGCAATCCTGGCACTATGGGTTAAAATTCCACTCTCAGGCAAGATTTCATCAAGAAATAAAAGTTTGTCCGGAGCCATAATAGGACGGCAAACTCAGATAGGTTCTCTTTGCCTAACCTTACTTGGTTCAAATGGAAGTATATATATATATATACAGACCCCATTGAAGTTAATACGGCTCACGTGTACCTAAAGAAACGCCTAATCACCCCTGCCACAAATTATTCAATAAACCAGTAATTAAATTAAAATTCTACGTCCAATTCGACTTAATCATAGAAATTGGCTTGAAATTTTTTATAATGCAAAACAGACCTCACAAAAATGAATTAGCTATCCCAAAAACTAAAATAAAATTAGAATAGTCATTCTCAAAACTAATAAATTCCACATCTTAACATGCAATTATAATTAAAAGTTGTAGAATAGAGAAACCATCCTGTCAACAAAAATTTAAGAAATTAAAGAATCATAAATAAAAAAATCCACCTCACAGGATCTGCGTAAACTAAGCAAATTACTCATGTTTCATTGACAATAGGCATAAGTAAAAGTAAATAATTTTGTATTACTACTGACGACACAGAGTATTTTAAAGAGCTTAACAAATAGAAAGTAATGGCGTAGTTGATTTGAAGGTACATGATAAAGTATTCCTGTTCAAAGTATTTCCCTTCATATGGCTAATTTGGTTAAATATTTCAAAGAAACTGTTGTATAACTATAGGTGAATGATATAAAATTCATAACGCATTTAGAGAGTAAAAGGAGAGTTTTTTGACCGTAGAGATTATTAGTAGATGTATTTTGTTGGTGTTCGGTCAAGGTAGATCCAAAAAATACAATTTAAAAAATGTGTATTTTTTAATTATCTGCCAACCGAAACGGCTTAAATTGTAAGCCATCTTCAGAGCTATCATGAAGGCAAGAGAGAACGTCGTGTCACTAGGTAAAATTTTTTAAATTGTTTTTTTTTTTTTGGATTTACCTTGACCTTCCCCCCCCAAAAAATCTACAAATTAAAAAAAAAATTCGGGAACTATCTACAGAACTGGAGGAATTTGTTAACACCACTTATCAGAAGTTTCTCTTGGATCAGAGAAAATTTTTAAGAGATTTTTTCACACGGTGGCAAGAGGAATTGGAGACAGAATTTGGGTATCGAGGAACATTGAATATAGTCTCAAATCCGATCAATAAAGAACAAATAATACACATAACCAATTACACAGGTTTCCACTCGCTAAAAGAGGGGACGCTGTAAAAATTTTTAAAAATATGGAGACTGACGATGTAAGCAAGCCATCAAGTAGTCATTGGGTGTCCCCGTCGTGTTTGTAAAAACGAAGGTTGACTCCACCATGTTCTGCTTTGACTATCACCTCCTGAACAATTTCAAATTGAAGGCTAGTTATCCCCTACTGGGAATATATTAAATGCTTTAGATAAACAGTTATTTTCAACATTAGATCATAGGAGTGGATACTGGAGCATGACATGTTGTGTATGATAATCAATCACGTGTGTATGCGTGTCTTCTGTGTGAATATATTCACGCACGCACGCACGCACACACGCACGCACGCACACACGTGAGTCTAGAAAAAGTATCATTATTATTTGAATTAAGAAAGATTGTAGAATTTTGTAGGTGTAAAATTTAGTTTACTAATGTTTGTATTCTATTTTTTTATACAAAACGTATTATTTACGAATGTAACTTGGATAGTTGTGCGGTTCCCCAATTTCCAATATTTTCGGCCAGTCTAGAGCAACTTAAGTGGACAAACCTTTTACACTAATAGTTTTTTTGCAGCTTATTAATTATTTGTTTTCTCTCGTTTAATTCTATCTTTAATGAAGGATGGGAAATCTGCTCAGTTACACGCTGCTCCTTACGCGGAGGCTTATTTGCTAGACATGCTTCTAGAGGTCTTTAGCTAAATTAATGTACTACCTTGAAAACATGTGTAAAAGTAGTACACAAATTTAGATTTCCCGTCAAATTTCTAGACAGATTATGGCAGAATTGAACACAGTTTCTTGTTGCGCGTCTTAGAACAATAAAATATCGCGTACCCATAATGAATAATTCAATTTTAATTTATTTCTTTAAATAGTCTCATTAAATTCAAATTGATGCATTGAAGTTTTCTGCAGAAAGCACCGAAATATGAGGTCCTTTGAAAGCTTATAAATAATCTGGTTGCAACATTTTCTTGGTGTTATTCTCTTCGAGATTTAGGAAAATTCAAATTTTAAGAAGTGTAGTGAATTTCCTCCCCAGTATTTCTTACAAGTAGCAGGCTTGACTAAATGACAACCCCTGAAGAGGAGGGGGGAAGACTTTCTACCCCGGTGGGACCTCTGCCACCCGTTACGGGGATGTTGGGTAAGCAGGAATTCGGCACTGATGCAACACCCTCCCGCAGATATCTGCAGCCTTCCATCTACCGCAGTCCAAGGACACGCCTCAGGATATTCAGAAGGCAAAATCTACCGAGGCGTCCTCATCTTTCTAACGTCTAATCAGAATTAATTAGAATTTTAATTTAACTGATTGTATGTGCATATATATTTTTTTATTATTTATTTTTTTTTTTCAACTTTCTCTTGATGAAATTCACGTAAAATTAAAAAATTTTTTTTCACTGTTACTAGACTAGACATGCTAAAAATATAATCCGATAAAAAAATAAAGTGCTTAAACCTATATTATTAATCTCTTCACCCTTTGCAGTCCGCAATATTTAAATTAATGAAAATTAAATCGGTACTAAGTACCGAAGTGTAACACTTTCCTTCGGGAACCGTTAAATGACTTTAATAGCTTAGAAAGAAACCAATATTTAAAATCAAAATACCTTTATTATTATCGTTACGAAAAAAATATATGGAACAAAATTGATGTAAAATGATTTTATAACATTTATAATGAAAAAAAAAGAAATGCCTATGAGGAAAGATATTCATGGGTGTAAAATCGAGTAGGGCCGTTTTAAAATTTTTAAATAGAGAAAATAAATTCGGCATTTAGGCTTTTCTTTGCCATTCCTCAAAATAATTTATTTTTATCCTGAAAACGGATGAGAGAAAAGACAGATTTTGAGAGGAAGAACTAAATTTATAATCACTGTATGATAAAATGTAGAATATAATAATATAGATTATGTAGATTATAATAATAAGTGTAAAATGTTATTTTATAATGCTGGAGAAAATTATCAGGGTTACGACAAGGATCAGATAATAAAATAGTCCAAAATTGTTGGGTAATTATTATTGCCAACGTTTCGACTTAACTTGTAAATCATCATCAGGGCAATAGTATTGTATAGAGAAATCTCGGAAGTAGGTTTATGGTCACATCTCGGGATGTAGAACTGAACTAAAATTTAATTCTAAACTAAACTCCAGTTATTCTAAGATGATTTTTGTTGGGGTTCGGTCAAGGTAGACCCAAAAAACACAAATTTGAAATAATCTTAGAATAATATCTACGGTCAACAAACTCTCCTTTTGAACTCCAGTTAGTTCTGTACTCTGAGATGTGACCATAAACCTCCCTCTGAGACGTCTCCATTCAACACTATTGCCCTAATGATGGCTTAAAAGTTAAGTCAAAACGTTGACAATAATAAAATAAGTACCCAAAATTTTGGAGCGTTTTATTTTTCTGATTCTGGCCGGGACCCTGATAAATTTATCCTGCATAATACTCGACAGCCAACCAATCTCCAACAGTTATTTTTAATTTCAAATGAGAAGTTTTTGACCATAGAGGTTATTAGTAGATTTTTTTTTTCAAAATGACTTCATCATGAACATGATATCCAGGTGAACATGAACATGATATCCAGGCAGTCATAAACAGGATATCCCCGTGACACGACTTCCCCTCTCGTCTTCATGTTTGCCCGGAAGGTGGCTTACAAATTCAGCGGTGAATGGTGAATTTCAGCCATTCAGGCTTAGAAGCTAAAACGTTGGCAGATAATAAAAGATACGCATTTTTTAAATTGTATTTCTTGGATCAACCTTGAACGGACCCCAAAAAACCTATCTACCAATAATCTCTGTGGTCAATATTCTCCGTTTGAAGTTATTTTGTATTGTTTATGTTAAATGTAATTTTTACGAAAAACGATTTCGTTTTTTCACTACGATAGATTCACTCCATCCTCACGGTCTGTCTGGAGCAAACTTTGGTGCGCATACATTTCTCACTAATTCGTTTCAAATTTAAATTAAATTTCGTCTAAAAAAGGGGAAATCTGCTGAAATTATGTAGTCTTTGCACTACAGACTTTCTATAAAAATGTAAATGCAATGAAATTATATATATATATATTACNTGGACTGGTAGGTCGCCTCTGCATAAGAATAACCTGAGTATATATATATATACACACACACTTTTTTTAACGAATCTGAGTTAGGGTATACATGAAGTGAGAAAAAAAAAGAAAGGTTTTACTTAACCGAGGATTATGTAGAATAAACAATGCGAGGGAAGAGAATAAAAAATCTATCTGTCCCAGCCAGGACTCGAACCTGGATCTCCTGCTTCCCGGGCACAAATTTTAACCATTACACAACCGGGGCGAGCTAGATAATTCCCAACACACTAGCGAGTGTCTAAAATTAGAAGCCTGCCCGTAAAGCAGGAGATCCAGGTTCGAGTACTGGCTGGGGCAGATAGATTTTTTATTCTATTTCCTCGCATTTATTGTTTAAAATATACGTGGGATAATATACCACTACAAAATTAATATTTATTATGTAGGATAGTTTTTGTTGATGTGTGAATTAAACTCAACTCAGGTTTAGTTGTTGGTAAAAAACATTTACATTTACAAGTACCTAATATGTAGTTTTCAAATCAAGTATTCATGAAGTAGGATGCTGGGGAGTACTATTGCTCTTAGTATGACGGACTTGTAAGCTGTAGAACCTGTAGAAAAATATCCTTCGCGGCCTAATCTTTGACGCCTTCCCATCTCCGGCATCTCCTTCTCGGCGGCGGTGGGTACAAGAAGAGAGGCTGCTATAAGGAGAAAGTCCTGGGTAAAAATTGTTCTTGCCGACCTTGAAGGAGAGAGCGGTCCTCGGCTAATTCCTGATGGAGTTGTCAGATTTCTCCACTGGTCACTCCTGTCTGGTCCTGCAGCGCACAGCAGGACACACCTCTCTTCTAAGGACACTCCTCTCTTCTTGTCCGCCATCAGTCTTGTCTTCAAAGGACACTCCTCTCTTCTTTCCGCCTTCTCTTTTGTTCTCTCTGTCTACCAAAAACCGGGCTTCATAACTCTCTTTTCTACGTGTTATACATTCCTTCATCTCTTCCAAACTGTTATAATTGTTGAGCATCATTTTTATCCGTTTCTGCAGCACAAATAAGATGAAATTTGATATTTATGTTTCAACTGTTTCTACAGAGTGTCTTACTTGATATGGTTAGATCCATAGATTCTAATTGGATTGAATTATGGATTTCAATTTTAAATTAACTATAACTTTGAGACAGCTGCATATATAATCCTTGAGCCTAGATCTCCTTGATACATGTGTAGAGGGCTACATTTTACTATCTCATGTTTCGTTGTATATTCACTATTTTTATCTTTAAAAAAATCTGTTTTTCAATACAAATATTACTCAGTTATTGTTTCAGTTTTATAACGAATTTTAATAGATTGTTAAAACAAATTATTAAGGAATAATTTATTCGATTTTCGGTTTAAAAACGCTTAAAAAATAATAATAATAAATGAGGAAGGAGGGGGGTGGGGTTAAATAATGTGGCAAATTGAAATAGTTTATTTTTAAACAATTAAATGAAAAGGAATAGAATAAAAAATATCTAACTGTTTCCACCAGGGCTCGAACCTGGATCTCTATCCGGGCAAGCGCGTTAGCCATTTAAAATTTACGTGTGAATAAATACCACAATAAAAATTATATTTATAGTTTATTTTTAGCTTGATTTCCGTATGAGAAATCCGCTTAAACGTGGTCCAATTTTCTGGACGATCAAATCTATTATTTAACATATTATTTATAGAGAAAATGTTACAACAAAATGTGTGCTAAGTATTATTTTTTACTTTTAATTTTACTTTTTTGCTGGGTAGCGAAGCATTTTAAAAATCAGTCAATGTACTGAAAGTTTGGTTTCCCAATAACAGATGTACTACAGGTATTAAATAAACCGCCGGCAATTGATTGGATTACCTATGAATTTGATAAATATGTTTCCCCAGTCTTTCTACATTATATATGTTGGGTTTAATTGGTTTGAACAGGACATGTAGAAAGACTGGGGAAACATTATTCATATAAATTATTGTGTTTCACAAATTTTAGTTAATGAATATTTGTATATGAACTTAGCATGTTGTATTTGTGTTGATTATTAATTAATTTGACTATAAAGTAACTTTCGGTAGATCTGGGTATTCGCATGGCATACTCAGTTATTGCTTGATTTTTCATTTTAACTTCCCTCCTCTTTGCCAGTTTTCAAGCCTAGCGAACAATCTACAGAATTTTGTTCCTTTTGTTAAAAAAGGATGTGGCCTGTTCATTTTTATCCTATTTCCATTGTTAAACATATTTATCACACCTTATAAGAGTGGGAAAAATTTAAACATATGTAATCTAATACATTTTAATTTAAACATATGTAATCTGCTTAGATTAGGTAACACCTGCGTATCAAAGTTTTTGGCAGATTTACCGTAGTTAAGTCAAGTATTTTCGATCAGAGCGGTTGTAGATATCCAAAGATAAATAGCAGTCCAAAGCGGAGCTGTTTCATTTGACAATGGTTAGGGAAGGTTAGGGATGGTTAGGGATGGTTAGAGTCGTGTGGAGGCAGCCGTCGTGTGCGGACGTGTTTTTGAGAGCTCACGGGCTTTTCGTGAACAACAGTTTCGGGTTTGACATTTCTTCCTATTAGTCCTTCTTACAGATAGTTAATGAAAGTTAAAATTGGAGTGTTATAGAAAAATCACTTTTTGTCCAATCTTCATTCGTCCCCAATCCTTAATAGAATGATAGAAATAATTTCAGATACTTTTAGAGTAATTCATCCTTCTGTGAAGCAAGTGAAGAAATTACTCGTTGGGAATGGCACCTCACTGGCCTTCTGTTAGCTCAGAGGTGCCACTAGTATTGAGGAAATCTCGTGATTACGGAATCTTTCAAACAATGGCTTCATTCCAACTTGCAAGATCTTAAAGACATGTAACAGTGACGTAATAAGCATTCCTTCTGAACACAAATGAGTCTTATTAGAGTTATCCGTAAACGCAACGATGTCCATCGCCTTTGTTGGATATTAACTAAAATTTTAGATTATTAAGAATAAAAACGTTGGTCACAGTGAGCAATTATCAAATGCTAAAAATATTATCTCTTGAAACATATAAATAAATAATTATGTGTGTGTACTTATAAACTGGGGGACAAAAAACCGGCGCACCTGGAATTTTACCTGAAAAATGCATATAAACATTTTTATAACAGGTCAAAGGTCACAATTTGCTCACCTTTATTTATTGTGATATATTCTGTTTGTTGTACACCAAGAATAAAGGGTAAAAAACACAACATGAGTGGGTAAAAAATCTTTATTGAAAAAGAAAAGAAAAATGGTCACTTTTAGAAAAAAATAAACACACTCTAAACGAAAAATAACACTCTATTATTAAGAAATGTGAGTCATTAGTACCGAGTGTTGCCTCCCCTTGCTTGAATAACATCCCGGGTTCTTCTAGGCATACTGCGAATCAGGTTGGCTACACGATTTTGAGGTATCT
>KZ806930.1:342369-394715 GCA_000696205.2 Oncopeltus fasciatus | reverse complement strand
TAAATAAGAACAGGTGGAAGAAAGAGTGTAGGGAACACACAAAAAGAATAACTTTATTCATTGTCATTTTTTCTTTTTGTGTATTCTCTACACTCTTTCTCCCACCTGTTCTTAAAATATATATATATATATATATCTGTAAGTGCCCTAGAGTAAAAATAATGAAACTAAATTTGGTATTTAAGTTAATTTTCGCATTTAGGGGTTTAGAGGATCAAATTTATAATCTAAATGCGCTGATAACCTCAGCAGTTGAGCGCCGTAAATCCTCCAATAAACAATATAATCTAAATATCACATTACTTTAGCTTCACGAGAAATATTGCACTTCGCGGGATTTTTGTTATACAGGGATGTCGAGTAGATTATGGGGAACCGGTTTTTGATCGATCTATTTCTGTGATAGATCGAAGCCTGGACAGACATTATTTTGCCTACTGGTCTAACGTTAGCTCCCATTGGACAAGCCTTTTAGATACGTAACATCGTTGGTCAGTGAATTTATGACGTACAATACTTGGGAATAACATCATTGGGCCTTACTTTTTCGAAGGGCCACTCGACGTAGCTGATTATTCCAGAACCTTCCAAGTTCCCTTTCATGCAGAACTGATGTCCTGCCACTATTCGCAGCAAGGAAGGAGAGCTGTTGGCAGGATGGTGGATAGGGCAGGGTGAACCAATTCTGTGCCAGCAAGGTCTCCCAATCGTTTATCCGCTAGATTTTTTTCTTTTGGGGAGTATTAAAACAAGGTTCATGCCCACCCACCCACTATACCACATCAGCTGAGGGGGAAAAGATCAGATCATGGTGTTACTATTCACAAATATATACTTCAGTCGGAAAGTTGTTTTTCGCCAAGCTTCATGTGACGTTTGAAAGCTTGGCGAAATCAACTTTTTGACATGGTCATGCCCTGGAGAAGTGTGTGTGAATATTTCTGGAGACATAAATAGGTAATTTCTTTAATTGCTTTAGGTTCAACGAGGGAGTGGGTGTCTACATCTAGCCACTCAAACGATAGAAATCTAACCAGGGCGGTATTCCATGGATCAGTGTTGCCCTGACATTTCAGGATATTTCCCTCAAATTATACCTGAAACATAGCAAAGTAAATAACTAATTTTATGAGCACATTGCAAAGGAAATGGTAGTTGAGACTTCTAATTGCAGGACGGCTAGACAACAGCCACAACTTTCTCCAGCAATGTTTTCTCCTCTCCATATCTCCAGAGAGGAATCATGCCGACTTCCAGGAGTCACCTGTTGGCTTGCTACTCTTGGTGAATTCCTAACCAGTTTAGTTAACTAATTCCTTAACTATTCAAAATATGAACATTTGTTTTCTACTTCTTCATGTGGGGTCATGACCTTTCGCCTTTCTTCAAGAAGTAAATTTTTAATGATTTTTTCAAATTTGGTATTTCATTAAAACTTTTTTTCATTGCCTGCATTAGGTTATTAACGAACTAATAGATCGAAACTAAATTCAATACAATTTTCAATGTTCAATGGGAGCGCTTCCCACCCGGCCATGCCTTTTCCGCACATGGTTATCTAAATTAAATTTCTCGATTAATCTTATTTAAATGGAAATTTGATTAAACATTGGAAATCTGTTTATATTACACAAATCTTGTGATACGGGTCTTCCATAGTAGTTATGTTTATCTTTGAAAAAAGAAATTGAACAATTAGGCGTGGGGTTAAATTGTGTGTGTATAACACAGCATCCAAGGGTTTAAACATTTTCCATGATTGAAAAACAGCGAAACAGATAAAATCTTATGTACTCACACATAAAATTTCATTAATTCGGTTAGTTCAAGAAAGTTTGGCTCCTTCAATCCAGGGCAGGCTCTGGAATGTTTGAGGGGGAAGAATCAGGGAAGCAGTCAACCTTCAATATATATTCTTAAAAATCAACCTTAATAAATGGTTTTTTAAAAATTATAGTTCGTGAGATAATTTTTTCTAATTAATTATGTTTTTATTGCATTACGTCTAACGAAGATATTACGTCGAAGCAGGTATAGTTGCGGTTAGTTCAGCAACATGATATGACTTGAAAAAGTTTTCTAGATCTTCATAATTCTAACTTGGAAGAAGCTGATAAGTGGTCGAGAATGTTCAGAAGGCAAGATTGGGGAATCGCTTAGACATGTTTCAGTGAAAACAGCCTGCTTTCTGAAGCTCCATCGAATGGCACCCCATACTGTTTCAGTGATAACAGCCTGCTTTCTGAAGCTCCCTCGAATGGCACCCCATACTGTTTCAATGAGAATAGCCTGCTTTCTGAAGCTCCCAGAAATGGCACCCCATACTGTTTCAGTGATAACAGCCTGCTTTCTGAAGCTCCCTCGAATGGCACCCCATACTGTTTCAGTGAGAATAGCCTGCTTTCTGAAGCTCCCAGAAATGACACCCCATACTGTTTCAGTCATAACAGCCTGCTTTTTGAAGCCCCCTGGAATGGCACCTCATACTGTTTCAATGATAACAGCCTGCTTTCTGAAGCTCCCTTGAATGGAAACTCATACTATTTCAGCGATAACAGCCTGCTTTCTGAAGCTCCCTCGAATAGCACCCCATACTGTTTCAGTGATAACAGCCTGCTTTCTGAAGCTCCCTCGAATGGCACCCCATACTGTTTCAGTGATAACAGCCTGTTTTCTGAAGCTCCCTCAAATGGCACCCCATATTGTTTCAGTGATAACAGCCGGCATTCTGAAGCTCCCTCAAATGGCACCCCATATTGTTTCAGTGATAACAGCCTGCTTTCTGAAGCTCCCTCAAATGGCACCCCATATTGTTTCAGTGATAACAGCCTGCTTTCTGAATCTCCCTCAAATGGCACCCCATACTGTTTCAGTGATAACAGCCTGCTTTCTGAATCTCCCTCAAATGGTACCCCATATTGTTTCAGTGATAACAGCCGGCTTTCTGAAGCTCCCTCGAATGGCACCTCATACTATTTCAGCGATAACAGCCTGCTTTCTGAAGCTCCCTCAAATGGCAGCCCATATTGTTTCAAACCCTCATTTATTCCTGAAAGTGACAAGTAACGTTGCATTGCCCATTAACAATAGTGGGTTGTAGTACCGCCTTTCATGGATGGAAACAAGATGGAAGGAGAGAGGGCGCAAGTTTTATCTTTTTGTATTATTACACCCAGTATTATGCAAGTTCTTCACACACCATCAATTCATCGAAACACTCTCACTTCTATAGAATTATGAAACCATATTTTAACTATGACTAAATTTTTGTATTTTCACTATTTGATCAATTAAAAAATATAAAACATAAACGAAATAAGTGTAAAATTTAATTCTGAAACATTTATCCCCAATAACAGTTTAACGATAAGAGCAAAGTAAGAAAGATATTTAAAAATGCTATGGAGTGTACTAATTTAATCTTCAAATTATTTAGCTAATCCTGGATTATAATACAATTTTAATAATAAAATAATTGAATTTAATAAAACAATTCTTGGCTATGTTTATACAGTTAAAAATATTTTTATGTTTTTTTATTTTTATTATCTGCTTCAAAAAATAGTTTAGCTGAAGGCCAAGTGGAGCTTGTATTCTGCCTTATTAGGCAAGGGATAACCTCTCTTGCATTACATTTTCTATAACCTCCTATTCCCTGAAGAGGGTTTGGATTGGTTGTCAAAGTACCGTTGACAACCAATGACGACACGTATTGGAAAGCTGTTGCTGTGATTGAAGTATTGTCGCCATCGCCGGTCCGCAACGTGAGAGCTCGTACGACCGACATCTTCACTGCTCCACATCTCGCTTTTCAACATGATCTACTTACAGCTTCTACACTAATTCCCAGATTCTTCTCGCAAAAGAGGCATTTCTACAATTTTATATGGTCTCAAATAAATTTAAAAAATTTCTTAAGCTCCATCCAGTAATAATATTCGTGGAAACGCCACCATTTACCAGTAAATTTGTCTCATGCTTAAAATGTATTTTGGTATTTAGCAGTGGTACATAAGTAGTATAGCAATTGTAACTATTTATTGAACTAAATGAATGATACAATTTTCTTAAAAACGGTTAAAAAATATAGCCCATTAGCTAGCTGTAAAGGAGCCCATTAAGTGTAAAAGAGGACTGCAGAAAAACAGAGTGCCAATTTTTTATGTAACCTCTAACATATTCTTATAAGTAAATATCCTCAATTGGTAACAAGTCGACCGCCAAGCGTCACGAGGAGAGGTTAGTCAGGGATTCGGCCTTGGATTTTAGAAGGTTTTTATTTTCGCTAACGTTTCGGCCTAAATTTAAGGCCTTCATCAGAGCAAATACGGTGATAGGGAACAATAGACAGGAGTCAAATACGGTAACTTAACCAAGACTTATCTGTCAGTGGTCCCTCTTTCCCCATCACTACACTCGACCCGACTAACCTCTCCTCGCCAATATCTTATTTTCGTTAGCTCAAGAAAGAAATATTATGAAACGAAGAATATGCAAAATTTTATGTAAATATATATGTTTCAATCTAGATTATACCCTTTTAGGAGAAGCCCATACCAAGGGGAAAACGAAGAGTTGGCTAGCACTGATCTCTCCCTCCCGGTAGGCCTAGAACTCACCCTTTCTCATTATTTGTCTTTTTGGCTTTGAAAAGTCTGTTAACCACTGTCAATGCCCATCTTTAATAAAGCACATAAAGTTTCTTAGTATATGCCTCTATGTGACAACATATAAAGAGCTACTGGATTGTGAAATTATAAAATTCGTAATTTTATTTATTTTAATTTTGTCAATTAGGGCGCATTAAAAAAGTCCGTCACAGAGGAACTGCGTAAGCCAAGTTATTCCTCATCACTACAATGGTTATTTGTATTTGAACTCTCCATGAGTTAACCGTACTGCAAATGATTTTCTAAAAACCCGAAAATAAAACAAATCAAAGAATTAATAAGAACTGGGAAAACTGGGCAGATTTCCCTTGTTTCATTGAAGAGATGAGGATGCAATGGATGATAAACTACTATAACAACTAGGATACACAAAAAAACAATTAACGTAAAACTAAGATCCCTGATAATAGGATTGGAGGCGCTCCACCATCCTATTTCAATATTAAGTATCATCCTTCATTTAGCGCTTAACATATTGAAAAAAATAAGACTGAACAACAAAGTTTTTGTTTCGGGGTTGAAATTAGCTGATTTTAATGTATTTCCACGTGTTAAAACCGAAAATGACCATAAAAATTATATATTAGCTCTTGTTTTCAAATGCCTCGAAAGTGTGTGAATTCTGTCGATAGCTTTTGCTATATATGTGGTGAAATAACATTTAAGGCTCAGAAACGTAAAATGTCACCTATCATTAAGACTGCCTATGAACATTATTTTGGTGTAAAAGTTGGGGACCAAGATAAATCATGGGCTCCTCATATATGTTGTAATTCTTGTTCCGTCATATTGCGAGAGTGGCTGAAAAATAACAAGCGGGCAATGGCTTTTGCAGTACCTATGGTTTGGCGTGAGCCTACCAATCATACAGACGACTGTTATTTCTGCTTAACTCCTCCCATTAAGCAAGGTTTATCTATGAAGAAAAGAGGAACGGTGAAATACCCTAATCTCCCATCTGCTCTTCGGCCTGTACCACACTCAGACAATTTGCCAGTCCCTTCTCCACCCCAAAACTATGAAATTTTAGAGGAAAGTGATGAAGTCTGTTTACAAGAAGCAACCCATCCTTCTACATCCTATGACCCTGATTTTGATGTAAGCGATAGGTCTAGTGATCCGCACAGAATTAGTCAAGCAGAGTTGAGTGACCTTATAAGAGATCTTGGCTTGTCTAAGGAAAAGGCTGAGCTGTTAGGGTCAAGACTACAACAGTGGAATCTTCTAAAACATGATGTGAAAATATCTCAGTACAGACAGCGTCAAAAAGATTTGCTTCCTTTTTTTGAGAAAAAAGAAAACCTCGTAGTTTGTTCTGATGTTAATGGTTTGATGGACTGCTTGAATTTGGGTCACACTCCATCTGAATGGAGACTGTTTATAGACTCTTCAAAACTAAGCTTAAAAGCTGTACTTCTGCATAATGGAAATCAGCTACCTTCTATTCCTATAGGTCATGCAGTTCACATGAAGGAAACGTATATAAATATGAAAACACTTCTCCAATCAATCAAATATGAACAACACAAGTGGCAAATCTGTGGTGATCTGAAAGTCATTGCTATACTCCTAGGAATGCAATTAGGGTTCACCAAGTACTGTTGTTTTTTGTGTCTGTGGGACAGTCGGGATAGAAAATCTCACTATAAAAAAGTGAACTGGCCTACACGAGACCTAAACGCTAATGAGAAAAATGTAGTTTACGAGCCTCTTGTAGATCCTAAGGATGTTCTCCTTCCCCCATTACATATTAAGTTGGGACTAATGAAAAACTTTGTGAAGGCGATGGACCAGGAAGGACAAGCTTTTAAGTACTTGAGAGCAAAGTTTCCCAGGTTGAGTGATGCTAAAGTCAAGGAAGGCATCTTTATTGGGCCTCAAATACGTGAAATCGTAAATGATCCTGCTTTTGACATGATTTTAACAGGAAATGAAAAAAGAGCCTGGGAAGCCTTTAAGGGAGTTGTACATGGGTTTTTAGGTAACAAAAGAGATGATAACTTCACAGCATTGGTTAAAGAGCTTCTTCAAGCTTACCACCAACTTGGATGCAACATGTCCTTAAAAATTCATTTTCTTCACTCTCATCTTAATTTCTTCCCACAAAACTGTGGAGCTGTGAGTGACGAACATGGAGAAAGATTCCATCAAGACATTGCCTTAATAGAACAGAGATATCAGGGCCGTTGGAATGAAGCAATGCTTGCAGACTACTGCTGGTCTGTGTGTAGGGATGCTCCAGAAGTGTTTTATAAAAGACAAGCTAAACGACAGCGATCTTACAATACATCGGATTGACTTAATTGAAATTTGGTGGTACAAACCTCTTTTATTTGTCAAAACACTAAGAATAATGTTTTTTTTAATCAATTTTGTACTTAAAATATTCTAAAAGAAACATAACAATATTGTTTTTTGTACTTTCACTTTTCACGTATAGTATAACTACTCTTTAAGATTAAGTGCTGTATATCTCAAAAACCAGAGCTAATAAAAATTTTTCAATGTTATTTTCGTTTTTATCACCCCAAAATTAGTAGAAATCGACTAATTTAGTGTAGGAAACATTCAAAAAATATTTTTTTGTTGTACAGTGTAATTGATAAAAATTACATTTCGTATCTATTCTGTTCTTTAATTTTTTTCAGAACGCTAATAATAAGGAATATATAATAAAGATATTGGTAATTATTCAATTTGAACTGCTTTCTCTTTATAAGCTTTCATTAAGAAACAAATCCTTTTAATACTGCAAAACTAAGCTCAAACGTTAAGCACCGTTTGTTTCTTTTTAAAATTCGAGGCTCTTCTAATTCTCGCATAAAATTTCTTATTAAAGTAAATATAATATTTCTGTATAGTATAAAATATATTCCTTGCAGTAAACCTCCCCTCCCATTTTTCTGATTTCAATAAAAAATGAATTCATTGAACGGTTTCGAATGATATGAATACTCAAACCTTGAAGTTGTATTCTTAAAAATCCTCCTTAACAAACTTTTTTTTTTAAATTATTGAGAATTTTGTTCAATAACTAGTATTATGCCTTATACATTTTTCTTGCAACGTTAATTATACGGTTCACAAAAAGATGCTTGAATAATTAACTGCGAAATATATATATATATAGCAATCAAGAACAGGTGGGATAGAGAGTGGCTTGAACAGAAAGAAGAAATCACAAAAAGTAAAATTTTAGGGGATCTCTCGCCCATTGTCGCCCAGACTCCCCGAAAATTTTACTCGTTGTAATTTTTATTTTTGTGGTTTTGTGTGTTAACTACACTCTTTCTCCCATGTGTTCTTATTTATTATATATATCGCAGCCGCGAGTGTTTCACACACACACACACATATATTATATATATATAAAATGTACATTAAAACCCACTATTTGGGGGATAAAACTTATGGGCATTATTAAAGAGCTATGACGTTTTTATTATTTCACGAATATAAATGATTTATTTACTATAGAATATCATTGTAATATAATTGCCCATCTGGTTTGGAAAGAGGCCCACAGTAGACAGGAATATTATATGAAAGAGGATCGGACAATTCCTGTCGGCTTTCTCCCCAAGATCTGAGGAATACTTGGAGTGATTAGAGAAAGCTCTGGGAGTGGCGAACAGAGAGCGAGAGTGAGGTTCGCTTGAAATTCCTCTCAAAGGTCAGCTGTGATGGCGAGAGGTTACACTTCTCAGTGCATCGTCCCAATTCAATATTCCATGCCGAAGAAGTCGAGGACATCCAGGTTACCGATTCCCCAGAGGTCAGTATCCTTAACTTTAACCTGTTATTTCTGTTGACACCTCAGCAATTCCACTTAAATCCGTTGGCCCTCACCTCGGGTGGACTGTTGCGCTCAAAGCTTTTTAGGGAATTAATAACGGCCCTTCTTGAGCCAGAATTGGATAGTGATTAATTTACTTAGTGCTTGAGTAAAATAATAAAGTATAGCGAATGGAAAAATGTTGGATAACATTGGTTAATTAACTGGGTACAATAAAATTGAAATTCATTTAAAAATTGTCGTTTTCGAATTACCGTTAAAATTTCACGAATCAATTTCAATTTTTCAGGTAAATCTTTCCTCTCATCCTACCAATTTACTGGTTCACAGGAATTCATTTTAAGATGTATTTAAAATATGGACTCATTAAGAAATGTTAAGCCAGTTTTTTCACCTCTCCTGACGATGAGATTTTACTGATTCATAGAAAAATGATTGGAACTATAGTATCTGTGCTGAACTTCCTCTCGTTTAAATATGAACTACTTTTGGCAGTGAGTTACATTTACATGTCAGATTTAACGTCCCATGCGTTACAAATATCATTAATAACCCAATTCCTCTAAATATCCCATTAAAATGTTTTTTTTCATCCTGATAATTTGAATATTTCAACATTGAATATTCAAAGCTATATTCAACATTGAGTTCTTAATCGATCTGCAGTTTGCAGGTGCACTTCACTCATTTAATACTAATATACGAGGATATTTTTAACTTTTGTATATAAATGCTGTATATCGATTTCCGTTGGGGAAATAACAAATGGCGACTTATATATCGTTAACCTTCACTCCTAACTGTTTAATTTCCCTGTGGAACGATTAAAGCCTTTCTTTTATCGATAAAAAAAATATGCAAGAATTTTCTTATAGTATTTCAAATATGAAGCTTTTTTGGGGGCGCCAGGCTAGCTCAGGGGATCCGTACGGGTCTGCAATCCTGACGCCGCGGGTTCAAATCCCGCCCAGGTCAATCTTTTATTTATAATATAGAAGCTTGTCCTGAGCCATGGGTGTTTAAAATAGGGTGGCAACCTGTAGATAGCCCCTTCCTCCATGACCCTAAGTGGTTGTAGGCTAACACGGAAAAAAAAAAAAAAAAATATGAAGCTTTCTGCATCAAGGGAGGTAATTTTACACTCTTAAAATATACTTCAGGCAAATCCCCACACCCATCAAACCCCTCAATCTTACTCTACTTAGACGTTTCAGTAAACCGTCACTCCTTATCAAGCAATATTTCGATTTAAAGAAATGATTTAAATACTATATTACGATACTTAGCGTCTAGAATAAATATATGACTTTTGGGGTTTAAAACAAGTTTTTTATGTATTTATTTATTATTGAGTTTTCATACATTGCAATTATGTTATGTATTACAAAATATATTTGATTTATTTGATTCTAAAAACATACAGTCTGTCCGATGGAGAAGCAGTTGCTAAACATAAGGTTTTATATTATGCCCATAACTCATTAATATTGCTAATTAATAAATTACTACACATAAAATTTTCTAAAATATTGATATATTTTTTTTTTAAATATTGAAAAAATTTTGTTTTTGTTTTTTAAGAGTGCGCATCGTCTGCCAGTGGTCATTAGCACTTCACTTTTATTATAACATTTGTTATCTTTTGTTTTTTCAACTAAACAACTAATAATAACAAATAAATATGCAACATGTNGTAATTTAATTATTTAATATTAAATAATATCAGATATTAAAGCTATCAATAAATTTATCACAGACAAGTAGATTTATATGTCATATATTTTGATAGAATTTGCTATATTTTACATATTGAGTTATATTATTGAAATTTTAATCTCCTCGCAGTATTTCCTTTGGTTCCCCATTTATGCTAAACACATATTTTATTGTTAGTAGTTTGGGACACTCGCATATAATGTGGTCCGCCGTGAGAAGATCTCCACACAGGCCACATGTGGGTCGTCGCCTACCAACAAGATGCTAACCATGGACATGAAGTCCGGAATTGTGGTGATATAGATCGCAGTCGTGTTGAACTTCTGTCCCATTTTTTGTTGCCACTGTCAAATTATTTCTTTCATACGGGACTGTGAGATGGATTTGGTTTTAGCATATATTTTTGCCCTTATTTCTTCCGCTCTACATTTTTTTTAATTTAGTTCAAATCCCCCCCCCAGAAAAGAACATCCAAAGAGATACCAGAAAATAGATATCATTAGCTTAAGGACTTGAAAGAAGAATGGAATACTCAAACCTATTAGATTCAAAACTTCAGGACACCAGTATGGGTGGAAGTGTAGATCAAATATGGTCAGGAATAAAGAAAGCCATACTGGANATAGATCGCAGTCGTGTTGAACTTCTGTCCCATTTTTTGTTGCCACTGTCAAATTATTTCTTTCATACGGGACTGTGAGATGGATTTGGTTTTAGCATATATTTTTGCCCTTCTTTTTTCCTCTCTAAACTTTTTAAATTTATTACATTTTTATTTATTTTTTATTCTTGTTAGTTTTCCAACAATCTTCAGTCCACTAACGCACTGGATTTCTGCGGTGGTTGGTGCTTGTCATAAGTTTTTTGAACTTTTCTCTGTATGGAAGCCGGTTGGCTCGATCTCTCCTCCATCTGGGTACACTCTTGGGTCCGTAATACAAGCTTGTAAGCCCAATTATTATGGGAAAATGGTCTATAAGTCTTCCAACACAGACCAGTGAAACTGTGGGGCTACAGATGTTGAAACCACACTAAGATCAATATCACGAAACTTGCTACTTTGGACAGTAAAGTGAGTTGGGCATCCGACATTCAGCAGAAATAGGTCATTTTCTTCAAGGAATGAGATTAACTCTCTGCCTCCGACTACTACATCTACAGTCGATGGATTAGAAGATTATTTACAGATATTAAAGTGATAAGAGGCGCAGAAATTGGCTCAGACCATCTCCTGTTAGTTGGAGATACTCAAATTCTCCCCCCCCNACCATGGACATGAAGTCCGGAATTGTGGTGATATAGATCGCAGTCGTGTTGAACTTCTGTCCCATTTTTTGTTGCCACTGTCAAATTATTTCTTTCATACGGGACTGTGAGATGGATTTGGTTTTAGCATATATTTTTGCCCTTCTTTCTTCCGCTCTACATTTTTTTTAATTTAGTTCAAATCCCCCCCCCCCCAGAAAAGAACATCCAAAGAGATACCAGAAAATAGATATCAATAAGCTTAAGGGACCTGAAAAAAGAATTGAATACTCAAACCTATTAGATTCAAAACTTCAGGACACCAGTATGGGTGGAAGTGTAGATCAAATATGGTCAGGAATAAAGAAAGCCATACTGGAGGCCGCTACTTCTACTTGCGGGATTGCTTATGTTTCCCCTACAAGTAAAAGATCCAAGTGGTGGAATGGCAGGGTGAAGGCGTCAGTGGCGAGAAAGGAAGCATCATGGAAAGAATACACTAGAAACAAGACTCCGGCCAAGTGGGAACTGTATGTTCGAAGGAGAAATGAATCCAAGCTTTTAATAAAGACGGCAAAAAGAAAGAGCTTCCAACCAAAAGAGGAGGAATTTGGTCAAAGCTTACAGAGCGACTATCACGAAAATGTCAAGGTTTTTGGAAAAAGATCAAGGCAATAAAATAAAATACAATCAAACCAATAAGAAATATAAAATTCGAGGTAGGCAGATTGATTACCGGAGACAAAGGTATTTTGGAAAGGTGGAGGCGCCACTACAAAGAAATGTTTTCTGGAGATTATGAGGAGGGAATGCCTAGAGAGGGTATACATAGAGAATATGATGAGGTGATATGGGAAGAGGATGTAGAAGCAGCTCTCGAGGGATTAAGACATGGAAAAGCACCAGGAAGAGACCGCATTGTCCCGTAGTTCATCGAATTTGGAGGGACGAAACATCTAAAAGCATTGCACTATTTTTTTCAGGAGTTAATGACTGAAAAAACGATCCCTAAGGAATGGGAATACAACATAATTGTTCCCATTCACAAGAAGGGCAATGCTAGCGAATGCGAGAACTACAGACCTATATGTTTATCCCAGGTTGTGTACAAGCTCTATACTTCCATATTAGAAAAGAAGCTGAGAGAACTAGTGGAGGATGACTTGGAAAACTAAAAAGCTGGTTTCAGGCCCCAACGCCAGACCCACGACCATATCTTCTCCCTCAGAACAATTATAGATAAGTAATGGAACGGGGAAAGAGTATTTTCTTGGCGTTTACAGACCTAAAAGCTGCCTTTGATTCGGTCCCTAGACAAGAATTGTGGAATGATCTTTCGGGTAACAACATCCCTCAAGGATTGATAGAAGCTATCAAGATTCCAAAAGGATAGTACGGATAAATGGAAGAGAGTCCGATACGTTTGCTATTGATTCATTATATGCATGAATGAAATTTTGAAGATGCGCAAACTTAGGACAGCCCGTACTATCATTGGAAATTGGAATATGAGAACAATCCTTGCCCAAGTTGCGGCATTCGCGGATGACATTGTCCTTATAGCTGAAACTAAGGAGAGCCTACAGCAAGCTGTTATTGAATGGGAAGCCGAGCTAGAAAGGAAATGAATGGCTATTAATGCCAGAAAAAGTAATATATTGCACATTGGCCGGGAACAGGAATAGGTTGAGGTACGCTGCAAAGGTGTAATAATAGAAATGGTGGACGACTATACTTACCTCGGAACAGTGATAAGCAGGAATGGAAAGGTAGACCAGGAGATATCCAATCAGATAAAGAAGGCAAACTCAATTTACTACCACCTCTGCAACACAGTTATAGGGAAAAGGGAGGTGCAGAAAAATGTCTTCAAAGCTGTTTACCTACCTACCTTTGCTTTCCGGGAGGTTAGGAAAGTCCTCAAACCCTTCATGTTACATTCTGACAATCTTTCTTAAGAAGAGTTTTTAATAAGTATACTGTGAGACAATCAAAGTGTTTTTTGTGCTACCAGACGAGTTTTTAAAAAAATATGTCTATGATTTACCGTTTCTACTTCAGTGATGATAAAGTATGGTCCGCTCTAAATGTTTATATAAATATGCCTATATGTGTGAATGCGTGTGTGTGTACTTATTAAGAAAACGATAACAAAAAGACAGTACATTTCTTCACGTGTGACTGTGTGAATACGTGCTAGTTTGGTTGTTCCCACGCACACACAATTTCACGCCGCATTTATCACACTCCGTCTAGGCTGTATCAGTATTTTGAAAGAACATCAAAGGGATGTGTGCCACACGCAGCTCAAGAATCAGACGCATCCTACATTTTGATTCACGAATTCCTGTTTTTCCAACTTGTATCAGCTGTCTCCTTGAGAAAAGTGTGTAAAAGAATTAGGGATCAGCATAACCTAATGGCATATTTATTGTATATTTCTTTAAAAGAGGTTTTACTTCTCCAATTTTGTTATGCATGGATGAAAACATAATATAGCCGGAACAACTCAACATTTATTAGAAATTCATAAGAATTGTCCCTAATTTCATGGATACAAAGGACTCCTTGTGGCTTCAAAACAATTAATTAAGGGTTCATGTAAACTTGCACTGCTAGAACCTAATTTGTTAAATGAAGCAAATTAATCCACTATAGTTTAAAAAAGGAGAGTATTTTTGACCGTAGATATTATTCTTAGATGATTTTTGTTGGGGTTCGGTCAAGGTAGATACAAAAAAACACAAATTAAAAAAATGTATTTTTTAATAAAGGATTATCTGCCAACGTTTCGACTTACATTGTAAGCCATTTTCAGGGCTGTAGAAATACAATGTCATGAGAATACAATAATAATTGAAATTAATATAATTGAGAATTGCAATAATATAATGTGCTATCAAGAGTATGAATGTAGAGAGCTATGTAAGAGAATTTAAAAAGATTTCTACAGCCCTGAATTTGGCTTGCGATGTAAGCCGAAACGTTGGCAGATAATCCTTTATTAAAAAAATACATTTTTTAAATTTGTGTTTTTTTGGATCTACCTTGACCGAACCCCAACTAAAATCATCTAAGAAGGACCACTATAATTTTTATACTTTTTTATTAATCTATTTCAGTATAATTTTCGGCAATACTATTCATCAATGATATTTAGATAATTGAATGAAATTGTTCATTTAGAAATTAAAAATAATTTTTTTGAGACCGTTAAAATATATGATGAAGCTATATTAAATTGGTTTCTATAGTTTTTTCATGGCTATAAAATAAGATGGACAACTGGCAAACTAATTATTTTTTAAATATTCTATACTTCACTATGACAATAAAATTATAAATCTTTAGTAAAAGCCAAACTTTTAATAAAATAGAATTCTTAAATCTGATTGGAGGAAAACCTAGATATTTGGTATTTTCACCATTTATTGAGCTTATACAGTCGCACTGTACATGACTAATCATGAATGAATTCGGAGTACAGGCCATGGTACATGCAGATGACAACACGGCTCCACTCGCAATTATGATAGCCCTGAAGATGTCTTACAATGTAAGCCGAAACGTCGGCAGATAATAAAAAAAAATATTTTTAACAATTTTTAGGATTCGACAGGTGAGTCCCGGCCAGTAAACACCATGTTTATGTAGCTCTCTGTTATCAAATACTATTGATAGGTTGTAGGCAGCGTTATGCCCTGATAATTAATAGACAGCTAGAACTAAGTGCGCTCAACAAGTGTGTGAAGTTTGGAGAAGTTTACGTCGCCGACATCACACACAATTCAGTGAGTAAAGACAAACGTTTTATTCAATAGCCAGCCCCAAGCGGGCAGGCAGGGCTCAGACTTGTCTGTCTTATCTGTCCTCTCCCTCAGTAAGGCCACTGTCTCAGTACAGGGCTCTCGAGCTTCACGTCCCGATTCGAGGCTCGGAGTTTTTTTTTTTTTTTTTTTTCCTATTAACGCCTTATGCTAGGAGGTAATTACTTCCATCAAGTCATATCCAGCGGAGGTAAAGGCAAGCGAAGGGGCGGACCCATGACACATCCGAAAGACAAGAGGAGACACCGGTCAACGACCAGAACCCCCATGGACCGTAGTAATAAAGCACAGACAAACCGCCCCAGCACCTCACAGGGCGTGACCTTCCACCCCCCCCCCCATCCGATTCAGCGGAGCAGAACATCCATTCGGAAGAGCGCACATCGTCAAGATTTGCTACAAGCAACCCCTTTCCAAGTTCTTGAGGACGAGGAAGGCGAAAACATGGATTCCGGACCAACCGTCCCCGAGTAATTCGACCTTCGTCTACATTAGTGAGAAATCTCAAAGACTTCAGACTGATGTGTTCCCAGCTGAACGAGAGAGTGGGGCCCGGCAGATATACTTGTGTCAATAGTCAACAATACACAAAAATAATCCCAGATACCTTATACCATAGATATAGATAGATACCAGATACATTATCTGAAGGAAACGAACGCGCAGCACCACACATACCAGCTCAAAGAAGAGAGAGCTGTAAGAGTGGTGATTCGACATCTACACCTCACCACATCGCCAGAATTTATCAAGGAGGAGTTGACTGATCTTGGATTCTGTGTCAGGAATGCCATAAACGTGGTAACGCAACTGACTGGCGACTGTTTATCAAAGCGTAGCTTGTAGTGTGTTCTCCTCCACAGTGAACATTTATTTGATTCAGTTCGAATTTACCATTCAGTTTGTTTGCGTAAAGAATACGACACCACAAAGAAAGTCATTGATCTTTTGCAATTTCACAAGCACCAATGGATCAATTGTGTTGACCTTAAAATGGTCTGTTTCCTACTTGTTTAACAACGTGGATACACAAAGTATCCCTGCTTTTTGTGTAAGTGGGACAGCAGAGCTCGTGCGCAACATTGGGTGCAGTCGAATTGGCCGCCAAGACCGGAACTGAGACCAGGTGATCCAAACATCGTGCATCAGCCACTTGTCGACAGAAAGAATATTATATTTCAACCTCTGCATATAAAATTGGGTCTCATTAAGCAATTCGTTAAAGCTTTGCCAACTAAAGAAGATTTTTTCAAGTATCTCGTGTCGAAATTTCCTAGCCTGTCATTTAAAAAGATAAAGGCTGGTGTTTTTGATAGTCCAGTGATTCGACAGCTTCTTGCAGACGAACATTTTGAGGTAACAATGACAGAAATTGAAAAGATTTTTTAATTGGCATCCAAAAACAATGTTTAAGACTTTCTTGGAAATACACGAGCTTTGAATTACTCCGAAATTGTCCAGCAACTCTTGGAAAGCTTCCAAAAGCTAGGTTGCAACAAGAGCATTAAATTGCATTTTTTACACAGCCTCCTTGCTAATTTCCCGGACAATCTGGTGCAGTGAGTGATGAGCAGGGTGAGCGTTTCCATCAAGATTTGAGGTCATGGAAGCAAGATATCAAGGTAGATTGGACGTACATATGATGGCTGACTATTGTTGGTGCATCAAGCGCGAATGTTCACAAACTAAACACTCCAGAAAAAGCTAAATTTTTATTTTAATTTTTTTGTACTGTTCATTAATAAACAATTTTATATGTACGAACTCGATTTAACTTAATTAAATGTTTTGTAAACTGTATATTTGGTACGTTTTTATTTTATTTCTTTTAAATCCATGATTTCTGAGGATATTCTGTAGTTTAAAAAGTTGACGTGATAGACAAAATCTGAGGTTATTCTCAAATTCAGAGGTCAAGAATTAGTGAAAAAACAGTGACAGATCTAAGTCAACAAAAAATGTGTTGCCCAGTGTTAGTGGTGGTGAATCATACGCTGAACTAAAATTTATTTCACTGCAGTTTAATTACCCATTAAATTATTTGTAGAATACAGAAAAAATTAATTCATCATCATAAAGATAAGATGATTTAGGATGATTACATATAAATAAAGAGTATTTTATTTTGTAAGAAATTTAGCATCGTTTTAACGAATGTCAAAGAAATGGAATATTCTCATTCCATATAAGCAGCTATTAAATACAAAAAATAATGATAAGGAATGATTGAATAAAATAGAACCAACAGCAGTGGGGATTACCTGAATGTCAAGTGCCAGTGAAAAAAGTTTTTACGATTTTGCGGAGGTAATATTTAGCTAGGAATAATGACTTATTCAATCTTAGTTTGTTTAATGAAAAAAAAAAAAAATGTAAGAGTTCCTCGACCAATTAGGAGTGGAGTTTACGAGCACAGAAATTGCCATTTTACGTACCAAAAGCCGCAATGATTTGTTTTTCTTAATGCAATCAAAACATATGGCTTTCGAAAGGCTGAGTTTGAATGTGACATTGGACCAAGACGAGTAGAGGATTACTTACAATATCAAATTCAAGTACAAATTTCTTCAATGTAGCGGGTATAATATTAAGATTAAACATTAATTTAATATTTAAAGTAATGAAACTCAACACAATTTTTTTTTGTTCAAAATAACACTTTAAGGTATACATAGCAACATTGATAAATAATAAATTTAAAAATAAAAACCGTAGAAACCACAATAATTTGTTATCTAAATAGAATTTGGAATGAAAAATTTAAAAGTAAAATTGAAGAATGAGTTTGTTATTGAGAAGAACGAATGAAAAGGAATGGACATGACCTGAAATGCCGAGTGGGAGTAAATTTTTTTTTTTTTTTTTTTTTTTTTTTTTTTTTCTTTTATACTGGGGGCATTAAGTTTCTTTCTTTTTTTTGTTTTCATAAAAGATGTTTTTATTTAAGGGTGTGTATTGCTTGACATAAAAAGCTCAAGGACAATTATTCAATCATTATGCTGTGAATTTCGCTTTGTTTCTGCGTGATGGACTTTTTTGTTCTTGTATTTACTTTTATTAAAATTAAAAGCTCATAGAGGTATTTGTAATTCAAATTTAGATAGAATTTTTCTAATGAAAATAACTGTTAGTTATATATGTAAGAATTATTATTTATTTATTATTTTATTTCATTGTTCCTGTTGTCATGTATTAAGTTAGTATGGGATCTGTCTATACATTTTTTTACCATTTTAATAGATCGGTGATTCTTAAAGTGAATTCATGAAATGATTGAATAGACATTCAAAAATTTTCCAAGAATTTTTCACAACTCTCTTAAAATCTATGAGAATAATCTTGAAAGTACCTATTAAGTATCTCGCTTTATTAAAAATATAACTCATCATTTTGCGTGTACTTTCATATTTGTAGATGAAGCACGAATAAGCCTTTTTTCATTATAAATTTGAACTTATTGTATCCATCTTGAAGAAGAAACATCGCTAGAGTCATTGAAGCTCCCAACTTAAAAAAATTCTAAAACATTAAAGAGATAGGATTGAAATGGCTCCCCATTCAGTTTATGTTAATGAAATTCAGATAGGTATCAGATGGTATTGATTGTTATCGACATGTACCGATTACTTAAGTAATGTGTGTCACATGGTGTCTAATATGTGTCTCCATTTTCACTGTTATACCTAGCTGTAATTAATTGTAGAGGCTGGTATGCTCGAACTGGACTTTTTAGGATGGTAACAAATTCAACATATTTATAGTAGACTAAAAGTTGATTTTTCCTCTGATTGGAGCATGCTAACATTCACGTGTGATTTGTGTAAATATAAATTTGAAAAAGCATGTCAACCCAAAATTCAGATTGCTCTCATGTTATAATTTCTCCATTTATATACTACTTGGTTTCATCTTGTTCTTCAAATACAGAACCTTTTAATTGACTTTAGTTGAATTACTAAAATATAAAAATCTTCTCGTGTTGAAGTACATAATATGTTATGCATATTATACATTATTTTAATATAAAACATCTAGGAGGCAACGTAACATCATGTATTGTTATCTGTGTATGTGAGTTATTAAAAGTGTTAGTCATGGCTTACTGAGTTCCTATCTCCCAATTATTCCTTTCTAAGGCTTATATGTATTATTTAAAATATGGATCAAGGTTCATCATACGTGAGCAGGTTATGGGTTCTGTGCGCATCCATAAAGAAATAATACGCGAAACTTTGATTGTCTTTGGCTGCAGGGTAATTAACAATTTCTGACTTCAAGAAGGGATCGCAATTGAAGTCATTTTCGGTGCCTCAAATTACTCACTTGGAAGGAAAATCCAAATTGGGACAACTGGAAGATTCAGAAAGCCTTAAAAAGGAACCATGTTTAAAAGTACAGACAATCAAGCTTTGTTAATAATGTCTAACAATATAACAGAAAAAATGTTAGCGAAAGTTCGAAGATATGAAACTGCTAGAGATATGTGGTTAGGACTGTGTCAACTCTTCGATACGTTTTCAGAAGACAGAGTATTTGACCTGCATAACAAGATTTTCGAAGATAAGTGGCTACTTGGAGACGATTCAGTGGGATTTATATCAAGACTGTCAAATAATTGGAACCAACTTAAGTAGGAAATAGAAAAACAATCTGAAGGTAACACAGATGTTTAATTGATATAAAATTTTGAAAAGTTTACCTGAAACATTTAAACTTTTTACCAACGGCTGTAGATTGATTAATGATGAGAATAAAAATTTAGAAAATTTAACTAAAAAATTATGCACATTTGATTAATTGCAAATGTTTCTGAAGAGGTTTTACACGCAAAGGCAATAATAGAAGGTAGATAAATAAATAAAGGTAAACCATATAAAACTGCTTTTGGTAAAAACCAAATAAAATCTGCTTACTGTGACAAAAAAAAAAAAAAAAGAAGGTAATTATTTTAAAATGTAGATTTTGGATTGCTGATGGTAGACCTCCTAAACCAGCAAAGTCTAAATGTACACAAACTAATTCTAGTGAAGTTACTGTTCGCTTGACAGTTTGTTCAGATGCTCTTATGACAGAATCAAATAAGCACACTTGGTTTGTAATAATTAATAACTAGAGGCCATTGGTCCGGGATCTATTGATATCCAAGTTTTTTCGGGAAAAATATTGAAGAAATTTATATTAACTAATGTGTGGTATGTACCTACCATTTCCAAAAATTTATTTTCGGTCCTAGCTGCTCAGGATCAGAGACCAAAAAGCAGATTTGAATCTACTAATATTAAGTGTAGATTGATTAAAGGGAAATAAACTCTTGTTTCAGGCTCTCAATAAAGATTTGGTGGGCTTTATCAATTAAATATTAGAGTTATCCCTATAGGTCAAGATTCTAAGGCTTTAAGTAACCAATCCATCTCATTCAATAAACATGATTTACTCCAGCTTTATCATGAAAGAATGGATCATCAAAATAAATATCACATTAAAGATGTCATTAAAAGGAATTAAATATTGATGTTCCACTTGACGGTGAATTGTGCAAGGGATGCATTAATGGGAAGGCTCATAGGTTAAAATTTGGTAAAAGGAAAAGAGCTGAAAAACCAGGACAGGTGATACACTCAGAAGTATGTGGTCAATTTGTAGCATCTAAAAGTGGATTTAAATACTTGGTAGTTATAAAGATGACTGGTCTAGATTGAGGAAAGTATATTTCATGAAAATAAAAGATGAAGTATCTGAGAAATTAAACTGGACACACTATAAAGTCCATTTATGTGATAATGGTGGAGAATTTAACTATGAAAGAGTGCAAAGTATCTTAAGGTCACATGGCATTGAGGTAAAATACACTATGCCAAATTGTGCAGAAAGGAAGAATAGAACGTTGGTTGAAGCTGCGAGAGCCCTGAAATGATAAATTCAGCTGCTTAGATCCTAAATCGAACTGGTGTTTCCTCTATCAAAGGAAAATCACCCTTTGAACTATGGACTGGATAAATACCTCATATTAAACATATACAAATAATTGGATCTAAATGTTGGGTGCATGTTCCCAAGATTAATAGGAAAAAGTTTGGTAAAAAGGAAGGAATCCTATTGGGATATGATAAAGATAATGGATATAGAGTTCTTTCCCATAATAGGCTCATATGATCCCATTATGTAATATTTCAAGAATTAACTACTACACTCAAGATTAGAAGAGTTGTGACTCAAGAGCAAACAGCCGTTAGTTTTACTAAGCCCCTTCACAGTCCTGGACTAAAGAAGATCAATGAAGAACTGGGACTGTGTGTGTGTTAGATAGACGGTGAAAGTTTTATGATTAAACAAGGGGAGAAGTTGTTGAAGTACATAATATGTTATGTACATTATTTTAATATCAAACTTTTTGTATTATAAAACATCTAGGAGGCAACGTAACATCATGTATTGTTATCTGTATATATGAGTTATTAAAAGTGTTAGTCATGGGTTACTGAGTTCCTATCTCTGAATTATCCCTTCATAAGGCTTTTATGTAGTATTTAAAATATGGATCATGGTTCATCATACGTGAACAGCTCATAATCAAAATAGATTATAATAAAGATTTTGATAATTATAGCTGTATAATAATTTAATATAAACTATTAATTTTATTTTTTAACCTTTTCAACTCTTTCAAACACCTTGGGCCATGGGGGGTTATCTACATTTAGCCACCTTATACAAAACATACATAGTACTGGGCAAGTTTTTATTTCTCAATAAAAGAAAGAATTATCTGACCTTCAGCACCAAAATTGAGAATCCTATGAAGAGTGCTAGGAACAAAATGAAAACATCAAAGTTAAATATGTCAGTGCAAGTTCTCTGGGCCCTTATTGATGGGAGAAGATGAAGGATTACATGAAGTATGTATGGGAGTAATTCATAAAAAGTCTGCTATTCAGAAGCACTGAAAACTGAACAATATCCTCATTCAATATTAAAGAAGAAGCGATATAAAAGTAACTGACACATTAAATCTTAAAAGGTGGAGAAGGTAATGTGAGTGAAAGGTTACTGAGTCTGACTCTAGACATTATAAGAGATGAAGTACTCAACATTCCTAATTAAATAGTTTGAAATGAATTTTTTAGATATCTTCATATAAGTGTTTCTCATGAAAATGTTGTAAAATATTAACAAAAAATATTCTCATACAGGAGCTGCATAAACTAAGGGAATTTTTCATTGTTGTAGTTAATAATTATGTTTATTTGAACCATGTCATGTAATCCCCACACTTATTGAATATGTATTTTATTAATATATAAATATACTTCAAGTACGTATTATTCCACAAATACTTAATTTTATGCTTGATGCAGCAAAAAAACTGTATTCACACTTGTCGTTTCAGGTAGTATCTCACTCTTATTCGTCTGATTTTGCACCATAATGAAATGACTTACATTTTACATTTATATTTCTATAAGAAAAAACTATTTGCAGATTGCTAGATTAAAATTTAAAATACGGGAAAAGTCCAATCTTAGTGATTCAATTTGGCTGTAAAACTAATATAAAGTTTTTTAAAACTAAAATATTTCATTTATGAAGAAAAAATTTGTGTTGTTTCATTACTCTAAACTAAGTATTACACCTGGTATATAGAAAAAACTTTTTACTCACATTTGACATTTCAGGTAATCTCCAATTCCTATTCATTCAATTTCAATGAACATTGACATGTCAAGTTTCATTAAGAAAGGCTTTCCTTACTTCAATTTTTCTGAGTAACTCCTAAAATATTTCTTAATATATAATTTCATGTCGTGTTTCATTATTACAAACTAAATATTATAGCTGCTAGATCAGATAAACTTTTTGTACTCACACTTGACATATGAGGTATTACCCTACTCTTGCTTATCTACAAACTTAGTCTTTTAATATACAATTAAAAGTGACATGCTAAATTTCAGGAGGAAAGATTACTTTTTGCAGCTCCCAGCCCATAAATTAAAAAAAAAAAAAAAATTATAAATTTAAATGTAAACCCTGCTACTATTCTTTCAATTTTGCTACTGGTCCGATTTTGCTAAAAAATCAAATTTAGCCTTTCATTTTGCATTTGAAAGCTACATGCCAACTCATCTCCATTAAGAAAAATAGATAATAGAAGGGTGGCGTACAGAGTCTTCAAAGAAAATATCGAAAAATTTTCAAAATATTTGTCATGAGAACAAACTCAATAACTAAATATATTCAGAATTCACTAATAATAAGTATTTGAGAGTTTCATATGGGTACAAGAAGTAATTATATTTTTCTGTTTAGAGTTTGCAAGATCGTTGTAGATAGATGCAAGAGTAAGCTGCCAGTTCAGTAAGGTTTTGAAGATAGGAACAATCCTATCTTTAAAACCTTACTGAACTGGCAGCTTACTCTCGCATCTATCTTAAAAGTTAGTCTAGAGTAAGCTTCCAGCCTTTAGGGTGGACAGAACCTAATTCACTGTGTGCTTGGCTCTGATGATGGGATCAAGGATTCTGAAAGCACTAAGGAGAAAAATGACCTAGATTCTTTAATATTAAATATATAAAAATGTATAATTATTTTAGTAGTCTTCAGGTACATGTGGCACAAAATAGAATAACATTTTGAAATATAGAAACTTTTTTGAGTTATAGAAGAAATTTAATGCTAAATATCCATGGGGTATAATTTATACGGGGACCTACTTAGTATAGGAGTTCAATGGTACTATTCTACAAAATTTTGATATTTAAAATTTTCTACAATTGTTTGAATTCGAGGAAATTTTTCATTAATAACATTAATGATTCTAATATAAGTAGATTGATTTTCCTTTTTGAAATTTGCTAATACCTATTTTGACAGGTTTTGACCAATTTACTTGTATTGTACTGGATTCAGCAGGGCAATCTATTAAGATTAACAATGTGGTACTAATTTTTAATAGTGATATTAATTATTTAATTAATAGTGGTACTAATTTTTAATTATGATTAAATTTAATTCAAATCTCATTATAAGTGTATATGAACTAGACTTAAGTATGAAATAAAAAGGATTTTTAGTTTTCAGATCTATGTATTCAACTCACTGAAGTTGAATAAAATATGTGAATATTTGAAAATGAATAAAATGTATTTATTTCAATTCTAGAGGGAGCCAGAAAAAACACAATCATGATGATGATTTGAAAAAAGTTTATTTATCTAGTAATGAATAAAATTTTACTCAACAAATTTTTAGATTATTTAGAACAATATAATGTTTGCTGTAACTCCCTAGTCATAAATTCTAGCTATGAATTCAAATTCTGAAAATTCTAGTAAAATTAATTCCATTATTTTAAGAGTAGAAGGTCAGTCTAGGGAATTTGAAAGGTACAGTACATAATGATCCAACAAGGTCATAGCCTCCATCTGTTAACTTTTAGTAGGGAAGTGAAGGTGAATACAAGGATATCTTCTGATTCTGAACAGTTTTAGTGTTACCAATTTAGGTCTTTTTAGAAAAAAATTTAAATTTGTATTAAATTAGAATTAGAATGGAGAATAATAACGTGAAAATATTTCATCTACATTTTTAATTTGTATTTATGTATCATCATTTTAGATTTAATACTTAATCTTTACTACTTAAGAACATTGTTAACTAATTTAATTTTAGTTTAACACTGTTTTAAATGAATATCATGATAGCAAAAATTAATCAATAATTGATGTCTCAATACCTTCACTATCGGCTAAATTTCAGTAATAACATCATGTAGTGGGGAAATTTATGATTGATTTTAATTTTTAAAAACCCATGCACACACATATTTTTGGTGTCACATTTTATATATGTATATATATATATATATATATATATATATATATATTATCTCCCTAAATTCATTGTTTTTCTTTCCTGCATTGTATGTTGCAGTACCCTCTTAAATAAAAAGATAATTCAAGTTTTAATTGGTACTAAAAATGATTTTGTGAGTTTATTAACAGCTCACAAAACCCATTCCAGAAAATGGCATGCTATGGACTATATTGGTTTCCTAGTAGCTGACTATAGATAAAAAATGATACTAATAGCAATTCATTATAACTTTAAAGTGTAATATCTCCTTTATAGTTTACTTTTAATTGACTGATCTTGATGAGATTTGTGAGGTATAAATAGTATCTTAACATACTACTTAAAATGGCCTTGGCCAAAGTATTGTTTATATTTTAATTAATATAAATTTTAGTGTGGGGACCTTATTGGTCTGTTTAATATAATAAATATACACATCAATAGTTGATGTTTTATAAGAAAGGAGTTCAAATAGAGAGCTTTTGATTATATAATGTACAGATTATTGGTAGGGAATTTTTTGGGGTTCTGTTAAGACTGATAAAAAGAATAAAATAAAATAAAATCAATTAATGCAAGGGAATAGAATAAAAAATCTAACTGTCCCAGCCAGGGCTCGAACCTGGATATCTGGGCAAGCCCCTTATCCAATTACGCTACTGGTAGAGACAGATAACTTATTAAAATCCCANACATATATACATATATATATATATATATAAACATTATAAACAATAATTGATGATTGTACTTAATGAAATTAGGTACAATTAAATATAAGGCAGGTACAATACAAATGTTTAAAATTTACCTGGAAATATGAAATATTCCATTATAATTGATCTTGATTTAATATTACTTATTGGTTATGTTTATGGTATGTACACAAATACGACTTGTGACATTAATAACTTTGGTAGAAGCATTGTATGGACACAAACAGACTTCCACTATTGCCACTTGGGTCGGAGCACACAAAAATGTGAATAATATTTTCACAACAGGCTTCTCACTAGTAAATAGAGCCCTTCAATATACGATGCAGAACCAGTGTTGTTTAAAGGGAAAGGTCAGGAAGGATTAGATACTGATGACTCAAGAGAAGTAAGCTGGGCTCTATGGTTAATGTTGAATAGTCTCAACTGCTGCCTGATGTCTGCCTTTTCTCTTTCCCGCTTCCGTTGAAATTCTTCCTCCACTTTCCGCATCACTTCCTGCTCAGACCGCCGCTTTAGTTCTGTGTACTCGGCTATCCTAGACAACTTGTCTGCAAGCTCCTTCCTCTCCTGCTGTCGGATGGTGCTCTGAAAGGTGAATTTCTTTGGTTTGAATTTGGAAGGGTCATTTTGTGCTTCTGCTTGTGGCTCACTAAGGTCCTCACATGATTTGGAGAGGATTCTAGAATCTTGATGAGAGTATTCAGGGAGGTACATAATATGTCCTCCTGCTGTCAGGTAATTGAAAGATGGTTTTTTGACCAGAGAAGTTGAAGGATCTTCCTCTAGCTCCCGCTGGCTCGTTGGATAATTAACCGAACTAGGTATACTACAACTTAACATCCAGTTGTTATCTAGATCTGGTAATGGCTTAGCAAAGGGGAATGGATTTTTTTCGAAAGTGAATAAAGGCTTATCAGAATCACCTCCTTCTTTAGGGAGTGACAAGGAGAGCCTTGGGGTATACTTGAGGTCATGAAGAAAATTGGTCGGGAAGCCGTCCGAGCTGGTCTCTTCGAGGTCCTGCTGTGGTGTCCATGCGGCAGAGTCGAATTGTTGTGGGCTCGCATCACCAGAGATCCCCGAATCCGCGGATTTATCCGGTAGAAGAGCAGGAATTTGTATGGGTGGTGGCGCTAGTATTCTACTCTCGACAACCTCTTCTTCTTGTGGTGGTAGGGGCGATGGGATGGACCTCTCGGCTGTGATCAGCATTCGCCAAGCTGCCGCCGGAGAAAACCGTGGTATGTCGACCTGTTTCCGTGGTAATGTGGCCCGTAAGTGTACGGATATACCTTCTCCGGTTTCGTCATAATCTAAAAATCCTTCGCTTCCAGATAATTGAGATTCGGATGAACTGTAGGACGCAATATGGGCTTTCGGCGAAAATGAATCAAAACCAAAAGGATCATCAACAGGCTCGTCCATTCCAAAGTAGAATGTTTTAACAGGAACGGGAGACTTGGTATTTGCTAGCCATAAATTTTCTTCATCTCTCTGCCTTTGGCTAACGGTTTCCGTCTTTTTAGAGTCTGATTGACGACATTCATTTATTTTAAATTTGTTCTCTCTTAGCATCTGTTTCTCACGAAGCTCTTGCAGAAATCCGTTACCCATAGCAGGTTCGGTGTATCGAACATTAGGAGGTTTTCCTGAATCAGGCAGATGCCTTTCAGGTTCATTTTCATAGTGCCTGTCCAATTCCTGGTTCTGCTGGAACTGGGGAGTGGACAGACTCCTGCGCAACCGTCCTCCAGAAGGTGGTAAGGGAGGAGGGCTTTCACGCGATGCATGTTCCTGACTTTTCTTTTTAGTCTCGGCTCTGGTCATAAATAACCTGAGTCTCCTAGACGGCTTCCCCTCCCAGTCTTGGAAGAAAGATCTCTGCGGGGCCTGGGGAGCTCTGTATTTCTTCCTCGTGTTACGGGAGACTCTAAGAGCCGGCCCTTCCTCCCTGAGGTCGGGAGCACTTCCATAGAGCACCCTATGTCGTTGGGAAAGGGTCCCACCGCCCTGAATTATTGCTCCATTCTGAGTAGGCCTGAGCCGTGGTGATTCGTCCAAATCGAGAAGCACTTTATGCTGGTGAAACTTACTCTGCGCCTCCTGTTGGCGAGTCGCCTCCTGCCTGCTGCTTCCCGAATTTCCCATGTCGCCACTGCCCGAGTCTTCATGGCGGACTCCACACACTTCACATCACTGCACAGCACTGCCTTTCACTCGGCCCACTCTCACCCGGCCCACTTCCCACCTAGCGGTTCGCCCCACCACCTCTCCTCAACTCTTTCGATACATCGACTCCATTCCCACACGATACTACGACTGCTTTATCAACTGCCACCACTATTCTATTTATATTCACTAATGGGGAAAATTAAATATGAATGGTTTTATGAATGCAGCTTTTTTCTATAACTACTGCAAGCATTATATTATAAATCAGAAAATAATTGTGCGTAGAAATGATAGACAACATTTACAGCAGTGTAAAGTTTAAAGAGGGGGGGGGGGGGCGAGGTTTAATGAAGTATCGTGATCGAATAAGGGCTTATCCTTTCAATTTTAAATTCATTTTCTTATCTTTATAATTTTCACTTTTCAGCCCAAAATATTGGTATTTTTTGCTGGTGTTATTTTTAATTGGAGAACCTTTTATACCATAATTTAAACGAATGCTTATAATAAATTAAATTAAAATAATATTTAAAGAAAATATATACTTAAATTTTATTAAACATATATCAAAATATGTGTGTGGATCATACAAAAATTATCTGTTGTTTGATTTTTTTTTTTTTTGTATTCGAAAGGTGGTAACTCATAGGAGTCTAGATCCAAACTCGAAGGAAATTGGGATATAGACTCTTTTTACAAGCATGAGTTACCACCTTTGGAATACAAAAAAAAAAAAAAAAATCAAACAATAGATAATGTTATCAAACCTAATTTTGCAACTACTTTTGTAACTGCTAACAGCTTGGGTCATAAGTAAAAAAATATTCTATTACGGTGATTATTTTTGCATTCTTTTATATTAATTTAAGTTGAATAGATGTTTAATTTAACCAAATCAATAGATATAACTTCAACCGATCACTAAACTTTGTGATTTGTTACAATTTATTAAACATATCCAACTAATACAGTTATTTTAACAAGTTAATCAACTTATGAAATTATTTTGCTTATAGTGATTCTAAATAAAAATAAAAATAAATTTAATTCTGGAACATAAGTCTCCTTGAATAACAAAGAGGTCACAGCTCACAGTAAAGCTCTTTCTGACCTAGTGGCAACAAAAAATAAAAAGTACAAATAAACAATAGGCTAATAATAAAACATATTTTGAACAGATAAATAAGGATTGTTACCAGTAACTGCCAGAACTGAAGTAAAACTTTAACAGAGAACGAGAAATGTAAAACTTATCGAAGAATAAAAAAAAATAACAGAAAATGATGGATAAATAAATAACGCAAAATTACTGATGAAAAACAAAACTTACGTAGGAGAAAAAAATTAAACAATAATAAACAGCATTACAGAAAAATTAAATAAAATTAACATAGAAAATATTACTTGGTTATAGGTTATATAGCGAAAGGAAATTCGCCCAATGTTGCGCGATGGTCCACTGCCATAAATACCTTCAGGACGCCAGACAGCCCATGGTCATCCGAACATATCCAGATCTTCCGGCATGTTGATAACCACCACAGGTCATCATCCTGTCGACATTTGACCCGGCCACCAGAGAACCACACACATTTTAGCTTACTTTCCTTCTTCTTCTGGCGTGCCAAGTAGTAGAGGCGCTTGTTCCTGGGGTTCATACTCTCGCTCAGGTAAATGTGATGGGCATCATTCTCCTCCCAGCCAATATGCCTGGTTGTACCTCTTCACTCTGACAACCTCGTCCCTCATAGTTTCCGACCCCCCTCCTACAACCCCATCCAGTTTATATACTTCTGCAGTTTTAAAAGTTATAATAAGCGATATATATATGTGTGTGTGTGTGTGTGTGAAAAAGTACCTTTAATATAATGATTGTTTTTAAATTATTTGGAATTTTCAGTTGTAAGCAGAAATTATTTTGTGTTTACCTTAGGTAACCTGTTATGTGATGATATGTATGTACCTTTTTTTATATACTACTTTCATCAAATGGAGTTTATCTGTCCAAAATATACGATGAACATTTCTTTTTCAGTTTGAATGGTCATCATGAATCCAATAAGCTTGTTTTGGAAGCAGTAGATGGCCCAAACAATAAGGCTGCAGAGAATGAGACCTGTTTAAGTGCCAGAGAGCTGCAAGCAATGCTTGATAGAGGTAACATGTATGTTTTCTATACTTCCGTAATTTATTTGGTATGTAATGACTGAATAGATGAAATTTAAATGAAATATATATTATTTGAGTATTAATTTACTTTATACAATTTTATATGAATGGTATAAACAATATGCCATAAAAAAATTGATAGAAAAAATAAAAGTCTGTAATTGATCTATTTAAAATAAGCCGAATCCTAATGGTTAATAGTTTTGCTAAATATTGACCAAAATAATATTAATTGTATTAAATACCAAGGCCCATGAAATCTCTTATATCTTCTTTTATATTAATTTGATAAAAACATATGGAATATTAAGTTAATTAGTAAAGAATTTGTTGAAGTTCAGTCAAGGTTGTTCCAAAAAAAAAAAATACAATATAAAAAAATGTATGTATTTTTTATTATCTGCCGAATTTTTTTAAATATGACTGTTGAATTTTGTTATAAGTGCTTTCTCAAGTAACTCAGGTCATTTCCTCCTTCAACTCATCTCACCTTCATCATTAAAAATTAATCATCGCCAGAAATCTTATCTACATGTCACTCACATTCTCTGACAAGACATTCCTCAGCAAAAAAAATTAAATGTGTGACAGATATCCTTCTCTCTAATGGTTAGAGAATTAACATAGAATTAACAGTCATAAAAACAACATAAACAAAAAACAAATAAAAACTGCCCACACAAAACACATCGTTTATGAAGGACACACATTTGACTTTGATAAAATTACCATTCTTTTCATTGAACCCTAACAAATGCCTATTCATATTATCTTACAAAATAATCCAGTTAACCTCAGAGCTGACGTAGAAAATATTTCTTCAACTTATTCAAACAATTGCAACATTCTGAAAAAAATCATTAGCATTCCTATTAAATAAATCTGTCTAATTTTTCTCCTAGTACTAATAATTTCTTCAGTCAAAAACTCTCCATCTGAATTAGTGTATAAGTGTTAAAAAATACTGGAGTGATCTCTGAGGGACGTTTATTGTCACATCTCAGAGTGCAGAACTAAACTAAAGAGTAAAAATTACATTTCACACCGATTATATTGTATATTTACTTTATTTATTGTATATATATACTTTCTAAAATTGTGTTTTGCATAAGCACCAATCCAATGAACTTTTGGACTTTTTAAAATATTTTATAAAAACCATGTCATCATGGAAATCACTTATTATTCATAATTATTATTTTAATGAGTAATTGATGATTTCTCAGATTATTTTACTTTTAAACTTCACATGATTTCATCCATGACTACACAACAGTTTATGAAAATATAGTAAATTGTTATCTAGTATTTTGTTTTCAAAGTGTCTTAATATTTTCAATTTTTAAATTATAAAAACTGGAGATCAATCAGTCAAGTAAATAATTAACTACACAAACACACACACATATTATTAAATCACTTCTTTTTATATCATATTTTTATTTTATAGTAAGTGAAAAACTGCTTTTCTTTTTCATAATTTATTTTGTATAACTAAATTTAATGCTTGATTTCTTTAAAAGCAATTACGAAAAATAAAAATAAATACAAAACTAATTTTAAAAAGAAAATTTGGTTTCTTTTACTTTTTTTTATTCTTCTTCTTTTTATAACATCAATTTTTTATTTTATATTATTTTGTGAATCGGTTACTATTTTCAGAAAAAGAAAATAATCGAAATCTCAGGGAACAGTTGAGATCTCAGGAGCATCAAATAGAATTTTTGGAAAAAGAACTGACTCAGAATGTAAAAAAAAAAATTTTTCTAATTTATTATTGTTTTATAAAAGTATGATATAAGTTTATAAAAAACTAGTATATTTCATAACATGAGATCGTAGTATATTAGTTTAGAAACAAATATCAATATTTACATTTTTGTTTATTTCATGTTTTTAACCCCCCTTTTCAACCACTTAAGATCATGGAGGAAGCCTCTGCATTTTTCTAAAAACCCTGTATAAAACCAAGAAGCATTCTCAGCAAGCTTTTATTTTTCTATGAAAACTTATCCATAACAGGACTTAAATCTGAAATGCCAGAACTGTGTATATTTTTATTACAAAATAGTCTATCACTCCTAGATATAACAGAGGAGAGTAGTAGGCAAGTTTTACTGCTTATTAGTTGAACTACACTATGTTAATAACTTTACATTAATATATTACAGATATTTTATCCAATTCATGTAGGTCTGAACTTTGATTAAAAATGTTTGCCAAAGATATACTTTTGATTAATTTCATGCTTAGTTGATTCTGCAAGCATGAAACTTGGCCTGTGCTCTTTAATGTTTGAAACCATCGTTTTAAAAATTATATAATAAGGAATAAACTTTTGAGATGATCAAAATAAGCAGATAGTCCAATTTTGCTGATTTTTAAATTAAATTAGGGAATGTGAATGCATGATTTTCTCCCTTAGTTAATTTAAATAGGAACTCTTTCATCAAAGTAAGACATGTATATATAAATATATTTAAACAAAATAATAGTTTATTTTCACTATCAATGAATATAGAACTATCATACCTTCTATTATCCGTCTTCATTGGTTTCTGGAAACCAATGACGACGGATAATAGAAGGTATGATAGTTGAACAAAATAAATCAAACTATTCTACAATAGTTTATTTTCTAAGAAATTTTAAAATATATTTCCATGGGCATATTCATTTCAAAAGTTGTTTAAACAAACTAAATTATTTAAGTGATAAGAATTTCTGCCTGAGGTACAAATTGTAGGAAATACTATACTTGCAAACAAAATTCACTTTTTGATGTGCTCATAGCATCGAAATTAGTTGTTTTTTTTTTTACTTACTCTATGCTGTCCACATTACTCAATGAAATTCACTCGAAACCCATCCTCATATCTAATTGTTATAATAAGTTCACCATCAACATTCCATATAAGTCCATATGAAAAAAATTATAATACGAAATTGATAATACATTTATCAATGAAATTAACTCTTTGATTCACCTCTTGCATCATATGGGGTTAGGAATGCAATTTCATATAAGTCTGCAACTTAAATAAAGTTAAACAGGTAAAATATTTGTATTAGTTGTATGAAATAGTTTATTGATCTTGATAGATGTAGAATGCAATTTCTTATAAGTCTGCAACTTTAATAAAGTTTTTTAAGTTAAAGTTTACCTTTTTAGGTAAAATATTTGTATTAGTTGTGTGAAATAGTTTTTTGATCTTGATAGATATAGAATTTAGTTTTCTAACATTATAATCTATTGCAATATTATAAAACTCATATTAAGGAGCATAACAATGATGGCTTAGCAATCCCCTCACTTTTTCGCCTTTTATATTCAATGGTCTCTCTGGGGTATAAGATACAATTTTCCATAAGGGTCATTTATGTCCATCTTAGTGAAACGTGGGAAATTTGCTTAGTTTACATGTTTCCTTTGTTACAAACTCTTTTTTTTCCTTTTCTTTTTGCTTGATACAGACCTGTATGGATATTTTATGGTGACCCTCTTAAGACAAAAAGGGTGCAATGGTTAAGAGGTGTAAAATAAAATGTCCTAAAATTTGTGTTCTGTAACATATTTGTGAAAAATGTTTAATAAGGAAGGTATTTACGAAAGTAGCTATCCTGTTGAGTCTTTTACCCAATTCCTTTTCAGCTATTATTGAGTCAGGTTTAGAGGTCTTTCCTTTTATGGTCTATTGAACAAAAATTTTGGCTTTTTGCATGATATTAAAATTTATAAGGTGGACCCATTAGAGTGCAATGAGTCATAAAGGGAATTTTGTTGAAAAATGTGAAAGAAGGTTTTATATCTTTCACCATTTGTACCTTAAAGAGAAATTAATATCATAAATAATTTTGGAGATAGTTGACCATCAAACTTTAAAAGGAAATATTGTTCAAAGATTTGAATTTATAAAAAACAAATTTGTAAACAAAAATGTTTTTATTATTTTCATTGTTTGAGCATAAATTTTAGGCCTTCTTCAATGCCATGGGGGTGATGGAGACAGAGAGTTTCCTACTATCGAGTAACTAATACATGACTAATAAATCAGTATCATGATTTAGTTAAAGTAGGAGATTTTCTTCTTTGTATCACCCCCCGTTGCACTGAAGAAGGCCTAAAATTCAATAATTAAAGGTTATTATTAGAAAATTTTTATTGGTGTTCAGTCAAGGTTGATCCAAAGAAATAAAATTAAAATAAATATGTGTATTTTTTATGTTGATTTGATGTTTATTGATTATCCAAAACAATTTCTATTTATTTTACTGGTATTGCCTTCTTTAATGCAGGGCGGTCTCCCTTTCATATAGCCTAAGGTTGCATGTCACCAAGACACGAAACACCCAGTAAGCTGTCTTATTTCTTAAATTTCATACTGCCCAGCACTTGGAACACATTTGACCAACTTCCTACCTCTTGTGCTAAGGATTTGTCAGTGGATTTCCTATCTACTTTTCTTTCAGCAAATTTCCAGTAAGCTCAAGCTTTACAGGAAATTTGCTAAAAGAAATATTGGTACTAACTTTGGAGGAAGAAGGAGAGTTTAGAAGCAAAATTTAAATTTTAGTATATTTGTTATTACCAGTGTCACAAAAAATGTATTCAACATAATTGGCGTGTCTGGTGGATCATTTTAATTTCCAAAGGTTAGTGGCCTTGTTGCATTCATTGTTTTACCATGGCAAAGACGATGGTTCTCTTGTCATTTGGAAGGGTTTTGGTTAAACATATCATGCGGAAGATATTTAACTTTTAGGCAGGTTTTCTAATTTTTTAAAATTCTGAATATGACTCTATGTTTTTATTTGCTTTAGCATGTGACAAAGTTTAAACATTTTACTTTAAAATAGTTCATTTGACTAATATGTTTTCTGTATATGTATTATGTTATTTGTTCATTTATATTTATTGTGTAACAGAGTATTTATTTGTGAATAAAGTATACATATTTATTTCAAATAGGTTAATTATATTTAATTAATTAGGTTTAATATATTTAAAGAAATAAATTACATGTTTAAAATATATAAAAGGAAATAAATTTACAATTTTCTATTTGTGATGGAATAAATGGAAAATCAGTGCATAAATACATTTTGAGTGCATGTTTTCAGCTGGAGAAGAGTGCTTCTTGCAGTATTGTGGCACTATCCGAAGAGCTTTTTGCCAAAGATGCTATTATACGTGACTTAGAGGAACTTCATAAAAAAGTCCTTGAATACAACAGAAACATGTAAATACATTCTTTTTTCTTATATAATTATATCTTTGAATGTTTTAAAAAATCAGAACTTTTGTGAGGACACTAATTTGCTCTCAGGTGTGTAAGATACATGTTACAGTATATCTTATATATACTTTTGAATGATTATACATGGGGCTAATGGATTATATATTTCAACATAATAAAGAAAAAGGAGCTAAAATTAAATCGAATTTGAAAATCCAATCAATGTAATCTATGATAATTTAGTTATTAATTTTAAGCAATCAGTATTAGTCATGACTAAATTAGTTCTGTTCTGACACAAAGCATCAAGATAATCATTAATCATAAGGCTGATATTTTATCCTAATTATTGATTATGGTGGAATTAATCATAGATCAGTTATAAATAGAAATTGACATTGTCATAATTATGAATGATACTGTACTCATGACATAGTTTCTATTAATAAGAAATTTATTAGTTGTTAAATGGAGAGTTTTTCTGATCATAGAGATTATTAGAATTTTTTTCTTTGTTGGGGTTCAGTCAAGTTAGATCCAAAAAATACAATTTAAAAAAATGTCTATTTTTTAATTGTCTGCCAACATTTTGGCTTGGTTTTAAAATTGAGCCCCCTCCTAATTGTTCAACTTTGCTGTATAGTTTTCAAAAGATCCTATTTATAAACAAACAATTCCAATAATAAACAATGTGTAAAATTCTGTTTCATTACTTTAAACTAAATATTATGCCATATACAGTGAAAGGACTTTATATTCTTGAATTTTACATTTTAGTTAATTTCATATTTCCATTCATCCAATTTCCCTCTAACAAACTTAGCCTTTAATTTTCAAAACCATATGCCTAATTTAAATTTTAAAAAATTAACTGGGGCTTAAAGGCCATGAAATTAAAAATTGGTGGCTAAGGTAAACCCTACTCAATTGTTTAAATTCTCAGTGGAACTCCGGAAATATTTATTTTACAAAAAAAAAAAAAAATCTGTGGTAAGTTTCACTATTCTAAATTGAATATTATGCCCTTTCCATGGAAAAGAAACTTTTTTTAAAAATTATTTCAATTGACCTTTCAGGTAATCTCTACACTGATTGTTCTGATTTATCTCAATAATAAATTCAGTCTTTTGTTTTTAATTAAGAAGCTACATACCTAATTTCATTAAGAAACTGAAAACTGTGGCCTGTAGAGCATTATTTTATTGTGTGTGTGTGTGTGTGCGTGCGTGCGTGTGTGTATGTATATATTATTTTATTTATATTTCNTATTTTTTCGAACACCCCCTAATCTTAAACTTACCACGTTACACAGGGAGAAAGATATTCTTAGCAATTAAAGTTAAACATGAAAATAGGTTAATAACTGCAAAGAGGAATCCACTACCAACTGGCCAATAACAACTAAGAAAAACTTTTATTTATAATTTATATATTAAGTCTTTCTTCCGCAGTTGGAAATTAACTTGAATACATATTTCTTCATTGATTTTTAGTCTCCATTTGCCACATTTGATTTTTTCGAGGTGATCTTGTAGGTTTTTAGAAGCAGTTTTATGATCGGGATGGGAGGATAGGATAGCTTTGACATCCGCAAATAAAGCTAAGAGGGTACTTGGATGGGTAGGGATGTCAACAGTTTACAGGATAAATAGGATAGGTCCAAGCACACTACCATGAGGAAGCCCCGCTTCCAAATCGGAGTAATCTAATCCTTGCCGAACCCTAAAGAAACGGTTGGATAAGTAAGACTTAAGGATAAGGTATGTGTTACTAGGAAGTATGGATTTCAGTTTAAACAGAAGACCACTGTGCCAGACTCTATCAAATGCTTGGGAAACATCCAAAAAAGCTCCTGGGCAGTACTCTTTGCGCTCAAGGAAAGAGGAAATGTAGTATACGACGAGAAACACTTGCTGGACAGTAGAATGCTTACTTCTGAAGCCGAACTGATGATTTGGGAGAATATTGAAGGATCATTCGTTATAAGAGTATTTTTTCGAAAAACTTTCAAAGTGTAGGAAGGAGACTTATAAGATGATAGGATGAGGGGTTATGTGGTGATTTTCCAAGTTTGGGAAATAGTATTATATCAGAATATTTCCAGAGGAGAGAGAAGTGGGTAGTTCTGAATATGCAATTATAAATGTAGGTCAAGAATATCTTGCCTTCTTGGGAAGATTACGGAGAATTTGGCCGGTGATTAAATCATATCCGGGTGATTTGCGCTTAGGCAGATGAGAGATTATATACTTGACCTCGGAAGGTGTTACTGCCTTGAGTGGCAAGTACATAGGTAATGGCATGTCTAGGAACTCCTCAGTCTCCGCGGCATTGGACAGGTTTAAGGGATCTGTATGAGGAGTAAATGTTTGCTTGAAGTGCTGGGCAAACATTTCGGCCTTATCTTTGTCAGAAGAGGCCCAGGAATCATCTCCTCGACGAAAGGGAGTGGAAGCTTCATGGCTCTTGAGGATTCTACGACTAGGATTTGTCTCCTGCTGAGAGGGTAGACAGATAGACATTAAAGGCCTCATTTCGTAAAACACCTAATTTTTGTTTTACGAGTCTGGAAAGATAGTTGAAGTCTTGGCGGTCTTTGGGGTGTTTATATTTGTGGAACAACGCTCTTGAGCGGCGTTTCGCTATGATGAGCTTTTAAAGCGAATCTGGGAGTGGTTTTTGGGACTCAGAAGAGTATTTGGTAAATTTTGGTTTGAGATTAGCCATATACATGCATTGCTGTACGTTTGTACTAAAGGAATGGACAGCGTCATCTAGATCATCTGAGTTTCTCAGAGAGATTCCGAGGTCAAGTGACTCTTCTATGAGAGTTCTAAGCAAGGTCCAGTCGACTGGGCCATTAATGAGGGAGGGAGGTAATTGTTTTGGAATAGGAATCAGGAATAGCGTTAGGAGAACTGGGCTGTGGTCAGAGGAGAGCTCGTTTAAGTTCGAAGCGGAATAATGAAGAGGAGTAAGGTTTTTGCAAATGAAGAAGTCTAGGATGTCAGGAAGGCGGTTCACGTCGGAGGGCCAATAAGTTGGAGAGGAAGGACTAATTGTGTTGAGGTTTTGGGATGATATCGCATTATACAAAGCACGGCCACGGCAGTTGGTCGTTCTTGATCCCCATTACAAGTGTTTCGCATTATAGTCTCCACCAGCTAGGAAACGGGGACCAAGGTCTTTGAGGAAAGTGGAAAACTCTGGTGTAGTGATTGGCTTATTTGGAGGACAATACACTGCTGAAAGTGTGATAGGTTGAGAGGGTGTGGAAATAGACACTGATGTTGATTGAAGGGACTCTGTGGAAGTGGAGGGTAGGATATGATGGGTGTAGGATTTCTTGATAAGAAGTGCAGTTCCACCATGAGCTCGTCCGTCAGGATGGTCTGTCCTATAAGTGTGGTAGCCAGCAATTTTTAGGTTATTTCGTTTAGTTAGTCGTGTTTCTGTCAGTAATACTACGTCTACGTTTTTGTTAAGTACTAGTTCGAGTTTGTCAGTGTGCGTCCGAATGCCGTTAGCGTTCTATAAGAGGATAGAATTCTTGGATTGGGAAATCATGGTGTGGGAGTTGGTAGGGTCATTTTGGTGACCAGTTTGGTCAGTAGGAATATGAGTGGAGAAATGAGGGAGTTAAGTTGTGAGAAGAAGGAGTACAGATCATTTAATAAGGGCTGAGTCGGGACATTGGGGATAGTGGGTCGCTCCCTCCTGGGTGGGGGATGCGGTTGTGGTAAAATATTGCTTACATATTGTAGTTCTGAATTGGCGGTGGGAGGAGGTTGGCCGTGGTATACGTGGTTGAGGCTGAGGTAAAAAAGGCTGAGACGAGGTATGTGGCTGAGGTTGCTGTTGCTGGTAAGGCTGGCGTCTAGTTCGAGATAGAGATCTAGCCCTGGGTTGTGGGCCCATCTGGGTGGGTTTCACTGTTGGCTTCTGTTCTTGGATGACAGATCTATAAGAGACACCTGGCTGGACAATTCTTGATGGTGGGCGCAAGTTTCGGGTTGCAGATTGCTGCGATGATACTTGTTGATTGTATACTTTTTGTTTGATCTGCTTGTATACATCGCAGCCCCTGTAGCTGGCAGGATGGTTTTTGGAGCAGTTGGCGCACGTAACAGGTTCCTCCCGTCTTTTTTGGCAGCTGCTACTGTGATGCGGACTACCACATTTTACGCACCGCGGGTTATAATTGTAGCCGGCTATGGTATGCCCAAATTGTTGGCAATTATGACACTGGAGTACCTCTTTTTTTATGTAGGGCCTCTCAACTTTGATGATTGTTCGGCACAGTGTTGAAATTGAATATATTTCTTGAACAATGGGTAGGTGTGACTTATCTGTTCCTCTTCTAGGGCTTAAAACATTGAGAATGTTTTTCACCACGAACCATAAGTCAGTGAGCTCTTCTTTGATGTCATCGATTGGTGTAGTGTGGTGGAGGTTCCTAATAACTACACTTTTAGCTGGTACGTGTGGAACTGGGCGTCTACTGATTTCAGGTAGAGTACTATCTCTCTGTAAGAGTCTGATGAGTCAGGATTGATTTTTGTGTCTGTCTTTCGGCTCATACATATGTATTTTCCACGGCCTACTGTCTCATCCAGCTGTCTGCACATAAGGCCAAAATTTGAAATGTTTTTAACAAATATTGGAGGGGGCTTTGATATCGTTGTGAGGTTTCAGAAGTCTCCATGGTCTCTTCATTAGAGAGAACACTGAATGGGTTCTCTGTGAAAAATGGTGACGTCTTAGTCGTCATCTGGTAATGGGTCATCTCTGTCTGGCGTTGAAGTAGTGGTCTGAGCGGGGTCGTGCGACCCAGGGAGGGCAGATAAAATATATATAAAAAAAAAACAATCTTGAGAACATCTTCAATATCGAACAAGCTTGAATGGTTCCTTAAAGTGGTAGAGAATTATTTTTTATTGGGAGTAATCCCATTTTCAAGTGTTTTGATTTGGTCATGTTACCAATAAGAAGCTACTTCATGTTGGTTCATCTCTGTTCTCAATCATTTTCTCATTTGAGTTTATTACTCAAATTTATACTGAAGCATCCTGTCTGTTGTCTGCATAAGTCAGATGAAAGAAATTTCGTCCACTTGCCTTACTTTTAACTTTTCATCCTGTTTATTAGTTTTATTATTTTTTTCCCTCATATAATTTATACACTCATTGGCAGTGAAACAATAGTATGCTCAACTTTCTAAAATTATCCTTCAGATATTGAGGCCCTAACCTGAGCTCAATTTCTTGAGGGTAATCCATCCTCAGTGTCCATAATCCTTGAAATAATGAAATCAAATTTAGTACTTAAGCTTTCTATTCTATAGTTTATTAATATCAAAATTAGTCAACAGGTAGAGGTTTTAGGGCAATAAAGTAAGTTAAAATCTTTATTTCCTTGATATTATTAGTGTTATGAAAAAAAAAAAAATATGTAGAACTAATTTATGTAAAATTGTTAAACACTATGTTAAATATTTATAACACAAAGAAAAAATGCATATTAAGAAAGATATTTAAGAATATCATATCAAGTTTTATGTGGGGCCTATATTATTTAAATATAGGGATTAAATTAGGTATTTAGGCTTTTCATTGCAAACCTATGAAATAATTCATGTTGAAATTGAGAAAAAAGTCATGCAGAAGCTGTGTAATCTAAGAAAATTTTTCATGTTTCATTAAAGTGGGATATAAATAAGATAACGTGAGGAGATTAATTTCTGAGCCGGAGAGAACAATGAATGTAAAAAGTATTACCACTTGAGAGGGTTTTCTTACTATATAATATAAATATATTTAGGATTTTAATTTTAAACCCTTGAAAGAATTTATTTTGGTTGAAATCGATGAAGAAGAGGAGTTTTAGAGGGAGACCAGAATTTTAAATTGTAATTTCTTTGTTATTTGATTTATTACACACACAAATGCATGCACACAAAGGACCTGTTAGGACTCTAAAAGCAACATTTTTAGATTTTCATAATGAATTTCAACGTTTAGCAATTAATGCAAATTTATTTTTTAGGCTTAATATTTAGTTTGGAGTAATGAACTCAATAATTTATCCAAGTGCTAGGTGGTAGTAAGAGAAAAATTTTCTAAGCTGATTGAATTTTTTAGCATATTATCATTTTGTACTTAGAACATTGTAATTTTAACTATGCTTAGTATTTTAATTTCACTACATTGGTACATTTTCAATACTTTTTTTTTTTAAATGTTGCTTACATTGTAACATAACTTACATTGTAAGCCATCTTCAGGGCTGTTAAAATACAATGTCATAAGCATAAAAAAATGATTACAAACTAAAATCCATTTTCCACCATCCTTAAAGATTCCTTTCCCATTTCTAACATAACCAATGTTGTTTATAAAATAATAATTGCCATGGTTCTTACATTGGGCAAACTAAAAACTCTATTTCCCATTGAATCAACCATCATAAAAATGACTTAAACAAAAACTGCCATCACAAAACACGTTATTCATGAAGGACACATTTTTGACTTTGATAACATTACCATTCTTTCCACTGAACCTTAAGAATACAAATGCCTTTTATCTGAAACCGTTCATATTAACTTACAACACTATCCATCAAACTGACAAAGATCAAATTTCTTCAACTTATTCAAACATTTTCAAAATTCTGAAAAACCATTAGCCTCTCTTCAAAATAAACCTGTCAAACATGTCTCCTTCTTCCTAAAGCTACTTATCTGCAAAAATGTCCTACATTTTTTTCCCTGGTATTGCCCCCTTTGATGCAGGCCGCTACCCCTTTGTACTTACTGCCTCATACCCCCCAACCTTACACCACCCATGTTGTTCATCTCAAAAATCTCTCACAACTTCCAAACCCTACCTCTCAGTCATGAATATGGGATCCTGGTGACACAACCTCCCCTCTTACCTTCGTGATAGATAGATGTGGTGAATTATATTTTTTTGTACTGTGTTTTTTTATATTTTGAATTTTTCTACATATTCTATGCACTTTGATATTACATTACATTTATTTATGGCAATGGTCTTATTTGCCTAAACAATGTGTTATTCATGAAATTTTATATTTTAATTTAAATATTGTAAAACTTAGGCACACTTAGAAACAGTCAATTCTGCAATGTTTTAGTAATATTTATCTGTTGTTTATTAGCCCTAACCCATTGGCAAACCCTTTTCAGTCTGAAAGCACACTAATAATTAAACTAAGATGATTTTAGTTGGGGTTCGGTCGAGGTAGATCCAAAAAAACACAAATTAAAAAAATGTATTTTTTTAATGAAGGATTATCTGCCAACGTTTCGGCTTACATTGTAAGCCATCTTCAGGGCTATCATGAAGATGAGTCATGAGAATACAGTANTGTAGGCCGAAACGTTGGCAGATAATCCTTCATTAAAAAAATACATTTTTTTAATTTGTTTTTTTTTTGGATCTAACTCGACCGAACCCCAACTAAAATCATCTTAGAATAATATCTACGGTCAACAAACTCTCCTTTTGAACTAATAATTAAAATTTGATTTCTCGTCTATGCTATATAACTAGTCTTTTTTTCTTTTATATTTTATTATTCAGATTTACATTGTTGAGTACTGTATTCAAAACATGTGGACTCGCAGTAAGTGAAGAGGAAATGCAGGTGTCACTGACAACGGGTAGAGTTCAATTCATCTCTGACATGGTATTTTCTTTATTTTTTAAAATATTTTTATTCACTTTTTTTATATTAAGCATTAGTTATTTCAAGATAATAAATAAGAATCATTATAGTGGAACCAGAAATTAACTAAAATATATAGATTTACATAGATGTTTAGCTGTAAAAAATTAACCATAGTAGTAGAAACTTTTTTTTAGGTGCATAAGGTACCATTTTCTAACTTAATTTAATGTAATACAATTTAACATAAAAAAAATTATTTTTTACTTTTTGTAATGTTTTAATGTATTATTTGTCCTTTAAAATTATAAATTAAAATATATTGTAATAAGGGTCTGAAGTGGTGATTCTCACCAGAAAAGAACAAGTTAGTTATTCAATATTAATTTTTTAAAAATAAACAATTTAAAATCCATTTAAATATGAATTTTTAGATAACTTTATTCATTATAAAAACTGAAACTCTGCTAACTATCCAGAAAGATGGCTGACAGGCTTGAAGGGTCATATGAAGCCTCCTTTCTAACCTCCACATCCTCAACTACCACCCCAGAAGATCCTCCCCACTCTTATCCCGCAAACCACTATACCAAGACTTATAAAAGAGACTATATCAATTTTATCAACTATAATAATATCACTTTTACAATTTGTATTAATATTTGACTTGTTGAATTTTAAAGATTTATTTATTTTTAATTTTTAGTTTTAGACCTTGTAGATAGTTTTTAATAATTTAAAAATACTAATAATGCTTTATTGTCTTCTTATTGTTTTTGTTGTGCTTCTATAGATGACCTTATAGAGCCAAAAGTGTTCAAGTTTGAATAAAAGCACTGGGATAGACAACATGGCCTTTATTTAACCCTTCATATACAGAGCACTTCTTTTACACAGATGTATCAAACTGAACCATTAATATTTAACTGATAGCACAGTTTAATTATTTGAGCTTGTTCATTATAAAATAAAATAAAACATGAAATATGATTTTTTAAGAGCAGATTTCAGTAATATATGCAGTATACATTAATGGATATTTCTAACCTTGGGGTTTTAACAGTAAATAAAATTTTAATTTTACAGGTTATAATTCGAAATCAGTAATTTCTAGATCTATCATACCTTCTATTATCCGCCTTCATTGGTTTCTGCAAACCATCCTCCAATGCCAAAATCCAACCAATGAAGACAGATAATAGAAGGTATGTTAGTTCTATATTCATTGGTAGTGAAAATAACCTTTTAGAAATATTTAATTTGGTTGTGGTATTTTATCCCCACGTAAATTTCAAACAATTAATGAGAGGGAATAGAATATAAAAAACTATCTGTCCCAGCCAGGAATCGAACCTGGATCTCCTGCTATCCGGGCCGGTGTACTTTCCAGTTATACTACCAGATAGTTTTTTATATTCTATTCCCTCTCATTAATTGTTTGAAATTTACATGGGATAAAATACCACAACCAAATTAAATATTTATAAAGAAAAAATTAAATAAAGTAAATGACGAGAGTCGACAAAATGTATGACAATGTCAGCTCCCTTGAGTACAAGACGAAGTTCTCGCCTTTCTCGTGGGTTAGACTCTTGCTAGTGTAGAGGGAATTGAATAAGACAACTAGCTCGTCCTGGTAGTATAACTGGAAAGTACACCGGCCCGGATAGCAGGAGATCCAGGTTCGATTCCTGGCTGGGACAGATAGTTTTTTATATTCTATTCCCTCTCATTAATAACCTTTTAGATTATTTACAAGTCTCCTAGATCCTTAAGCTACTTATCCTCAATAATGTCCTACCTTATTTTTCCCTGGTAGTGCCCCCTTTGATGCAGGCCGCTCTCCCTTTGTACTTGCCGCCTCATCTCCCCCAACCTCTCACCACCCATGTTGTCCATCTCAAATATCTCTCACAATTTCCAAACCCTAGCTCTCAGTCTTGAATATGAGATCCTGGTGACAGGACGTCCCCTCTCACCTTCATAATAGGTAGATGTGGTGAATTATATTTTTTTGTATTGTTTTTCAAGTTTTGTATTTTTCTACATACTTTTGATATCACATTACATTTAGTTATACAATGGTATTTTAACAGCCCTGAAAATGGCTTACAGTGTAAGCCAAAACATTGGCCGATAATTAAAAAATACACACACTTTTAAAATTGTATTGTTTTTGGATCTACCTTGACCAAGCTCCAACAAAAAACATCTTTTAATAATATCTACAGTCAAAAAACTCTCCATTTGAACATTTTTTAGTTTAGTGCAATGAAACTCGTCACAGTTTGTTTATGGTACAGTATATAATCCATATGTGTGATGATTACCTGAAATGGGATGTTCAAATATTAACAACAATACTCAGAAATTTGGTTAATTTATGCAACTCATGCCCAGCAGACTTTTTTCTGCTTTGCTGGTTGGAGGAAGTTTGTAGTGGAATTACATGCTGGCTGCCTTTCAATAAATGAAAAATGATGAATGAGATGCAAATGAATCCACCTTTGGACTTTCTTCAGTCTAACTTCGAGACTATCTTCAGTCTCCAGATTGGTGGGAAAGCTTTTGAAAGACTTTTATTTCAGGAGCTCCATTTTAGAAAACAACAATCGGATATTAAAAGAAAACTAGAAGTGTTTGCAAAACACTCAATGACTCTTCCACTGATTAAGTTGGCAGGAAGAGTTTTTGAAGAAGGTTTTGGCATTAAGTTGGGTAGAGAATAATAAGGAAAAAAAAATAAACAAATAAAAAATAAAATATTAAAGAGAAAATGGAATACTTAAAAATTGTGGAAACTACCTGTCCCACCTTAAAATATGTACCAATGTTACTAGGGAGAGATATGTACTCTCTGAGTCAGAGCAGTTGAAAAAGGCAGAGACTTAGAGGCTCTTTTCTCCACCTGGAGCTGTAAGAGATAAGTAAGTCACTGGTTTTAAAATTATATATCACATATATTGTTAAATATTATCTAGTATATAGTTATATATGGAAATTGAAGCTTTAAAATTTAAAAAGCGATTTATTAAACTGAGCTTCAACTTTATCCTTCGGAGTTAAAATTAGTTATTTGACTTATAGGAATTTATTTATGTTTTCTTCTTCCGGTTTGGACCGTATCATTTTATTTTTAACAACCAAGCTTTCACTTATCATGCTCAGAGCATCTTCAGGGTCACAATAGAAATGAGGAAAGAGGAGAAGGACAAAGGGTGTTTATACCGGTTGGTATAGGTAGTGTGACCGAAGCCTGCTTTTCCAGGGTCTGGAACCTCTTGATCCTTATAGGAATTTGTTTATTTATGTTTGTTCACTTTTAATGTGTTGACAGCTACTATCAGCTCTGGAAGAACACGGAGGAAAGAGTACTTCTGATGCCTGGAGCCAGATAGAACAAGATGAAAGTGGACAAAATGTTTCTAGCCTACCTTCGACTGGATGTTTAGTAAGACTCTCCCACCAAGTCATGTTATCTTACCTTAATGTGTCTTTCTAGCAAAAGGAATTTTTAAAATTACAAAAGCAAAGTCTAATTTTATTTTCTTTTTAAAAATTGTTAGATGGGTTCTTTTTATATAGGATGACTGAAATCGTTCGGGGTAAGGTGGGGTTTAAGTTAGACCAAAATTTAAAATCTTAATATATTTTTCATTATTAGTGTTATAAAAAAAAATTAAGCAATATGGGTGTAAAATGGATTTTTATAACATTTATATTCTACAAAATTTAAGAAAAAAAAACNAAAAAATTTTTAAATTCTAGAAAAATATTTAGGAATGTAATTTTGAGTGTTGGGCGATACCTCTTATTGTTAAAATAAAGAAATCAAATTTCATATTAAGGCAATGAAAATGCAATATGCTTCAAAAAATCCTAATTAAATACTTAATTTTTATAATTAAAAAAGATGGGTTTAGAAAGACTAAAATTATAATTGTAATATCTTCATTGTTATTTGAGTTATGATACAGTTTATGAGTAATATTAGGCTTTTTGTTTGTTTGTTTTTATTTAAGTCTTAAACTCTAATTCAACCACATAGGTTCATGGAGGGAGAGGCTATCTACACATTGCCATCCCATTTTAAACATCCATGACTTAGGTCAATAAATAAAAGATGACCCTGAGCGGGATTCGAACCCATAGCTTCAGGATTGTGAGACCCGAACAGATCCCTTGAGCTACCCTGGCACCCCTAGTAATAGGTTTAAAATGTAACTTATTTTTGAAGAGAGGATTATCAGGAATTCGACCTTGGTAGTTTGGTTTAAACTACCAAGACCGAATTCCTGATAATCCTCTCTTCATAAAAATTGATGCTACGGTTAGTAGTTTTTCATAATGATTTTTACATGTTGGTTTTTAATAGTTTATATTGGTTTTTGTAATGAAAGACCGCGTTTGTTACAGAGTGAAAACCTCTAATTAGAAGAGATTTTCTTCTATTTAGAAGTTGTAATATTTAGGTAAGAATTTTGAAGCTCAACAGGTTTGTATAGTGCTAAAAGAAGTATTTAATGAGTTAAACAGCGAAACAGTAATTAGAAATCATGCTTTACCTGAACGGTAAATTTTTATTTTACTGTTAATTAACCAAAATTATTTGTTTTCCTTATTAAATTTTGCACGTTTCGATAAGCTTAATTCATTGTTTAGCGACATCTGATGAACACGAGTAGAAATTTATCTGAATTGTTTGGTGCATACATTTTTTCTATGTTGGGGTTGCAATTTTTGTTTAAATTAATGCAATTCAACACAGTATTGCTAATTTTAAAAAGAAAAATTCTAAGATTTACATGGTAAAATTGAACAATTAGAAGTGAGCGTAAATATTATATAATGGACTAGAAGCTGCAATTAGTTGTTTTTTGTAAGAAATTTTTATGTATTACTTTAAATGTAAAAAGTCTTCCTGAGTTTGTTATTGAGCAAAATCAAGAAATAGGAGTGAAGAATAATAAGTAATTTAATTTAATAGTAACAAATGTTTTTTTTTTTTTTGCTAAACCAGTTGTAATTTTTAGTTTAAATCAATAAAATTGTACTTACACTTCATTTACAAAAGATATATTCTGTTGGTGTAAAAGATGACACAACATGGAAATTTCAAAGTAAATATTCTCAAACTGAAATACTGAAGAATTAGATTATTTTATGTACCTTCTGAAATGGATAAGTAGCTCTCTTGGACTCTTCATTTTACTCTCATTGCTCAATCTGGCTTTTGAGATTTAATTCTCATTTACTATCATTTATGTTCATCTTAATGAATAATAGGAAATCTATTCAGAATATGTAGCTTCTGCATGATGTGTATGTTTGTGTGTATATATATATATATATACACATGTGGGAGAAAGAGTAAAGTGAACACAAAAAGAAAAAATTGTGAGTAAAATTTTTGAAGAGATTTCTAGCCCTTTGTTAGTGAGGAGTGAACAGAGACTAGTACTGCGGAAAGGACTCAAAGGAAGGGGAAGACGATCAAGATTTCACTAATCCTCCTATTGTTGACAATTAAAGTGGTGGCTTTGAGAATATGGATATATTTGCCGAGCTTTCGCATATCATGTGATGGCTTCAAGACCCTGAAGAAGCCATCACATGATGTGCGAAAGCTGGGCAAATAACAACAATTTGACATGGTCCAACCCGGAAGAAAAAAAAAATATGGATATAGGTGCACTATCTCATCTTCAGTTGCAAATCTGAAGCCATATCAGGAAATTGTTCAATCACTTGAACTTGGAAAACTCTATTAAAACTTATTAAATGACTCTAAGCATGCCTTGCTATGGGAATAAGGTACTGTGGTTCTGAACAGGATGCACTCCGTGGTTATTAACTTGATATGCAGGGGCCTAGTAGATTTTCCTATGTATAAAGCAGAACAAAAATTGCATTGAAGCCGGTATACACAATTTTCAGATGTGCATGTTGATGTGGATTGATTCTAATATGTTAAATGAGAACTTAAGACGCAGGAGAACGTGTTGCCAGCTTTTATAATTGGACAGGATCTGGGAGTAGCATCTGCTTTTGTTGTGAGGGTTTTGACTGACTGTTTTTTTATGTTCAATACATCTTGAGTGGTGGGGCCTTTACTGTACGTAATGCCAGGTGTCTTTCAAGGCATAGCTTGAACTGAACCTAAATTTTTAAAGATGAAAAGAATTTTGATTATGGTAGTGGAAAAATTATCAGTCTCCTTCAAGCACAGTCAAAGAAAACTGCAACTTGTGCTTGAGTCTTCTTTAGTTTTCTTTAACTGTGCTTGCGTGAAATGGCTCCACGAAAGCCAGTCTCGAGTTTCACGATCTCAAGAACTATGTAATTTTTTTTCTGAATGAACCAGTTTATTCTTTAAATTATCATTTTTAATTTAGATTAGGGAGAGATAAGGGATATCATTCGGAACTTTTGGGGGTTTACGGTATTTTTGCTCTTTTTGGGAACTGGAAATAAAATAAAATAAATAGATAATTAGATAATAATAAAAAGTATTTTTTGACTGTTCTTGGAGGAGACTGATAATTTTGCTACTATCATAAACAAAATTCTTTTCATCTTTAAAAATTTAGGTTCAGTTCAAGCTATGCTTTTTGCTGATGATGTTACTTATGTCTGCCCTTTAGAACTTGTAAATGTAATTGAAGTACTTTTTACAGTAAGACTTTTAGATACCATAGATGTTAAATATATTTCAGGTAAGATTAGTACCCAACATGAAAGATGATTCTGATGAAGATCTTAAAGAGGACGAAACCCTCTGGGAACCAAGAATATTGAATGGTGTACCAAAGGAAAATGTTTCTGATTTTCATCATGAGAAAGTTGTTAAGTCTTTACAAGTGAGTATTATTAAGTAATTAAGGAAATATTAAAAACTAAATAATTTATAAACAAAAAACTATCAAACCTACACACTATGTTCAATTTAATGCTCTAAAATTAATAGTTATTACTTATGTTGGTTATCGTTTTTAAAATACATAAAGTGTTTTTAAAAAATTAAAAATTCAGAAAATAGAAAATAAATGTTTAACCCCATTTGGTAAACTAATTTGTGGAGAGAAGGCCAAAATAAACTATCATCAATTGACAAATAAAGTACTATTAATATTATTTATGAAAAACATGTCTATTCTCTTAACACTAGTTATATAAAAGTTATGATATCCATTTTCAAATGTGGCTCAGAACTAAGGAGGAAAGAACCCTGGTATCACCGCTTTTAGCAGATATCCCATAAGGAAATTTGGAACATAAGATCTTTGAAATTGCAATTTCCTAATGTTTATGTTCTATTACAATTTTGCAAAAAATACTTTTTGAGGAAGCAATTTACGAATGTAACTTCGACGATTGAGGCTTCTACCACTCTACCTATGAACAAAGCTTATGTGTCACACCATTTCTGCCCATTGCTCTCTATGGCTTGTAAATGAAATTTCCTTATGTTCTCTCATTTATGTCCTTATTTAATGGATGATAGGAAATCTGCTTAGATTGAGCACTTACTTTTAACAACTTTGTATATTTTGTTACTCTTTTTTTTTTTTTATAACCAAACTGAACTATAATATATATGTATTTTTTAAATTTAATTTTAGATAAATTGGAAAAATGAAGATATAATGGATTTGTTTAATGTGCTAGAAAATAATCGGCGGTCATTACTCCTGCTAGAACACAAGCTTTTGAATATGGAAAGAAGTGAAAAAATGAAGAATCCAGTAAAGAATAATGCTGGACTGGAACTTCTAAAAACCATTCTTAGGTATGAAACTACTAGATATATTCCTCTTTTTTTTCTAAATATGTGCGTACTCAACTGTTTTTGAATATGTGATTTCTAGTTGGCACAGTGACAGATGAAGTTTATATATATATNATATAAATATATATATATATATATATATATATATATATAATGAAACACTTAATATATGTATACATATATATTGCATTTATATAAGCCTGCATGTATTTCAATACCATTAGAAATGTAAATAATAAATCATTAACTAATTCAACAATGTCTTTTCGGTACTGTTTTGAATCCATATTATAATAATATTACAAAGTTCCCTTTGGTGGAATATACAGTGTAAAGAGCTCTGAAGGCTGTTTTTGAAACCAAAGAAGCGGCTGACGAACCGAGGAACACCGAAAATTGTGGTTGTGGGTTTTCAATTTCTTCCAAAGACTTGTATCGCTATTTACTTATACCAGTTTGCTTTACAGTTCACTATTCTTCTAGTTCAGTCATACTTATATTAGCAAACGCCCCAACAGCTAGTCTCATCATAGAAAATTTTGAAGCAATATGCTCCAAGAATAAAGAGAAAAGAAAAAGTAATTTTGGATCAAGTTAAGTGTGCGAATAAGAAGAATAGAATAGAGTTTATTTGAAGAGCTAAAAGAGACTCTGGGAAAATAATGGCTAATGGATTGGTAAATCATTTATAAGAGGAGTTGTTAACAAACCCCTATGGAGACAATTGGCAAAGATAGAAGATATTTTATGAAGTTAAGTTGAGAGTCACAAAAACCATTCATCTGTAAATTATTAAATCATTAATTAAAAATTACTTATTCATAATATATTTACTTAGCAGACAAGATTGACTTAATATACTGGATACTTTTATAAAAGTTGTTTACATAATTAATGATATAAATAACTATATGTATGATATAAATAAATATTAATATTAATTCAATTGATAAATTTAATGAGTCTTGATTGCTTAAGCAGGAATTTTACTTGTTTCAAGCAGCGGGGAATTACAAATTTTCTAGTTTTTAAATTACAAAAGATCAACAACATGGGGGTTATTTGAGTTAATAGAGGACACGATATAAAAGAATTTACAATACAAGATAAAATGGCAGACATAAAAGAGTGTAGGAAAATTTACAATATAGAATTGAGCTTAATTGAATTAATAAATTGAGTAGAGCGTTTAAAATAGTTATTTTGAATGCATTTAGATCAGAATATAGGGATTTTTTAATATATGCTTGAACTGAACCTAAATTTTTAAAGATGAAAAGAATTTTGATTATGGTAGTGGAAAAATTATCAGTCTCCTTCAAGCACAGTCAAAGAAAACTGCAACTTGTGCTTGAGTCTTCTTTAGTTTTCTTTAACTGTGCTTGCGTGAAATGGCTCCACGAAAGCCAGTCTCGAGTTTCACGATCTCAAGAACTATGTAATTTTTTTTCTGAATGAACCA
>KZ806930.1:316137-342270 GCA_000696205.2 Oncopeltus fasciatus | reverse complement strand
ATATATATATATATATATATATATATATATATATATATATATATATATTATACATAAAAAAGTTATACATATATATATATATAACTTTTTTCCTACTACTGAGTTCAGAGAGTCGGTTAAACAAGGAAATTTAGAAAGAATTCAAAATTTCCTCTTCTGATCTAAATTCATTCAAAATAACTACTTTTAACGCTATACTCAATTTATTAATTAATTCAGATGAGCTTAATTCTATATTGTAAAGTTTCTTACACTTTTTTATGTTCGCCATTTTATCTTTTATTGTATATTATTTTATATTATGGGGGTTTAGTATTAGGATCAGGTTATAGGGCGATCAACAACATGGTTATTAGGCCCTGACTGTTGGGTTTAATGGGGGTTTATTTGAGTTAATAGAGGACACATTAACTCAAATAAACTCCCATGTTGACCTTAAGTAATACAAAATTAAAAAAGTTTTCTCATGGAGAATCTTCACTTCTCACTGAAGAGAGAAATCTCACTAAAAATTTTACTTACTGTATTTTTTTCCTTCACAGTGTTCACTACACTTTCCCTCACCTGTTCTTTTATATATAATTAGTTTTCTCTGTTAAAAATTGAATGAATTTCGAAATTACACCTGCGTTTGTTGATAGTAATCAGTGCTAAGTCAAACGTCCTGGTGAGTAATTCCAAACAATAATAGATTGATAAATATTTAATTTAGTTGTGGTATTTTATCCCACGAAAATTTCAAACAATTATTGAGAGGGAATAGAAAATAAAAAACTATCTGTCCCAGCCAGGAATCGAACCTGGATCTCCTGCTGTCCGGGCCGGTGTACTTTCCAGTTATACTACCAGGACACTGGAAGTATAACTGTCCTGGTAGTATAACTGGAAAGTACACCGGCCCGGACAGCAGGAGATCCAGGTTCGATTCCTGGCTGGGACAGATAGTTTTTTATTTTCTATTCCCTCTCAATAATTGTTTAATAATAGATTGACTGTGACTTATGGAGTTCGATCAGTTCCTGCGGGAAGTACTTTTTAATCTTGATTGGGTTTACTCAAATAAAACATAGGTATTTGCAAGTTTAGAGCTTTACTTTGAAATATTGACAGCTGTGGGGAATAAAAATATTTATCGGCTGGAGTACAAATTTGACCTTTTAATTGGTAAAAAATTCATCTGAAGAATTTTTCCTTCATCCTTAATATAAAAAAATATAAGATTTATTTTGACATTTGAAGAGAGCAAAAATGATGGTAGTTATGAACTTTGGAGTTATTGAATTTTTTTTTTTTAGATAAAGCTGGGTTAAAGCCTGTCCAAAAATAACTTGATATACGAAAGTCAAAGACGACTTGCTAACTCAAGCAGTTTGCTGCAGTGTCCTACAATTTTCAGTTTAATCTAAATACAGTTATAATAATCTGTAACTTTAAAAGAATAAGGTATTCCAATAATCTAGACTGATATAAAGCTGGCCTGTACTGTTTGATAGACACTTTTCGCGGCTGGTTTTTGCTTCAAGGTAGGTTAGACTTTTTGGAAGTTGATTGTCCCAAGTCAAATGGAGATCACATCCGTCTGATTTTCTCATTTATCAGGGAGGTTAGCAGAGGAAGATATATGGGTGTACTGCAAGGAGCCTACTTACATGTATGGAATGAATGTACTGATTTATGTCAACCTGAACCTGAACGATATATTGGTTTCCCACACCAACAGGGAATCTTCAGCTTCTTGCAAGACGAATTTTGGACGAAAAGTCTCTATTGTACCTACTTTTCTATTAGAGGGATGTCAAAAATATTTTTGACATTGTTTTACTTGCTAGTTGAGTAGGTCGTACTTTCATTCATCGGGTAAGTATTTGTACGTAAAAGAAAATACTCCCTAAATCTCATAACCCTAGAATTTTTACATAATATTTCAAGGGATTTGTACGAATTAAATATAGTTCATGTGATAGTATAGATTTATTTAAAACATATAGATTACGATTTCATGCTGGTATTTTTTTTTCTCTACCAATTCTCTTTTAGTCACTAAAAACATTATAACATTCAGTCTCGTAATATTATAATAATATATCAATTTATTTCCTCCATTCGACATTATATATTGATTGACAATTTTTTTATTCTTTTTTCAGTGGTGCAGTCAACGAAGAAAAGTAATTTAAGGATGAATATTAATCATTTCATGATCCTGCATCTGGTTCCAGGATGGAAGTAAATGTTCTTATTGGTTATAATAATTATTGTAAACACAGTTAACAACTAGCCACATTGACGGCACATGCAATTCCTAATACAAACAACGACCGATGTGAATAATAAAGTATACATAAATAATATGATACGTTCTTTCTAAGATATGAACCGCTATATATCAATATCATTAGTCACTACCAACATAACCATCACCCTAACCCTGTTAATAGCATCTCCATCATCACTTTTACCACCACATCTACCATCATTTTATATATGTGTGAACAAATGAATGAGTGTGAGTGTGTGTGTGTGTTTATATAAGGCTTTCTCAAATATTCAAATTAGAGTTATATTTGATTCTATTATCATTCAGTGTACAAAGGGATTCCAAAGAGGAAGCAGCTTTGTGGTAAAAGATGGCAAGGACCTTCTCAGGCAAGATCTGACCAGATTCGCTTTTAGCAGATTCTTCTTCTAGGGAAATCGAGCTACTCATGTTATTATCATGACGCGACTGTTGAAGTATTTCAACGCATCTTTACCGATCCTACATCAGTAAAGCTGAAAATATGGTCCCTTAAAAATTATAACTGTTTGTATACATAGAAAGTATATATAGAAAATGAAACATTCGTGTGTGCGATATTTTTATTTTGTTTTATTATTTTACCTGTTCTTCTGTTTGTTTATAACTCTTGGCAATAAACAAACAGGTAATATAGAGAGTGCAGTGCACAAACAAATAGAAAAAATCACAAATAATAAAATTTTCGTGGATCTTGCCCTTCGTCAGTGAGGAGTGAAGAGAGACTCTCTCTCTCTCTCTCTCTCTCTCTCTCTATANCGAGGTTATTACACCTTGTCTGTTTCTATGTTTTAAGTTAGTAAGGTTAGTGATTTTTCTTGGCGATCAATTTCCGAGGTTATTACACCTTGTCTGTTTCTATGTTTTAAGTTAGTAAGGTTAGTGATTTTTCTTGGCGATCAATTTCCGAGGTTATTACACCTTGTCTGTTTCTATGTTTTAAGTTAGTAAGGTTAGTGATTTTTCTTGGCGATCAATTTCCGAGGTTATTACACCTTGTCTGTTTCTATGTTTTAAGTTAGTAAGGTTAGTGATTTTTCTTGGCGATCAATTTCCGAGGTTATTACACCTTGTCTGTTTCTATGTTTTAAGTTAGTAAGGTTAGTGATTTTTCTTGGCGATCAATTTCCGAGGTTATTACACCTTGTCTGTTTCTATGTTTTAAGTTAGTAAGGTTAGTGATTTTTCTTGGCGATCAATTTCCGAGGTTATTACACCTTGTCTGTTTCTATGTTTTAAGTTAGTAAGGTTAGTGATTTTTCTTGGCGATCAATTTCCGAGGTTATTACACCTTGTCTGTTTCTATGTTTTAAGTTAGTAAGGTTAGTGATTTTTCTTGGCGATCAATTTCCGAGGTTATTACACCTTGTCTGTTTCTATGTTTTAAGTTAGTAAGGTTAGTGATTTTTCTTGGCGATCAGTTTCCGAGGTTATTACACCTTGTCTGTTTCTTTCTGTGTTAAATAATTAATTATATTATGATTGTCTTAAGATGTTACTTGAAACATATTTTTAACATCCGAGTATCGTATTTTTTGTCTTACTAAATAAGTATCATAACTGTGATTGTTATAGGACACATATTAATATAGAAAACATATTCGTTGTGTATATATGTCCATAAATTCATTTAGATCCTCGGTTAGACCTGCACATTTGACAAAATGTGGGAGGTATCAAGTATTTTTCTTTGCACAAATTTTTATTTATTTATTTTTATCATACGGTGCAGTTTACCAATATCTTATATTTGAGTTTCGTTTTATAGTTAATGATTTTATCAATTGTTTCATTGAAGTATCTTAAATATAATTCTCTACTACGTGGTATTTTATTTTTTAAAAGTGCTCGTCTCATCTGTGGGTATCCTTCTATTATGTGTAGCACTGGTAAGGCTGAATTCACATTTGGACTACACCTATTTGATGATGAGATGTACGAGTGGCAGGTTAGTGTGTCCGATCTTCAATCGAGTCACAAACGCTCTTTTCGTTTCTGTTCCCTCTTACCGAGCTCGTCCATTGTTTTCTGAATGCAATAACTTATGGAATGTTTCTTTTACACATAATATCTGTGTTGAGTTTCAATATTCTAACTTAAATATTATAAATTCTGTGGTATTACATTGAAAAACATAATAACAAATAGTATTAAGACTGAGATGGTCGAGGGTCGAGACTGGAATGTCATCGTTAGTCCTGCGGGTTCCTGAAAACACAGAAAACCTTGTTCTGCAGGCGCGTCGGATGTAAGTAATAAATAAATATCGAAAATTGTTTGTACTCACACTTGACATTTGATAATTATTGATTAATTTACCTGTGTAACTTCTAAATATTTCTTTTATTAATGAACATATCTGAGTTATTTCATTATTCTTAACTAAATATTGGGCCATTCTTCCCTAGAAACTTTTTGTACTCACACTGGAGGTGTCAGCAGATTCGTCCAATTTTGTTTTATAACAAATTTAGGCTCTAAAAATTTACATTTAAAAGTGTAAATTTCCTCAATGAAATAAAATAATTGTGGCTAATCAATATAATAAATGGAGCCCCTAATCTCTATTGTTTAATGTCAGTGTAACCCTTGGCAAAAAACGAACTTATGTTGTTCCATTACACCAAACGAAACATCAGACTCACAACATCGAAAACACATTACTATTTTGGTTAGTAATCTGTACTTATACGTTACAGGTAATCCTCCACTCCTCTTCTTCCGATTTGCCCTTACAGCTAAATTATTTTTTCAATTTACATTTAAATTTAAAAAAGCATTGTGCAAAATTTCATTAAGATCAAAGATTAATTGTGTCTACTAAGAGCAAAAATTAAAAAAAAAAAAGTTTCCGTTAAGGTAATTCCCACTTCTATTTGTACAGTGTCGCTGTTTGACCCCTAAAATATATATTTTGTCAATGAACAAACCTCTGTTGAATTTCATTATTCCTAACTTTGTATAATATTGTATATTATTATTTTATTCGTACATATTTATTATGTCTTTTGAGAGCACATTACAAGATACACGCTGTGCAATTCATAAATTGTGCAATTCATAAATAAAGTGTTTAAAAAGTAAAAACTTTGTATTAGCCAGCTACAACGAAATAAGGTTTGTTTTTTCAAGTGTTAAAAGATTACAGAAGAACTGATCAGATAAAAACTAAATATAAGTAAATTAAAAACTTACGAGTTTGCCACGAACTAAATTTTAAATGATACAGTTGGTCAAGAACCTTCTGAAAAATTTGGAAAAAGGGGTTCTGAACCTTATGAAGTACTAAAAATCCCTCATTATTAAACATATTAATAGGTAAATAGGGTAAACAATATAATTTACGTATAAAGTCTGTAAATCGGACTCCGAAACTCACTATGATGTGCACGACCGATTAGCTCAAGTTTTAACCTGCTAGTTCGTAGAGTTCTAGAAAATGATTAAGATATGATTGAACTCCACGAGACGTCAAAATCCAAAGGAAAGTCGAAGTTACAGTTCTTGATATTGAAGAAATCTAAGAATACTATCATTGAGTGTAGAAAATAAACTAATAGTTTAAAGTATTCAATTATCTTTAGTTTTCCAAATCAATATTCAATTATTCAATGGTTCTTTGAACCTGAAATAAGAATAATAAGTTATCAGTGAGACATATTATAGGTGTGAGAAGTAATAATTGGCGGGTAAAAACCAGGCAGGGAAGTGAAGTAGGTCAGAGGCGCTCTTAGCTCAGCTGTCGGGAAAGAGACGGTTCGGTGCTGACAACAGGTTCTCTTCTTCCTCACCGCTTCGTTCTCCAATTCCGGTAATTTAAATGAAAATGAGTTCTAATTTCAATTCATTCTCTTCTATTTCTACTAATGTTTGGGGAAAATGTTATATATTTGAATATGATTCAAATATATCACATAATTTTATTTGAATTTAAAAAAAATAAACCAGTATGATTCATGCGTTAATTGTAAGAGGTTGTTTTAAATTAATAATGTTAAGATAATAATGTCTCTAAGACAGAGTTTGAGGCGTGGAGCGATTGGCTTACTTAATGCAGGAGGACGTAGTTTATAGAACTAAGTAATTTCCTCCTGCATTAAGTAAATTTATAAAATCTAACAAATTGACGTAAACTCAACAAACTAATTTAGTGCATTAACTGATTTTTCAACGAGCTTCATTTTTCTAATATTTTAATACATAACCCCCCATTATTCCTATTTCTAAGTAATTTTAAATTTATTTGAACACTGAATCATCTTAAGTGCTAAAAAAACAATTACTACTGTTACAAGTATTATTAAGTTGACTTTTGTCTAAGCCGATTCTGGCCAACCAAACAAACCTATTCTGATCAGTCCAGAAAAAACAAGAACCAAGCTTTAGTTCATCGTACACACAATAGAAGGTTTTACAATAGAAGGAATAGTTTTCTATTGTAACCCTGAAGAAGCTCAGAGCATGATGATCTAAAGCTTAGTTGTTAAAAATAAAATGACACGGTCCAAACCGGAAGAAGAAAATATGAATATTAGTAAATATTGTATTTGTTGTAGTATTTTAATTAATGTGTAATTATATAAAATAAATGCAAGGGAATAGAATAAATGAAAGGGTTCGAGTTCCGGCTGAGACAGTAAGATTTTTTATTCTATTCCCTTGCATTTATTGTATGAATATTGTTGCTTTTTAAAATTCGTCTGAACTGGTTTGGTTATAGATATATTTTGCTTTACTGATATTGTAGGACATTTCTTACTCTATGTTTCCCTTTAAGCAAATAACTGACCCTAGTTACGTAAACTCTTTTACTATTTCTAGGATTTCTCCTCTGCAAATGATCTTCAAATCAAAGGTATGCATGATTTTGCTTTCACTGGCGTAAGAATTCATGCCTTTTTTTTCTGACTATGCTTTCCATTGCTCCACAGATTGTTCATGGTTTTGGGCTGAGTGCGGGAATTGTCCTCATGTTCCATTTCCTAATTACCGCCCTAACCTTTTCTCTTTTCAGAACCTCATCCATCACCTCAATTATGAGAAGAGGGCTGAGACTATCGCCTTGCTTGACGCCCCTCATCATGTTGAAGGTTCCTGATTCCTTTCCGTTAATTTTCACTTATTCCTTTCAGCATTTACAGCTTTATTACAGATTTATTATTACAGATTTAATGGCATCTACAAGTTCTTCAGGGATCTTTATTACCTTTAGTTCATCCCATATTTATTTGTCCTACAGTTTCCTTTAATCTGTGTTTCTGTTCATCGGGTTGGCGATGGAAATTAGGGTCTTGATTATTCCTTTTTTTAAAATCTTGTATGTCAGTCTATCATATCCTTGGGTTGAAAGTATTTGTAATGAGTAAAGCTCGCTTGCCGTAAGATCCTATTGTAAGTTAAAGGGAAGCTTAAGGGCTTTTCCAAGCGAAATGTATGCACTACTGCTTTCTCTATTTCTCTCATTAAAAAAAAACTTCACTATCTACTTAGTTACTAAATTAAACACTTTTCTTAAAATTTCATTAAATAATCTTACTAATGCGATTCAAAAGTAGTGGGACTTTTATGAATAATAAAAAGGCGCAAAGGAAGAGATATTTGGAAAATCTGAATAAGCAAGGATTAATCACTGGGGTTGATTAGCCTACAGATCGGGTACGTAACATGGTTGTTCCAAAATTTTGAGGTATTCAGAAAATGAAAACACTATCAACGAATACAGAAATTGTATACCTAAAGAAATTATTTGCAAAATTTGGAATCCAATTTAATTTCGATGTGATAACGGAAGTAATTTGGTTACATTCGAATGAAGCAGTTCGCAGAATTAGTGGTATTTACTACAAGACAAAAGTATCCACAGAGCAATTATTTTGCCAAGGCATGTTAAGGATGAGGTCTAAAGTATACCCCATCGACATTGTAAATACTCCAATTATTTTGCCAAGGCATGTTAAGGATGAGGTCTAAAGTATACCCCATCGACATTGTAAATACTCCAATTATTTTGCCAAGGCATGTTAAGGATGAGGTCTAAAGTATACCCCATCGACATTGTAAATACTCCAATTATTTTGCCAAGGCATGTTAAGGATGAGGTCTAAAGTATACCCCATCGACATTGTAAATACTCCAATTATTTTGCCAAGGCATGTTAAGGATGAGGTCTAAAGTATACCCCATCGACATTGTAAATACTCCAATTATTTTGCCAAGGCATGTTAAGGATGAGGTCTAAAGTATACCCCATCGACATTGTAAATACTCCAATTATTTTGCCAAGGCATGTTAAGGATGAGGTCTAAAGTATACCCCATCGACATTGTAAATACTCCAATTATTTTGCCAAGGCATGTTAAGGATGAGGTCTAAAGTATACCCCATCGACATTGTAAATACTCCAATTATTTTGCCAAGGCATGTTAAGGATGAGGTCTAAAGTATACCCCATCGACATTGTAAATACTCCAATTATTTTGCCAAGGCATGTTAAGGATGAGGTCTAAAGTATACCCCATCGACATTGTAAATACTCCAATTATTTTGCCAAGGCATGTTAAGGATGAGGTCTAAAGTATACCCCATCGACATTGTAAATACTCCAATTATTTTGCCAAGGCATGTTAAGGATGAGGTCTAAAGTATACCCCATCGACATTGTAAATACTCCAATTATTTTGCCAAGGCATGTTAAGGATGAGGTCTAAAGTATACCCCATCGACATTGTAAATACTCCAATTATTTTGCCAAGGCATGTTAAGGATGAGGTCTAAAGTATACCCCATCGACATTGTAAATACTCCAATTATTTTGCCAAGGCATGTTAAGGATGAGGTCTAAAGTATACCCCATCGACATTGTAAATACTCCAATTATTTTGCCAAGGCATGTTAAGGATGAGGTCTAAAGTATACCCCATCGACATTGTAAATACTCCAATTATTTTGCCAAGGCATGTTAAGGATGAGGTCTAAAGTATACCCCATCGACATTGTAAATACTCCAATTATTTTGCCAAGGCATGTTAAGGATGAGGTCTAAAGTATACCCCATCGACATTGTAAATACTCCAATTATTTTGCCAAGGCATGTTAAGGATGAGGTCTAAAGTATACCCCATCGACATTGTAAATACTCCAATTATTTTGCCAAGGCATGTTAAGGATGAGGTCTAAAGTATACCCCATCGACATTGTAAATACTCCAATTATTTTGCCAAGGCATGTTAAGGATGAGGTCTAAAGTATACCCCATCGACATTGTAAATACTCCAATTATTTTGCCAAGGCATGTTAAGGATGAGGTCTAAAGTATACCCCATCGACATTGTAAATACTCCAATTATTTTGCCAAGGCATGTTAAGGATGAGGTCTAAAGTATACCCCATCGACATTGTAAATACTCCAATTATTTTGCCAAGGCATGTTAAGGATGAGGTCTAAAGTATACCCCATCGACATTGTAAATACTCCAATTATTTTGCCAAGGCATGTTAAGGATGAGGTCTAAAGTATACCCCATCGACATTGTAAATACTCCAATTATTTTGCCAAGGCATGTTAAGGATGAGGTCTAAAGTATACCCCATCGACATTGTAAATACTCCAATTATTTTGCCAAGGCATGTTAAGGATGAGGTCTAAAGTATACCCCATCGACATTGTAAATACTCCAATTATTTTGCCAAGGCATGTTAAGGATGAGGTCTAAAGTATACCCCATCGACATTGTAAATACTCCAATTATTTTGCCAAGGCATGTTAAGGATGAGGNTATATATATATATACCATATAAGACGATAAAGCACAGAAAACCAAAATGTTTGAATTTTAAGGTCTGAAAGGAATTTTGCTCAATTTTTAGATGCGAGGTAAATAAAGAAAAATTGGTACATAACGTGAAATTTGAGATAATTTTCATAGATAATATAGTTAGATTATATAATATTTTTGATACTTATTCTTACGTATTTTAATTGATGATCAAAACAACTCTAAAGAAATTTAACTAGTACTGTTTTTATTTGAACGTGATTTACTTTAAATATTTCAATTGCTATATTGGATATGCCATTTTAATGGAAGTGCAGGCTCCATTTAAATTCTACTGAAATTGCCCAATTTTACTCATATTCGAGACTCTTCTTGGACTATGCCATGAATAGTTTATCTTAATTTTCTTTGTGTACACGTTTAGTCTAATTGTAAATTCAAGACTGTTAAAATAAGAGTTAGGATAGCTCACTCCTTAATATCATTATTGACACCATAAATATTTATTTTTATGAGGAGAGTTAACCAATATGAGTTGAGTTCTAAACTAAGCAGATTTCCCATGCATTAGCTTGCTTTAACACGGTAAATATTATCACTACTGGTCTAGCTCCTAAGTTATAATTTTTTATTATTATTTTTCCCGCCAACATTGCATTATACTAATATATATATATATATATATATATTCCCCCTCTCGGAAGACCCCACTTCGGAATTTGCAAAGGAAATCCAAGAATATCTGACTAACAACGTCCATGAAAAAAGGCTTACCATCAGGGGCATCAAAGAACTCTGTCCTCCCCGATCTGTCATTTCCCAATTTATATTTATTACCAAAAATACATAAGCCCGGAAATCCCAGGAGACTGATTGTGTCAGGTGTAGAATCCCTGGGAGAAAGAATCTCTTCCTTTGTTGAATATCACCTGCAACCACTGTCCTCAGCTGTTCCTTCATACAATAATGACACCTTCCAATTTTTTTTAGAAATTTTGAATGATTTGTCCTTGCCCCCTTCAAAGTCAATTTTATTAATTACCATAGATGTCACTTCATTATACACATCAATTCCCTCTCCCAAAGGTCGTGAGTCCCTCAAATATTTTCTTGACCAGCGGCCCCCATTCAGTGCCCCCTCCACTCAGTTTATAATTGGTCTTGCAAAACTAGTCTTGACCAAAGACGCCTTCACCTATAATGGTACCTATCTACAAATTGGAGGTACAGCGATGGGTACTAAAATGGCCCCTCTAATACCAGTTTATACATGGGCCCACGTGAACAAATGTTCCTGACTTCCCGCCCTTTGCAACCCTTCGTCTGGAAAAGATATCTGGATGACACTTTTATTATTTGGATCCACGGACAGGAATTCCTATCCTCATTCCTAGAGGACCTCAATGAGGCTCTTTCCATAAAGTCTACATGGAATATATCTAAAGACGAAGCTACTTTTTTGGATGTTGATATAAAACTAACTTCATAAAAATATGAACCTGGATCTCCTGCTATCCAAGCCGGTGCATTTTACCATTTATCATTTATGCTACCAGGACAAGCCTGATAAGTTATTAAATTCCCCGTACTGGTGTCGAGAGTCTAACGTCCGAGGCAGACGAATATATCGTCTTAACTGTCTTCCGAAACCCTCACGAATTCACCAAAACAAGGTACTTGACCTTGTAACAAAAGCAGATGCTTATCCGCTATATAAAAGCTGGCAACACGTTCTTTAGTGTCCTTAGTTCTCACTTAACATATAAGATCCAATCCACATCAACATGCACATTCAAAAATTGTGTTACCTGCAACAATGAAAATTTTTGTCCATATTCTTACGTAGGAAAATGTACTACGCCCCTAAATCTGAGAATTAATAATTACAGAGCATCCTGTTCAGAACCACAGTCCACTCTTCCCATAGCAAGAAATGCTCAGAGTCATTTAATGAGTTTTAATGACGTTTTCCAAGTTCAAGTGATTGAACAACTTCCCGCCGCGGCTTCAGGTTTGTAACTGAAGACGAGAGAGTGCGCCTATAACCACATTCTCAAAGCCACTTTAAGACCTGACATCAATTGCCAACAATAAGAGGATTAGGGAAAACCCAATCGCCTTTCCCTTCCTTTGAGTCCCTTCCGCTACACAATACCCACAGTCTAGTATCTCTTCACTTTTCACTGACGAAGGGCGAGAGATCCCCGAAAATTTTACGATTTTGTATCGTACTCCTTGTGATTTTTTCTTTTTGTTTGTGCACTGCACTTTCTATCCGATCTGTTCTTGATTACTACATATCGCAGATGCGATATCATTTTCTATTTATATATATATATATATATATATATATATATATATGTGTGTGTGTGTGTGAGTGTGTGTGTGTGTGTGTGTGTATAAACAATTGGTCCAGTCAAAATTAATGCTCATTATTTGAAGTATCCTTATCCAGGTTACCTAATTTATGCAAATTAAATTCAATATACATTTTTCATATAACATCAAGCTAGACCTAGTGCCAGGAATGACCCAAGGCCATATTGGCCTTTTATAATATTGGCTACGCACTGCCCTTCATATTCTAATTCACTTTTTTACGTAATTGAAAATTTGATCAATTTTTAGAACAATGAAGAATTAGACATATTTTTATAAAACAACAAAAATTATTGGATAATTACCACATGAATTGGGTTTTGATTCGTAGGAAACCGTTGTAAACAATCTTCTTTTAGCTCAACTATGTATTTTTCCAGTACTACATTAAGCCATAATTTCTCTCGAATCACAATGCCTCTTCCCGGTGATCGAAACTCTCATGGTGAAGCTACAGCTTATTAAAACTTTCGTTCACATTTGCATCATTCCTCTTTAACCTTCAACAAGACCAACACATTTTAAAGAGCTAAATAACATATTTTTTTGGCAAATTATAGCATATTACTTTCAGATGAATCAAGCAATTCACTTTGGTACCACGACATGATTTTAAATAAAAATAACGGGCCATCTACATTTCTCCAATCAAGGAGCTGAAATACGAGTGGAAATCAAACAATTCTTGGCCCGACCCAGTACGGAATGAAAAGAAAACACAAAATATATATTATTTTTCAATATAATGTCCCTTATTACCAATACATTAATTTTTTTTTCTAAAACCACCGAATAGTAATTTTCTTATTTGGAACCAAAATGAGCATCAATGGTATCTTTGAGTTGGTCATTTCCTCAAATCGCCTCCCCCTGAGGTCCTTTCTGAGATTCGGAACGGGAAGTAGTCACTGATGGCTAGTTCTGGGCTACGTTGGAGGGTGGTTGACTAAATCAAAGCCCAAAGTGTCTATGGTGGCCATTACTTTACGTAAGTGGTGTGCAAGTGGCAATGAAATTCCAAGTGCAAACTCACGAAATTACAAGTATTACAAGTACTAGACAAGAAATGACAGGATTATGTATATTTGTGTGAATATTACTACTGATTAGATAAGAATGATAAGGTAACAGTTTTTATCCTAATCCCATTCTTCATAGGTAGTTCGAGCACTTCTTGACCTAACCTCGTATTACCTTGGGGAAGTTAAACTATGAATAGTGAGCGTCAGTCCCACGCGTTACTAAAAAAATTGAACTTATCTTCCCTGATCTACACTGGAGAAGCTAAAAATGTAACCCTTTAAAATTTGTGAAATATTTAGGTATATACATTTCAGTCGTCCACAATTTACAAAAAATGAAAACTTTTTTTTTTTCTTCAGAAGATATTGGTAATACGATTTCCAACAGAGAAGACTCCGATGGACCAGGTACGTACACTTTTCTTTAAATGTAAATCATTAGCTAGATATTCACGAGTGAGACATTAATAGCACTGTTCTTCATAATATCTTATCAAATTCTAATCTTTAAATGAGCAATTTTATTGTTTTGATCTTGAATTGCAATTTGATAGCATAATCTTTTTGAGCAATGGAGATTCGCACTGGTTACGCAAGTAGTAAGTCAAAGGAAGGGGCCGTTGAAGTTTAAGGAAGACAAAGTTTCATCGTATTATCTATCTATCTACGAGGCACTGAGTACTGAATACTGAACTACTGTGCTACCTAAATCTCGATTAGTTTAGTTTTAACTTTTTTCATGAGCTTAAAAATAATTAGTAAGAACTGGACGGAATTAAAGAGTTATTTTATCGAGCGACAGTGTGACTGCGGGTCATGCTCTGCTTCTCTACAGTGTTCCAGGGTTATCTCGAGGTTTCAGCACCAAAAAAAAATGAAACCTGATAAAATCATTTGATCGTTACGCCGTTGTATTAATCTTTTACAATATCTTTTAAAATTAGAATCATTTTATATAATTAATTATACGTCGTTCATTTATATAAAATATAATTTAAAAATCTCCTTTTATTTTTGTTATTAAGTTCTGAGAAGTGGAAATTGATTAATAGTATAAATATTGACTACTTGATAAAAAACAATAACATAAATAATATAATATATTTTTCTGTAAAGCATTTAATTGACATTGAGTAAAAAAAAAAATTAATGACAAGATTTCTTAACTAAACACATAAATAAAGTGAAGTGAATTAAAAAAATAAATAAATAAAAACAAGGGCAGAGAAGCTTCATGTTGAGCTAGCAGAAAATATTACTAAAGAGGCTCTAACTAAAAATAAATAAGGCCAGGAAATATTTGAAAGAGCGATATAGAAAAACAAATCTAAGGAGAGAGATAATTCATACATGGGCTTAAACTGATAGAGCAGACATTAGCTTACGCTGGATCAAAGCATGTGGGAATGCACTGAGATATTGGGGGGATATACAGAGAATCAACAGCCCTTCACGCAGAAACTGCGTAAAGCGAACGAATTCCGATATGTTTCAGTTTATACATACACATATTTACAATATATATATAAATTGTTATTGGAAATTTACATAAGGCTATAAATATTTATTTTGTGGTATTTAATACCACGTAAATTTTAACAATTTTAGTACAAGGGAAGAGAATAAAAAATTAACTGTCCCAGCCAGGACTCGAACCTGGATCTCCTGCTATCCGGGCCGATGAATTTACCAATTATGCTACCATGACAAGCCTGATAAGTTATTAAATTCCCCGCACTAGTGTCGAAAGTCTAACTTTCGAGACCGACGAATATATCCTCTTATGCTCGGAGGAGCTGACATTGTCTAGCTGTTAAAAACGCACCGGCCCGGAAAGCAAGAGATCCAGGTTCGAGTCCTGGCTGGGACAGTTCGATATTTTATTTTGTTCCCTTGCATTAAAAATTGTTAAAATTGACGTGGGATTAAATACCTCAAAAAATATTTATAAAATTAAAATTTAAAAGTAAATAACGAGAGTAATTTAAACAGCTTAACAATGTCAGCTCCTCCGAGCATAAGACCATATATTCGTCTGTCTCGGAGGTTAGACTCTCGACACTAGTGCGGGGAATTTAATAACTTATCAGACTTGTCTCGGTAGCATAAATGGAAAATGCACCGGCCCGGATAGCAGGAGATCCAGGTTCGTGTCCTGGCTGGAACAGTTAGATTTTTTATTCTCTTCCCTTGCACTAAAAATTGTTCAAATAATGTTATTCCTGATCCTTATAGAATATATATTTTATCAATAAAAAGCAAAGTTTCATATGATGTGACATCTATGTTGTGTTTCATTACACTAAACTACATATTGCGCCCCTGCAGAGAAAGGTTTAACAGAAATTCTAAGTTGATAGTATGGAACTTTAGAAAGGGGATAAATATAAATCAAAACAATCTGACGGGCGTTTAAGATAAAGGCTGAAAAAGAAGAACAGAGGTAGTTCTGAGAAGGTTAAAAAAAAAAAGTCAAAGCTCGGGGAGGTACTTGAATAATATGGGGATAAGCAGATTATCAAAACTTGTGAGAAGGGTTTAAACAGGAAATCATTGAATTAGGAAAGATACTTAAGGGAGGAACTTGGAAGGAAATTACATAACGTAATTACTTGGTAGTTTAGAGAGGGACTTACTCAGAAGACCAATCCTAATGAATAAATAAAAGCGGGCCGAAAGGAACTTCATAGAAACAGGGCTTAAACAGGAAGCAGATGGAGTGAACTTTGGGCTTTAATCTGAAGTGAACCCGCCCGCCATTGAAAGGGGGATGGGAAATGCGACTGAAACAGATGATTTACATACATTTTGTGAATATAACAACTTTCATTTTATTGTTTTTTAAGTTTATGTGATTGATCTATATTGTTATAATTGCTTAAAAACTATTATTGTTCATTAAAAATTATTAAAACTTGTCAGAAAATATTTTACTCAAAATTTTTACCTTTATATCAGCATTCTTTGTTTCCTTAATGGATTTTTTTTCTATACCACTCTTTGAAATATTTCTTAGCCTTCTTTTGTTTTTCAAATTGTAAAAGATTTACAATATTTAATTTAGTGGAAAAAAAATGAGGCAGTTCAAAATTATACAACTCCTGAGATTGTGTCGGACCAAACCTATGTATCAGTTCAGTTAAAGTCTACGTCACACAAACTAAATTTCTGTACCCTAAATGGGAGTTTCATGTACCTTAAGGGCTGATTTTGGGTATAGCACTAACTAATGAAATTATTTCTTTGCCCAAAATCAATCAATCCTGAAGAGCAATCAAAACTGACCCGACCTCTTATATAAGTGGCTTTAAATCTACCTTACTAATTATATTATTTAAAAAAAAAATGTGTTTATTCTTCATTGTTTATAATCTAAAATTTATTGCATATTTTCTTTAAATAAAAAAATTTTTGTCCACTACTAAATATAAAAATTTTTTTAATCCCAATTTTAAAAATAATTTAATATTAACAAAGAGTGAAACGGAGAAAAAGGCGTCTGATCTTCTACGGACACTTGGCCCGCATGACACCCGAGTGACCAATAGAATCTTGACAGTGGCAGGTAGAGGGAGAGCCTCCAAAAACAAATTCAGAATTTTTATTTTTATCTAAGATTATAAGCTCAATTTAAATAAAATACATCAAACCTTACAATTAAGTTCCGTAACTTTTATATTGTTTTACAAACACCAAAAAAAAATGAAACCTGATAAAATCGTTTGATCGTTACGCCGTTGTATTAATCTTTTACAATATCTTTTAAAATTAGAATCATTTTATATAATTAATTATACGTCGTTCATTTATATAAAATATAATTTAAAAATCTCCTTTTATTTTTGTTATTAAGTTCTGAGAAGTGGAAATTGATTAATAGTATAAATATTGACTACTTGATAAAAAACAATAACATAAATAATATAATATATTTTTCTGTAAAGCATTTAATTGACATTGAGTAAAAAAAAAAATTAATGACAAGATTTCTTAACTAAACACATAAATAAAGTGAAGTGAATTAAAAAAATAAATAAATAAAAACAAGGGCAGAGAAGCTTCATGTTGAGCTAGCAGAAAATATTACTAAAGAGGCTCTAACTAAAAATAAATAAGGCCAGGAAATATTTGAAAGAGCGATATAGAAAAACAAATCTAAGGAGAGAGATAATTCATACATGGGCTTAAACTGATAGAGCAGACATTAGCTTACGCTGGATCAAAGCATGTGGGAATGCACTGAGATATTGGGGGGATATACAGAGAATCAACAGCCCTTCACGCAGAAACTGCGTAAAGCGAACGAATTCCGATATGTTTCAGTTTATACATACACATATTTACAATATATATATAAATTGTTATTGGAAATTTACATAAGGCTATAAATATTTATTTTGTGGTATTTAATACCACGTAAATTTTAACAATTTTAGTACAAGGGAAGAGAATAAAAAATTAACTGTCCCAGCCAGGACTCGAACCTGGATCTCCTGCTATCCGGGCCGATGAATTTACCAATTATGCTACCATGACAAGCCTGATAAGTTATTAAATTCCCCGCACTAGTGTCGAAAGTCTAACTTTCGAGACCGACGANCTACCCACTAAATAGTTTGATTTTCCTTAGAAAAATCTGCTTTAATTACTATAAATGTCTGTCTACTGTAGATACCTACTATCTATCTACATACAGTTATGACCTACCCACTAAATAGTTTGATTTTCCTTAGAAAAATCTGCTTTAATTACTATAAATGTCTGTCTACTGTAGATACCTACTATCTATCTACATACAGTTATGACCTACCCACTACATAGTTTGATTTTCCTTAGAAAAATCTGCTTTAATTACTATAAATGTCTACAGTAGATACCTACTATTTATCTATATACTGTAATGACCTACCCAATACATATACTAGACCTATTGTATACACGTAATCAACTATACCTACTGTATTATATCTACTACTGTTTATCCGTAACCGTTTAGCGTTCGTATGAAGGATTTTTTATTTTTATATTTTTCTTCATTTATGTCTGAAGTTGAAGATTTTAAATTATTGTAAATTTAAGATCATTTGGTTGCCTAAAACTTTTATATTGAAGAAAATGGTCGAAAATGCATGTAAAATACATTATTAAATAATGATATTATTAGTCTTTAAGACTATATTTTAGTAGAAGGTTATATGTATATTACATGAGTAACAAACTGAACTTCTGGAATAATACAATGTTTTTGTTTATTTTGATAGACTGTAGAGGTTAACTGATGGACATGAGTTGGGGAAATGTTATGATGTCTTCTGCGTAGTTACTTCTAATGACGCAATACATTTTCACATCAATTGTTGTACAATATTTGTTACTGCATTAATTATTGATCACTCATTAGTAACAGCTCCAACAAGATAGCTCTCCTAACAGTGATTATTCATCCGTAGATATGTTCATTGATGGTTTCTCTTGTGTAACAGAATGGAGGGTCAATTATTGTAAAACCCTCACGCTTGTTAATTTTAATCTAAATATTATTTTGTTTTAAATATATACTGGGTCTGTCATGCTGTTTAATCAGCTGAAAACTGCGTATAATGGCAACTCTCTTTATTTTAGTGTAGTTTTCAAGCTAGTAAAGCAAGAATCAACTAGGAAAAGCTAAAAAAAAGTATGGTTCTTTTCTTACTTGCGGGTGTAACTTAGAGGCAAAAAACCTAGGTATTAATTTAAAAGTACAAGAAACTTACGAGGGGGAAAAATGCAAATATTCCTCAAAGAAACGAAATTATTAACGCTGATTCTTTAATTGTTTACTAATCTTACTTCAGTAAAAAATAGGATACGTTCAAATATTACAACGTCACTCACTTCCCACATCCCCGAAATTTTCTGCGTTATAAGAGATAAATGACGTATTTTTTAATGTAATTTGGTTACATTATTTTAATACTTTTGATCGCCAATTATAAGAAGGCCAGTTAAATTTTTTCAAAAGACGTGCGAGAATTAAAATAAATGAGTCCAAATGCGTACAAGTAAATTTTCAACTAAGAAAAGATTATCCTGATAATGTTACATACAATAACATTCCTATACCTCTCTCTGGTTCAGTCCGTTACCTTGAGTTCCACCTTGACTCACGACTCAACTGGAATGAATATACTAAAATCAAACGACAAGAACTCAACAGGCGCTACGGAACTTATACAGCCTTATAAATAGGCGCTCACAGCTCACATTAGTAAATAAACTGATTATCTACAAGACCATAATACGAGGATGCCGCTAAGCCTTCCAATATCCAACGAATACAATACTTTCAGTCCAAAATTCTCATATTAATTGCTAACGCTTCATATTATGTGTCCAACTCTACCCTTCATCACGACTTTAATATTCCTTTTGTCAAAGACCTTATCTCCACCCGCTTCAAGCTCTTCCATGGTATACTCCAATTTCATCCCAATCCATATGGCCGATCCCTGTCGTCGGACTCCAATCCTCACAATCCTCCCCGGCAACTAAAACGGAGATGGCCTCGCGACCTCCTTCTTGCTGGAGAAATTAGTCAGGTTTTCGGCCAGGATCCAACTGAGCAACAGCTGACAGCTATTGACTCTGAGACGTGACCATAAACCTCCCTCAGAGATCTTTCCAGGCATCACTATCGTCCTGATGATGACTTACAAGTCAAGTAGAAAGGTCGGCAATAATAAAATAATTACCCGGCAGTATTTTATTTTTCTGATCCTGGCAAAAACCCTGGCTAATTTCTCCAGCATATGAGTACAAACATTTTATTTTTTCAATTTCAACATTGAACATTAAACCTGATTTTCTAATAATAGTGCATGACAAGGGTTAGTTGAAAGTTTATCCAATACAAATATTCATCAGGTTGCGATACTAAAAAAATACTCTGAGTCACGCAGTTCCAACACGATGGACTTTTAAATTTGAATTATAGTTAATTTCTTACTTACTTTTCTCTGTTTTATCAGATTCACGAAGCTATTAACAATGGTAACTTTGGAGAGCCGTTGAATGAATTTGTTAATGGCTAATATTGGTCGAGGGTGAAGGAGGCAAAAAAAAAAAAAAAAATTAATATCTTAATAAATTTATTGTTATCAGCGTTACGGAAGAAAGAAAATATGTGTAGATTGTAATTTTGTAACATTTTTGTTCTTATTTCTTAAATAACAAAAAAAAAAAATTTAAGAATATAAATCATAAATTTGAATATTTGGCGAAACCTCTTATTTTTAAAATCTAGAAATCGAATTAAAAATTAAAAACTGGAGACCAAAATTTGTAAGATTAATCTCCGCTTTTATTTTAGTTATGGAAGAGTCTAAAAAACATTGCGTGTAAAATGTAACGATCCAACGTTCATATGCGATAACATATTTTCGAAAAACGCTTGGTAATGAATAAATTAGCTAATGTGACTTCGATGTGTGACCATTTCCCTCACCCTTCCATTCCTCCTAGTCTTGAGCTAACTTTACTGTTCTTAGACGTTTAAAATTAAATTTTGTCTATCACTAAACGATTTTCGTCACAAACGAGTTTTTAATCTATTTGATTTGAAAGCAAACGCTCTCTCACAGAATTGTGGATATTCAGGTAATGTTAATAGTCGTCCCCCAATCTTGCTGGGACTATAAACAGAGCTAACGCTTATGAACACTTATTCTAACCAGGAAACTAGAACTTGACTATCATCTTACTTCTTGATCTTATCACAATGCATCAAGTTTAAAACAATAATTAATAGATCAAATGGAGAGTTATTAACCGTAAAATTTAGTTAAAAAATAGTAGAGAATTATAGTTGGGTTTCGGTCAAGGTTGATTAAAAGAAATACAGTTTTAAAAAAGTATTTTTTTTATTATCTACCACGTTTCGGCTTACATGGTAAGTTATCTTCAGGGCTGTAGCTAATTTTTTTCGGAATATGCATTACGGTTTTAGTATTTTTCTAGATCTTTTTTTACTGTAGGTTTATTTATGGAGTTTTGTCGATGAACTTAAGTAACTCGAGTAGTGCGTCAGGGAGTGAATTTCGTCTAAAAGGGTATTGCGGGTCTACTGTTTTAGAGAATTTTATTCTATTATATGGTCTTTATGTAATTATGTAGTTGACCCATGTAGTATACAGAGAGTACGTCAAGGACCGAAGTTTTTAATGCGTTGAGGGTTTGGTATTTTGGATAATTTTATTGTATAGTAGAGTCTTTATGTAATTTAATACTTGATAGGTGTTTGATCCAAGGGGTGCGTGAGGGGGCGAATTTTATAATTTTATGTTGCAGGCTTAGTATTATGGTATTTTTCATAGTCTTATAGGACCCCCACATGGAATTTTGTATATCACACCTTTATGATTCAGGTGATGTGTCCTATAGAAAATTTCTTCGAAATATGTCTTGCGGGTGCAGTATTTCGAATAATTTTATTGTACAATAAGGTCATTATTTAATTTTTTACTTTATCGACGTTTGATTTAGAGGATGCGACAACTAGCAAACTTCCTCAAAATATGCATTGCGGGTTTAGTTTTTAGTAATTTCTGTACAGTTTTTCTTACTATAATGGATACTTTTATGGACTTTTGTCAATGGCAGCTTTGTGACTCATTTGGTGCGTCACTGAGCGAATTTCATCAAATTTATATTGAGGGTTTAGTGTTTCCGATACTTTTATTGTAATATAGGGTCATTATGTAACTGTGTACATAATTGACATATAATAAAGAGGGTGCACCAAGTACCCAATTTGTTGCAGGTTTAGGTTCTCTTGAGGAATTTTGTGGAACACATATTTATGACGCATTCATTTATGATTTATAGTATTTCAGATTTTTTAGATTCAAATGTATAATCTTTGTGAAATTTTGTAGTTGGAAGATGTTTGGTGCAAAGAGTACTTTATAAATATAACTCATATTTGTTTAACTCTCTGTTTTGTCAAGATTTAGCCGAAAGGAGCCATTTTTTAGGGGGGTATCATAATAATAGGGTAAACCACTTGATAGCTTCTAACTTCTTTGTATAATATAGACGGCAAAATTTTAATTATATGAAATATACTGCGGTTTGTTGATGGGCTGCATAGATTTAATTATAATACAAATATTTTGAGTAAGATACAGTGTAGATTAAATGTAGGCTCAAAGGAGCATGTTTATAGCTAATTGGCTTCCTTAGTAAAAATATTTCTATCTTAGTTTTCTAATACCTCAGGATGAATATTTAGTCTTGACTTATATTATTTAGAATTACCACCATTTAATTAAATAGTAGATTTATATACGAAAACGGGACATGACGAAATAATTCTGGGTAAATACGCCAATTATGTGTTATAATTACAATTATAATTTCATTTTAATTACTGACTAAAATAGACGAGCGGATTCTACTTAGTTCAAATATTAACTGAGAAAGGACATTTTATTTTATTTGTGAAAGAATTTGTCATGAATCAAGATGGATATTGGGCTACAATTATAAATTCCCTTATGTTTGTGACAAGGGAAAAAATCTTACCTTCGTTATTGATCTAACAGAATTACGGGCCACATTTACATTCATAACTAAAGCAACATGTTGGCGACCTTTCTTCTAATATGTCTACACCATAATGTATTTATTATTCATGTGTCACAGGGTATTTTTAATAATTTATAGTTGTAAATTTCTTAGATTTTAAATCTTTAACATAAATCACGCAATTTGTGAAACTGGTGGTGCAAATTAAGGAATATTAAAGCCAGTGCTATGTTTTCTAAAATTAGCTCTAACAAATCGATTAGAAGTAAGGCTGTGCTAGAAGGTGCTACAAAGCAGGCATACTTTGGCGTTTTGAGTCGAAGTTTCGCAGTGACTTCAAAATACCCACCTCAGAGTTATGGGAGGGCAGTAGTTGTGACTCAGCGATAAGAGGTTGCAGCGCCCCACTCCTTGCGATAAGTGACCTGATCGCCACCGGGAGATGTTACTTCTTCTTCGGCTCGTCCAGTTCCCTAGTCGAGATGGTCACCTCCGCCTTGTCCCACTGCAAAGGCACCAATAGGCAAGTCATTACTAACTCTTCTCCCATTCGATGCCTAAATAGAGGATTTGGGTCTGGCTTTATCGCGTCTTACAGGGATTCGCCGTCTCTGCCAATCAACATTCACTTGAGGTCTTTCAGAGATACACTACGAACTTGGTCGATAACTAGTCATAGACTCTTATCATCTAAAAGCTACTTTAACAATAAATTGGAAATTTAATTAAATAGGCACAATAAGTGTGTCAATCGCGACATAGATTTTACCAGCTGTTAAGATCCTCAGGGAAAAATTTGAAACTTGCTAAACCAAATTTTTTTCAATTCGGGGAGTAGCGGCTAATTCTTTGTGATTATATTTGGGTTTAAACGATTTTTCTACATGGTTTTTCACAATAATCTCCCCCCTCCCACTCTTTATTTGAGTCATTAACAAACTCATCTAAAGTTTTCTTATTTATTTAAGATTTATTATTATTATAGAATATTTACTAAATGTAAATTTCNAATATTTATTATTTATTTAATTCGTTTAAAATAAGCTCAAAACGAAGAAAATTCTCTCTTTATATTCTATAGATTTTACAGGTGTAAACAATGTCAAATTCACTTTTTGTTAGATAAATAATCGCTATTAAAGATTAATTTTTCCGTAAACCTTAATCATTATTGTTTGGCAATATATTTCATATCTGCCAAATTTGTAATATCTTATTTTAATATATTTATGTTGAATTTATTTATGTTGACTGAGCAGTAGCCGGGCATCAACATAACAATGTCTGAGCCTAATAACTTTCCGTTTCTAATGTACTACACCGCCACCGTAAAATTGGGGTACTCTCGTTCATACATTCATATGGTTGATTAAAAATTATATATATTTTGAAAAAAATATATATATACATACACACACACACACATGTCTGAATTCGCCTTTTATATGAGTCTCAAAGTTGTGTTTAGGATTCTTTCAATTCGTCCATTAATGGCTGAAATTGAGCGGTAGGGGAGTTTAAAGGAAGACCAAACTTATAATAGTAATATCATCTTTATTATTTGAATTGCAAAAACGTTTAGAGAACTTCATAAGTGTACTACGTAATTTTCTTACGTTTATGTTCTATAACATTTTACTTCAACAAATTTTATTAAGGTTGAAATTTATGAAATCCTTCTCAGAAAAAAGTTAAATTAAATAAGATAGATAGATATAGATGTCTTATTTTCAGTTATTTGTTTGATGAGGGATTTTTAGGCATATTGATATTTTTGTGAATGTCGTAGAATTTGTACCTTCTCACGGATTACTTTAAAAGAAGGTGCGTATTCTTTTTAAGCAAGATGAGTGATGCTTCTCACGAGGATTGAAATAGAAATATTTTAAATTTAAATATATTCTTATTTTCTCTCAACCATTAATCAATCATAATTTATAATTCAAATTTAAAATTAGGAAAATTTTGGTGCGATACAATATGAATGAAAAAGAAATCAAAGCAGAAATATGGGTGCAAATTCAGATAGGGTGTTTTAGAAAAAGTATGGTTCGTTACTCGGATACATGGTTCATTGGTATTGTGCACTGAAAAATTTCTTAAAAGTAGAGGAAGTTGAGTGACAGACATAAATCATTACTAATTATTATTAGATATATCACTTTAGGTAAATTTTATCTTTTGACTAATTTTCATACTAGAATTATCGAATTTCCCCCATTATTATTAATGTTTAATGAACAATTAACATTTATTTTAATCTTATTTTGAGATATTCATTATGACAGTAAAATATACTTGTCTTGCAGTTCAATGAGAACGTATCTGCAGAATCACCGGTGCCCTTTAAGTATCAAACAACTCTGTACTAAATTTATTGTTAAATTTTAGTTACTTGGTAGTTGATCTAATGATAATACTGTTTTCTCAATGTAGTTTAGTTAGTAAATTTGTGTGAGAATTTAAGCGTAGAAGTTTGGATTGGCCTCCCTCGCTGGGCATAGCTTTAACGCATAGTCTTTCCTAGTGCCAAGGATGCTTAAAGTAGATTAGTGATCGATACTCTTTCCCACAAAGACGAAGAACATAGGATAACATAATATAAACTGAGAAATTTATTTTGTACGGCAGTATAGTAGAGCTTTGTTCTCTGGTGACTTCAATACTGTAGAGTGTAAAAAAAAAGTCCGTCGCAGTATGTCATACAGAAACATAAAAATAGCTAATGAATTGTTTGATTCTACTAGAAGAGATGACGACTGTAAAGATTCAGACCGGAGTACCACTAAATCCTTCAAGTAAAGTCTTAAATATATTCCTTAACAATAGGTGTTTGTAAGGAAAGAGATATGGCAGAACTTGACCGTTGGAAAACGAACCTCACTTCAACAAAAGTGAATCTATCTACAAATACTATGCAGACCTCAAGGTCAATAGTTCTGTTGGCTCGTGATGTTTGATTCTACCTGCAAAAAGGAGGTGACTACTGTAACTTCGGGACGGAGGATCCCTTAATTATTCTAGTATGGTCTTAAATCGTGTACGTTTTCGGTCAACATTTCCATTAGTCATAAATATATTTCTTAATATATATATA
>KZ806930.1:305702-316099 GCA_000696205.2 Oncopeltus fasciatus | reverse complement strand
GAATATATAAATTATAAATTACTTAAGGAAAATAAATTAATTAATATAGAGAAATAAATTAAATATTCTTATTTACAAAGAGGCCTCAAGATAACTCGTTAATCACAGTCACTTATAACTTATCACTATTTTCGGCAATGCAGAGGCTACGACCATCCCGATCTACCACAGAAACTAACACGAAGGGAGACTAACTTGTTACTGATTCGGAGGGGCCGCTGGAGAGCTGCATTTTTAACTTCCTGGAAGTGGCGAGGCAGGTCTATAAGGTTTTATACGGGTTACCAAGTAAACCTGCTTCCCTTCCAAGGAGACAAAGGACAAGGACAAAGGTGTCATCCTTATAGTGTCCCCTTCCCGTAAAGGTCCGGTCCACACGCCGCCTACTTCCCTAGTCTTTAACAATATGTAGTATAAAGATGATTGGAGAGGAAATACTAGATTTGCAATTTGACGTAGATTTTGTCACTGGCATGGAAATAATTCTTATTCATTAGAAGAGGTGATACTGGTTTTGTAGTTTCTTGCAAATTCACAGAAAGGTGAGCTCTCTGCTACGCTTAAATCTATAAGTATTTTATCACCCTGCTTGCAAATGACTTTATCTTCATTTCGACCTGATATGTATGGAAACCTGATATCGAGAATGATACTTGGTTTTTATTATAAATTTGGGTCATTAGGAACTTTGCGTTGAAGACAAAATTTATAAATTTTTTTCTTTGGGCTAGGGTTCTTAAAGATCTGACATAGAAACAACTAGACTTGTTTTTTCGTGAACTTCGACTGTTTTTGGTTTTAAAGTTTGGATTAAGTTCTGACAAGGTTGTAACGGTGGGAGAAATGCAACGAACGCTGATCTAAGAAACCGTATGCAAAATTACCGCGTCAATGCCTTTAAGGGATGTGATATTTGGGAGAGGTTTCACGAAGGTATCAGAGGTATTATTTTAAATTCCATAATTATTTGGAGAGTCCCCATGAAACTACGAGCAGCATAAATCACTTGACAAGGAAGTAATCGATAGGTAATCCACTTTAATCGATTTGTTCTGTGAAAAGAAGACCACGAACTAGAAAAAGGGTTCAATCCTTCCTACGAGAGCATGCACAAAAGCCTGCAATAATGACCACGTGAGAGATATCAGAGTGGTGCCTCTGCCGGAGCCGGTGCTCTTTGGGTTGCCCCTCTTTGGGTTCTCCCTCTGCTCTTCTGCCGTCCCCTTCCCTCCATTACGGTGTAGGAATTGCCATTTCTCACCGGCATTAAGGCAATAATGACCCTAGTGGTTGATTTGCCAAAAATATGAAAAAAAAAAAAAAAAAAAAAAAGGGTTAGCAATATACCAGTAAAGAAAAGGACTTCTAATATCTACTGTATTACCTTTATGCAATGGTCAGTGCCGGATATCAAGACCATCCAAGAGACATTTCCTCGCTACTGACGAGTTAGAAATACAATAGAATCTGTTCAGGTTCGGTCAAGGAACCCACATTTTTTCATTTTCATGAAGAACCCACATTTGACTTCGAGGGCATAACCATTATGTCCATTGAAACCTATGAATACAAACTCCTTTTATCTGAAACCGTTCACAATAACTTACAACACTATCCAGTAAACGACAGAACGGACATAGAACAAATTTCTTAAACTTATTCAAACATTTTGGACATTCTAAAAACCATTAGCTCTCCTTCTTAATAAACCTGTCAAACATTTTTCACAGTTCCAAAGTTACCTATTCCCAATAATACTCTTCCTTTTTTCCTTTGTCCTATTATAGTTAATAAATATTTTTAAAGGTATGGTATTTGAAAACTTGTTATCATAATGAGATATCCCACAATTTTCATTGGTTTATAATTCGATGACTTAATTACTGTAATTTAAATTAAACATGATTTGTATTATAAAGTTGGAAATTACCGGACATTTTAATTAAAACAACACTGAAGCTATAGCCTATAAAGATCTACATATCATAGTATTTACGAACTAAGTCTTTATTGTCTATGAATTTTATAAAATTTATATTATACTTGTAAGGATTAAACTTTATTTACTTCATCTCAAATGTTCAATTGAAGTTTTTTTTTCTTCAAAATTACTCATAAAATTTGATGTTTTTTGCCTTCTCAAGTTATCTAAATGTGAATGTCCTTTATTTTCACTTTAAACTTAAATAATGGGTTTTAGTTTATTTAATTACTGTTTGTTGTATATCACCCACTTATGAAGAGGTGCTTGTGCAGTAAAAGTATAGTTACTCTATTTGAATTGTACAGGGAGCCATAAAAAAATCTTACTACCTCAGCTGGGAGTCGAACCCGGGTCTCCCACTTGCCGGGCGGGCATGCTACCAATTATAGCACCGAGAGAGTTCGCCAATATATCGTCTACTCTCGAAGGAGCTAACATCTCTTTTGGCAAATGGTCCCAACCTAATAATCAAATCATCATGATTTTCTGGCTCCCTGTACAATTCAAATAAATAATGAAATGTGGGATTACTTTACCACAATTATCATCATGATTTGTATAGTTACTTTATTTTATCATTAGATAACTCTTTGTTACTTTATTTGTTGAAAAATACCATCATGTCATAAAAAAAAAATTATTTAGATCATCTCTCTTAAGTGATTTATACATCTTTCCCCAAGTATTTCCCAAGAGCGACCTGGTCAGGTAACCTCTAGGCCTAAAGCGTTCTAATCGAACATCATGTATGGATTTGAACCCTTGAGGAAGGAACCAGAAAATTTATTTATTACTTATTATATTATATTATATATCTCTCTTTTGCCTGGTAAGGTAGTAGGGACGCTTGTTCATACTACTCATTTCCTCGCTCATGTAAATAGCGTTGCTGTCATTTTCTTCCCAGCCTGTTCGAGAAATCCGGCTTGAACTTTCTCAGCCTCACAAATTCGTCTCTCACTGGCTGGCGAACAAACTTGGCAATGATAACAGGAGTTCGAGGGTCGTCGTGTTCTCACCACGTTGTCAAAGTCCTCTGGAGCAAGCTTCAGTCCCCATACTCATCATCAGGGCCCCGGGCGACTCACCAGAGCGACAGGCTTCCCTCACACTTCAACGGATCTATATTTCAGCTCTTGCCCAGCTCTATTCAACCCCACCTCCGACTCTGTTATCCTGTTCCTCAAAGCTTTTTCTTCTTCATTCAGCCTTAAAAAGTGCTCACTCTGGACCATGTTTAGACATGCTAGGGGAAATTTGTTCATATAACCAATTGCATTTTTGCAAATTGGGTACTGTGGTATGACTATGACAGATGTGACAACCGAATGGAAATATAAATAAAGTCACCAGTAGTGTGCTGGTGGGGGAAGAGGGCTTACGAAGATAGTGAGATAAGCGCAGTGTATTTTCTCAGCCGAGCTATTTCTCCGGTGCTGTATATCTCACAAAATACACTACAGTCACTAAATCGGTAACTGGGATATTTTGTTGGAATAGTTAACCTTCCTTGTAGAAAAAAACAAAAACCAAAAAAAAAAAGAAAAAAAAAAAGAAAAAGGTGAATATATACCACTTAAAACACTAAAATACGTAAAGCCGACGTTAACTCACTGACGTCTCAAGCCAGAAAAATACCCTATACCTTATCCTTCGTTCCTACCTAAACGACCCTTTCTTCAGGGTACGACAAGGGCGGGATTATTACCAAGTGGTGGCGGGAGTTCACCAGGCAGTGTGCTCGGGCCCATCCTGTCGATATCCCCTTTCATCCTGACAGACTCCTTGCAACCTTTGCGAATGACTAAGCAATCCTTTCTTGCCGACTCAATTTCTGTCAGAAAAAATCTCATAGACATACAGCGATGGTGCCAGACTTCTAACTTGACTCCCGACAAACAAGCTACTGAACCGCATTTGACAACTTTAACTGTGACTAACAAACTCATCTTTTATAGGACGATGCTGAGATGTATCTGGACGTATGGAGTCGAACTCTGGGGAACTGCTAAACCATCCAACAACCAAAGAATACAGTCCTTCCAATCCAAAATCCTCAGAATCATAGTTGATGGACCGTATTACGTCGCAAACTCCTTACTCCTCAATGACCTTGAAATCCCTTTTGCTAAAGGCGTCATCAAAATCCATTTTAATAAATTCCACTCTGACCTTTCCATACATCCCAATCCTTTACCCCAAACTCTATCCAGTATTACCCATCCTGATAACTCACCCCGTCGGCTGAATAGGCGCAACTCCTCATTGCCAGTAAATCATAGTAACAATATTTAAAAAAAACAAAACAACAACCTGTAAATCTTGTAAATAGTTATTTAGGAGTACTGATTTCCTCATTCTTGAGGGATTTTACTCAAAGAATCATGTGTTCCGGAATTTCCTTCCACTATTCCCTGTGGTATGGAGATAGATATTTCTTACTAGATTCTTTTCTATTACCAATATCTTCACCTGCATGTTATTTTTTTCTTCGAGCACACCTTTTTTCTCTCACATACCGGTATCTATCCCTATGTAAGATGGATTTTTCGTAAGTTTTGTCGAAAAATGGATAAAAAAAGGTTGAATGGTCATTCTTCTACGTTCTTGATCCTAAACTTTTTCTACATTAGCCTTTTTTATTGACCCCATCTTTCCAATCTGTTGTATTTCTTTTAGCTTGATCGCAGATGATGTAATGCTTTACACTCTTCGTATTTCATCTTTAAAATAAATTTTATGGATTCTTTTGTGTAGAATAGTGTAAAAAAATATTGATACCTGACTTGGTTAGATGCTTCTGAAACCCGAGACAAAAGACAATTTATCAATATAAAAAAATATTTAAAGAATCTACCAATAGGAACAATTACTTTTTCTATAATTCATTAAACTAAATAAATGAAATTGCAATTGTATAATACTAAGTACTTGTAGTTTCAAAATATATACAATTATTAAAATGCAAGAAATAATTTTATATCTTTAAATAAAGGAAAAGGCGAAATCAATTAGTCGTCTAGGATCTCGTATGGTCCCGATACGTAAACTAATCATTATAAAAACCACAAATATGAACTGTAAACAGTAACTGTTAACAAGTTGGAAAAAATGTAAGTTCTCTTCAGAAGTAGCCCTCTCGATGCTTTGGTTTTTCCTTAAAATTGCATAGGCCTCACTCGGTTTTGTTCATATTTTCAAATTCGTCAAATTTTTATCCTATGCTGGACTAAATGTTTGACGAATCTTATCACTAATTAGTGGTAACTACTAATGAGTATTCATGACGAAAATAAGTACAGGTTATCTTATTATTGATTAATTACCAAGATTCATAATTTTGTCAAGGTTACCGTAAAGAAAAAAATATAGACTATTATAATAGACACATAGTTATAACTTGATGGCGAATCATTGTGCTAGAGATTAACCCTGTTTAAATAAGTAGCTAAGTTTTATTTATACAACTGTCGTATTCCCAGGATGGATGGTCAGCGGAAACGACATCTCCAACATACTGATGTCGCCAGTGGTCTCCTACCTGGGAGGGAACAGCAACCGACCGACGTGGATGGCGTGGGGTGTGGTCTGTTCTGCCATGTCCTGTTTCGTCCTTGCTTCGCCACACTTCTTCTACGGCTCCGGCCATCAAGCTCTCGCCTTGACCAAGGAATATGGCCAGGGCAACATCTCTGACTTCAGCAGCGGTTAGTATCAAATAAAGAACGAAAGAAGGAGTGAAAGTATTAACGAATTTAATATAGAATTGAGGATGTTCTAATAAGAGATTTTTTCGAAAAATTTTTCTTTGTATATTCTCTTATTTAATACTAATACCAGACAAAATATGATAATGATAATCACTAAAATTTATAAAAAGTATATACGTGTTTGTCAGCGCTCAACAGACCACAGTTTTCTGGATTTCTTAATAAAATTCGGTTTCTATCTCTTAAATAAAAAACAATAGCCTAAGATCATTATTGAGCAAAATCAAACCAATTAAAAGGGGATTATAACTTCAAATATCAGGTGCGAGTACTAAAACGTTTTTCGGTGTAAAATAGTTAGTTTAGTTTAATGAAACTTAACAGATAATTGTTTAACAATAAAAGTCATGTTTTATAACTATGGGAGGATTATGTGACATATAAAATTCAAATACAAATATTCATATACTGCAAAACTGAAGAATTCGCATAATTTATCCAGCTCTTGTGCACCGAACTTTCTACAAATAAATTTTGTTTTAAAAGGGGCAAATAAACAATAAAATGATTTGATATTTCCTCAGAATTTAATCTCTATTTAAAATAATTACTATATATTATTGATGTCACTTCATATGTCTTAAAATGAAATATTAAAATTTTATAAAGTAGCTCAATGGCCACCATGCTAATATAATTTAAAAAATAATTTAATGTAAATAAATTATTGAATTTGTCTATAATATGATCCTAACATTGTGTGGGATTGTATTGATCAGTGGAAGGACAAATGAATTTTAGGAAATTAGAGGATAATGGGTGGTGCATTAGTTGTTATTTTAATTAGTTAAAAAGGGTGGAAGCATGTTGGTCATTATTATTAAAATTGAAATACAATACAAGGTAAATGAAATGGTGGTCATACTTATGTTCACCATAATATGTTTTATTTTATCTTTGGTTGTCGTTTTTCCCGTTTCTAATCAATCATATATTGATGCGAGGTGATGTGTATCATAAATAGCTTACTCTTTATCATCTTCAAGAGTTCCAATATGCCACCAAGTTATTCTTGGTTTTTTCATATGTACTTGGTTCTTTCATATATACTTCTTTATTATAATACTTTTAATAAGTTTAAAATAGTTATCATTAAGTTGAACATTGTTGTCATTGAGCTGTCATGAAGTATGCTTTTATTCAATTACATAACTTCAAGGTACCTTAAGAGATCCGTTCGGGTCTCGCAAATTCTGAACGGGCAAGCTTTTGTCTATAAATAAAAGCTTATCCTGAGCTATAGTTGTTTAGAATGGGTTGGCAAGCTGTAGATACCCACTCCCTCCACGACCCTGAGTAGTTGAAAGGGAAGCTAATACTAAATAAAATTAAAAAAAAATTAACAATGACTTATTTATTTCTATTGGGGACTTGACCACACACACACACATTGTGTATCGGTACTATGGTGTATCACCTTTGTGGTAGATATACAACCATACATAGGTGTATGGTTGTTTCTTCGGAAAAGTCCTGTGCATGTTGTTTTGTTTTAACACATTAATCATTCGAGTTGTTTCCTCAGGCTGGATTGACATAACATTAATTCATTTATCCGCTAAGTATAGGATTGTCGTTTATTAGGCGAGTTGTAAGTTGTGTCCGTATGTATGCGAGGAAGCGGTGGAGCCCTTCCCATTGTCCCCTGGAAATTATTGTCGCCAGTGCCAAGTGCGCCTGCGCATTGTATTCTAATGTCCAATTGATATTGGGAGATCCCCTCTTATTTCTTCTCTTCCGTCGTCTCTGGATTCACTCCACGTCCGTAAGCGTCCTCCTCCCATTCAGCCGACCACGGCCGCAATTAACGTCTTGTCTTCTCGGTGCCCGTTGTTCTTCGGGCTCTTCCTTCGAGAGAGGCTTCTTCGACTGGGCGGTACACTCGTTTTCGTCAGTAGTCAAGGGACGGGTTCTGTCGCCTGATTTTACAAATTGTGATTTTGGCATTCAATTTGATTGCTAGATTCAGTATAAAGCTGTACAAGTGGATGTTCTTCCTTGATCCATTATTGCTTAAGGGCTATCCTTTAATGCTGGTATGTTTTAGGAAATGCCTAAAATTCTGTCGACATCTGATATTGAACGCACTTCTGAAACTATTCTTCCCATTGGTTCTTCACTATAAACATCTCTAAAAGCAAAGTACGAATGAAGAGCAAAACCGGAAGAACGGATTGTGATGTCTATGTCAATTGCATGGGGACTACATCCTATTGCTGTTCAAAGTAGGTTACTCATCTCTGCTTTCTAATTAAACATGCATTTATTCTGTCCAATGACCTATGATAAGAAATAATGATAACATTAAATAAGGAATTGTATTTGAAGAACAATGCTCTCTGCAATTGCAACAATATATATCATTTTAATGGAGCTTATTTTGTCTACTAAGTAACATCGATGAAGATCTGACAAACATTTTCAAAAACGTCATTGCTCCAACGCGAGTAGCTTCATTTTCCAAAAGGAACCTAAAAAATATATTAAACTAAATCTAATATAACATCATTATCTACTAGCAATGTATCACAAGTTTGCTTGACAATTATCCACCAGTACACTGCTATGGTGATTAAATTTTTTGTAGATGAAAACTTGATAGCCAACTGTAAAAGAAGTAAGCATCTGGGTACAATAGAGGATTAAACACATTTTAAAATTTTTTTTATATAAATTATCTATAATTAATTAAATTGTAAATAAAGGTCATTTAAAAAGAAAATAATTGAGTTATCAAAGGATACTTCTTAAGGAATATGAAAAGTAAAGTTAATACATAGATAAAAAAACAAAGGCAAAATGCAGTCACTGAACTTATTAAAATGTATGCCAAAAACAAATTGGGGAGGGGACTTTTTTCGCTACTCTTTTATAGATCCCTCATCAGATCAAAGGTAGTTTATGGCTGCTTGTGTACGGATCAGCTTCTGGCAGGTTTCTGGTTTGCTAGACAGTGTTCAAAATACAGGCATCAAATTTAGAGGGTCTCCACTTAGGCTCAGGAGAGATCTCATACGGAATTATTACATATCTACCATTTATACCCAAACCAACCACTTAAACAACATCTTATATCAATCCCTGAAAACTATAGTGTATGCCAAAGAAAATATTTTCCAGACATCGAACCACCATACAACAATTAAGACTGCAATAAACTCAAATTCTAACAACTACCTACTTTGCTAGACCTTCATAATAAACCATAAAACCCAAAATTAATATTTCTCTAACAAAGTTTGTTAAAAATAACACAGAACCTAACTCTTTTCAATACGAAATCATATTTATGAGAAGCCGATTAACGCTAGGCACTTTAATTTAAACAGATGGTTCGAAATACAGGAATGATGTTAGACCAACATTTGTCTCATCCACAGGGATATATGTTAATTTGCCACAAATAATATCTACTCAAATTACACAGCAGAACTTGCTACAATAATTAAGTCACTCCAAATAGTCTTTTAATTTAATTACAAATTCATTATCTACCATTTTGGATATAAAAGGGTGTAGTGGTATTCCACATACCCTCTAATTGTTGAGATAATGGAAGCAATGATTTGGAAAAATAATATAACTGTAATAATCACTTGGGTCTCTAGTCACTGTTCTATAGCTTGGAATGAACCAGTGGATAAATCGCTCAGGAAGCCATTCATACTAGTATATCTTTCCATTAGGTACCATCACATGATCTTCGGGCATACCTTAATGAGAGAATTAAATGAAGCTGGGATGTCGAATTAGTCATAACTGAAAATAAATTGCAAAAATTAAGTCAAATTAAGGTACCTGACCTGAAAATCCTTGCCAAATGACTACCAAATGAACAGGACGAATTTCAACAAAGAAGGCCCTTGCAATGTAAGCCAACATGTTGACAGATTAAATTATCTTCCAACGTTTTGGTTGTGTATTTTAAATTAAATACCCTTTTTTTTAAATTTGTATTCTTTTGGATCTACCTTGACCAAACCCAAATAAAAAACATCTAATACTGATTTAGTTGTATTTTATTATAATAATTCATTCATTTATCTGAGCCTGTTCTAGAATTAAAGTTACTGTACACCAAATAGATAAAATTAACATGTTATTGTTATACCATAAAATTTACTTCCTACATATATATATATATATCATACGTAAATGTATTAAATTTGTGAATTAAAAATATATATTGTAAACAACAAATGAAGGGGATTATAATAAAAATCTGTCTCAGCCAGGACTCTAACCTGGATTTTTTGCTGTTTGAACCGGCATGCAAACGGACCACTGAGACTAGCCAGATAACTTATTAAATTCCCCGCACTCGTACTGGGAGTCTAAACCTCAGAGAAAGATGAATACATCGTCTAATGCCCGAAGTAGTTGAAATTGTCAAGCTATTTTACTCTCGTTATTTTACTTTTATTTCTTTTTATATATTTGTACAATTTTATTTGTCAATATTTATATATTGTAAATGATGAGTGGGATTATGTTCATTTGTGAGAGAACAGATGAATTTTAGTGAATATTGAGGCCACAGCTTTAAGTTAATTTTAATTTAAAAATAATTACTTTTATTCATCTAGTTTTAGGCTTCATTCATTCTTTTTATTTCTCTCTTTTCTGTAAAATTGTATATATGT
>KZ806930.1:271181-283488 GCA_000696205.2 Oncopeltus fasciatus | reverse complement strand
ATATATATATATGTTAATATATGTTAATAAGGATTATCGGGGTGGGTTTGGGAAGGTAGTTCATTGGCTAAGGGATTAGGATATCATACAACAATGAGGCGGGAATGGAATTTGGAGAAACGTTGGGGAATTAAGTCGTTGACGAGGTCGATTTTGAGGTCATTGTGAGAAGGGTAGAGTTGGATACACAGAAGGCAGCATTATGGTTCTGAGGACTTTGGACTGGAAGGATTGGATGCGTTGGATGTTGGAAGGCTTAGCGGTACCCCAGAGTTCTATACCGTATGTCCAAATAGGTTTAAGAATAGTTTTGTGTATTGTTAATTTGTTGTGCACTGATAATTTCGATGTTCGTACGAGTAATTTATATAATAGTCCGTAGCGTCTGTTTAGGTCTTGTCTCTTTTGCCTTATGTGTCTTTCTAAGTTAGTCTTGAGTCCAAGTAGAAACCGAGGTATCTTACGGAGTTGGATTAAGGAATAGGAATTTCGTTGAAGGTGGGATTAAGTAAAGGATTGGCGCGGAGAGTAAATGTGACGTGGTCACACTTGCTTTCATTTATTTTTATACGCCACACCTTGCAACAAGCGGCCATGTGGTTGAGGTGTGCTTGAAGGATATTAATAACAACTGTGGGATCAGGATCTGACGCGATGGTGGCCGTATCATTGGCAAAGGTAGCAGAGAGAGTTGATAACTCTCAGTTGTTGGAAAGTCAGAAGTATAAATAATACAGAGTATGGGTCCGAGCACGCTGCCCTGAGGAACTCTAGCTTCTTTATGGTAGTAGTTGGAGTAATCAGATCCCTGTCCGACTCGAAAAAATCGGTTGGATAAATAGGAGCGGATAATTAGATAGAGGGTATTTGGGAGGATAAGCTTCAGTTTGTATAGAAGGCCCTTGTACCAGGCACGATCAAAGACCTGTGATACATCCAGAAACGCACCGACACAATACTATTCTTTCTCAAGGGATGTAGAGATGCGATCTACAACACGAAATATTTGCTGAGATGTATAGTGATGAGGGCGGAATCCAAACTGATGATTGGGGATAAGATTATTGGACTGTAGGATCGGGGACATTCGTTTTAATAGGATTTTTTCGAATATTTTCGAAAGGATGGGGAGCAGGCTGATAGAACGATAAGATGAGGGGTCTTCTTTTTAATTCTTCAACTGCCATGACCGAATTCCCCACAATCCTTTCATCATAAACATGTTTTGTTTTTTTCCATTATTAACTTTTAAATTTTATTTTTAGACTTTTTTAGAAACATTATCAAATTAATGAAAAATAAACTTTATATGATAAATACTTTGTCGGGGGCCTTCTATCTTCTTGCAACTACTGGCGTTGTTACATTTCTTGGGAAAGTCATGGAGGTCCAGTGGTATAGCACAGCTGCAGGGGCAAATATTTCTGCTGGTAAGTATACTTATTAGTCTATTTCTTGTTAAAGTATACTGCCAATTGTTTTTCTCGAAGTAAAATATCAATTTTGTCAATGTCAAATTTTAGAAGTTTGTTACGCCTGCAGATAGCTGATGGTATGAAGACATATCATAACCTATTGTCCCGATAACCTGCCAATCATCCCCCAAGGAAAAAAAAAGACCTATGTAATCTAGTGGTTTCTTGTAGCAAGAAAAATTTTGTTTGTAAGTTAGTTCTTTGTTGGGATTGGCTGTTAAGTGCAATTTTTACTTGTAGAGGTCCAGTATAAGCTCGAACAAAGATGCTCCACCATTACTTAATAATTATGCTTTTAGTGAGTAATAGTGGAGCACAGTTCACTTGGCTTTCTGACTTTAGCATTTTGTAAATATTTATCAGATAACCTAATATTTATTAGATTAACACTAATTAACACTAAACTGACATTTTTCTCTCTATTGTTTCCCTATGCTACGATTACTGACATATGACATTCCTCGGTAAACATATACTATATTGGCATATATTTGCCGAGGAAAAAACTGCGGCAAAGGTACACCAAGGAAGGAGACCAAACCGTATTGAACTCATTAGCAAACACATTCCTGAAAAAAGTTAGAGCAAGAAAGAGGAAAAATTTAGATCAGACAGTATTGAACTCCAATATTGTAATGCTTTCGCTCAAATAAATAAGTGGTGAAGGAAAACGAAGGGTTGAGCCCACACCATATCGAAATCGGTTGTCGGTATCTATGATAAATTATAGCGAAGAAAAAGGTGATCGTACTTAAGCAGAGACACGGAACTAGACTATCGGCTTATATGTACACAGTGCGATGAAGGAACATTGTGAAGGAATGTTGGGATCAGACTGTATTGAACTCGGCTATCAGCATATATGTACCAAAGCAAAAGGAATGTAACGGATGGAAACCTCTTATTATTGTATTCGAATACCGCCATATTTGTTGGACATAGCTATTGTCGTATATATATACTAAAGCAAATGTGCTGTAAAGAAACACGACGTATTGAGACCAAACCTAATTCAACTCTACAGTCGCCACATTTGAACCCTAGAAATATTGAAGGATGATGATGAAAGAAAACTAATGATTTAGAGTACACCATATTCTGTTGCAATAACAATGTTTTATATTTAAATTATATTTTATTTGTATGTAAGATATTGCTGAGTGATCTAGCGGATTGTGACTGAGAGGTTTTTGGTTCTATTAGTTTTTTCTATGTGTAATGGCACATGTATAACAAAACATGGCACATGTAGGATGTGCCATGTTTTGTTATAATAAAAACTTTGTATTTTTTCTCGTGTTTTCTTCTTAATCCCCAACAGAATAATGGGCTCAGAACCAGAGATATTAATACTAGAAGAAATTTTGTGAAATATCAAAAGACATTGCCTCTGATTATTCTGCGGGATAATAGAAGCATCGAGGATGATGCATTTGGCAAATTTTCAGGAAAGAAACAACTGAAGTTGATACCATGGAAAACGCTGACAGTGAGCTTCCAGGTAGATCAAAATTGTTTTTGAGAAAGGACTTAAGGGAAAAATATACCAATCAAAATCCTTTATTGGTTCATCAAAAGTAAAGATTTGGAAAATAGACATTGCGAATCATGTATTCTTTCTAAGATATCACGCCTTCTTTTAATGGTAAAATGTGAAGAGTCCGAAATAATAATAAGCCCTTAGAATTAATACATAAAAATGTTTTTTATGTCAGCTCTTGTACCTGGGAGAGGTATGAATGTTTGTTGACTTTCATTTATGTTTTTTTGATTTGTTGACTTTAGATCCTTTTAAATCTTAATTTAATTATGCTTGTAATCATTTCGCACGTTGGATATTAAAATTAAAGGTAATGGAGGAGAATACATATCTAGAAATTTCAGATCGTTTTGTGATGATAAGATCATTGCATTAAAGTGTACAGCTGGATGTGATCCTGAGATACATGGAACCGTATTCTCACTGAGAACTTCCGTACCTTGTTCTGAGATTCACAACTTCCAAAAGAGCTCTGTCCTGAAGACCTTCGTTATGCTCTTTATGTAACCAATTGAAGTTCCACGACATTCCTTGGTCTCACCCCATTCGAAATGTCACAGTGAAAGCGCAGAAGCATATCAAATTATATGTGGGCCCATATTCCACGAAAACTCCGAATAAAGTTATACCCTTGTAGAATAAAATTCAAAATTCTTCGGATATGGCCTAGAGGGATATAGGTGGTGGGATAGTAACGGGAGAAAAATAATTATAGAAATGTATTGTTCATAGAAGAAACGTCTCACTACTTAGCCTCTCCTTGGGTAGCTGATATTCACATCGAACCAGCCTCAGACCAGATAGAAAAGCATAATAGTGGTAGTTTTGAGAACGCAATTTTTATTTCCTATAATAATTTGGAATATATTACAGAAGAAAATAAGACGAATAGTAAAGGGGATACTAATTTAAAATAAGGGAGGAAGAAATATTTACAAGATTACATTACTGAAGACTCAGATTTAGATGGAATATTGATGGCATCTTATCATGTTCAAATAATGTCCCAGAAAATTATAGTTATGTAGAACCTCATGATGATAAAAATCTGTGTTATGAAGCTATAAGTGAGGAAATGAAATCTCAAGAGGACAACAAGCCATGGGATGTTGTCGCATCACCTGAAAGTATAAAGTTAATTGATTGCAGATGGATTTTTGCTATGAAGGCGGAAGATGGGTACAATGCTAATCTTCTTGCCTGCGTTTCCAACAAGTAAATATATAAAAATATATATTTACCTGATTTAAAACTACAAACTCTCCGTATTCTGTTATCAGTTGCGTTTCGAGCAAGAATTAATGGAATTATTAAATTGTAAATATGGATGTTGAAAGAGCTTTCATTTATGGTGAAATTGGGAATACGGTATACTTATAACTCCCAATAGGAAAAAAAACAGAATGAAAAAAAAAAAAGAAGTATTTTCGGTAATCTTAAAATATAATCTAGAAGTGAATGTAGGTCGAAATAGGGGACTTGAAGGAGAGATGTAGATGTTCTCGACCAAGTTTTCCATTATGTTAGCTGAGAATGACTCCGACTGTCTACTTATCTCAGTTTAAGATTACGAGAAGCCTAATTATGTGGGAACTACATTTGGGTGTATATGTCGCCAAGTTTAAGAGTAAGTCTGAGTAAGAGTCTCTGAGTCTTCCTACAAATCTTTCAGGTTTTTATATACCTAATGTTTTTTGTAAGGCTATCATTTTCTTTCGTTTAAACATTTTTATTTAAAATCTTTGTTGTTTGTGCTCCATGATTTTAATTTCGTCCTTGTCATTTAATTGTTATAATATTATATTCATTATGGTTTTTTACAGGCCCTGTCATGATGTCTGCTATGGTTACTGGGTTCATACTCTCTGGATGGGTGATCACCAAATACAAACCTCGTCCAGTTCTCTTGTTTTCCTGGAATGTTATCATTGGCTTCTTATCAGCACTCGCAGAAATATCTAGTATTTATATTACCTGCCCAGACATCAATATTGTCGGCTATGATCCCCTTACCAACAGGTCAGAAATAAGTTTATCTTAGATTACTATAAACAGCAAGTTACTTTAGCAGATTTCCCGTAAGGAATCAATCTATCTGATTACATGACTTTTAAAGTTTCTATATATATATATATANTATATATATATATATATATATATATATATATATATATATATATATATATATATATATATATATATATATATATATATATATATATATATATATATATATATATATATATATATATATATATATATATATATATATATATATATATATATATATATATATATATATATATATATATATATATATATATATATATATATCATACCTTCTGTAATCCGTCTTCATTGGTTTATCATATGCCAATCTACATTAAAATATGCATTTGTTGTGCAATGTGGAAGGAAAAGACAGAAGGAGACCCCATCGACACTGAGATAGACTGAGTGGGGGAAGTGTCCTCGCAGTATATTCTATGCCCAAAGTGCACTGTTAGATTATTTTCTTTATGTGATTTTGTTTCTAATGACTTAGAGGATTCCTAGTGTGCTCCTAGGGAACACCCAACCCTCATTGGGTGCCATACTTCATTGAATGCAAAAAAATATGGGGGCCAGAACAGTGTGCTGACCATCCGCCATCTCTAGTGAGCCGTGGGTCGATAATAAATACAACCGAAACATGTATTTCCCCCCTGTGGCCTGTTGCGGGACTGGTTTATTTTATTTTATTTAAAAAAAAAAATTTTAATGTCACCAATCGGTCGAAATCCGTTGTAATGTGCTAACGTCTCGTCATAATATCAACATAAATTTCCATTTCCATAGGAATTTTGCTAAAATATTTACAGCTCAATTATTCGTAATAAATCCAAGCAAGTAACAGGAAAATACTAAATAATAAAAAGGAAAAGTCCTTCGCACAAAAACTATACAAGCAAAACAAATGACTCTACACTATAGTTAATGGATATATGGTATTTGAACATTCATCTCATATAATTCCACCAACACCTTAAGAATATATCTCATATCAAGGAATAAACAATTGTGGGTTGAGTTCCATTGCTCCAAACTAAATATAAGCCCTCCCCAGGGAAGAAACTGTTTAAACTCGCATTTAATATTCCAGTTCACCGTTCCATCCTTATCATTAGTTTTCCCTCAATAATGATCTTCGCCTTTCATTATACAAGCAGCATGCCACAAAACTTATTGTGACTGTTCAACCGTTAAATGAAAATTTAAGGTTTACATCATCCCCCACCCCTGATAGTTAATTCTCCTAATATCTATTGGGAAACTTCTTAAATATTTATTTGATGAATAAACAATTGCGGGTTGAGTTTCATTGCTCCAATTTAAATTGGGCCCGCTGTATTCAAATATTTTTTTCCAGATAATCGTTGCCTTTTGTTCGCCTCAATAATGAACTCAGTCTTCTTTTTTATATCCCTTTCAATGTCACATTTCAAATTTCATTAGGATAAACAACTGATTACGACTTTTTGATCCTTAAATTAAAATTGAAAGTTCAGGTAGAATCCGCTTATAATGTTTCAATTTCAATGTGTAATTCTAAAAGTATTTATTTTACGTGGTTAGATCAATAACTATATTTAATTTAAGTTAATATCTTTTTAAGGCTAACATTTTTATTGACCATTACACAAGGATTTTGGTAAACATTGGAAATTTAATTTTAAAAAATTCAAATCTTCATGTGAGCAATTTCAATAACTACATTATTTTTTAATTCTTTAATAAACGAATATTGAAATAAACTTTTTAAATTAAATTATTGTTAACTCAGTGCATATATTACAAGTAATGACTTAATTCATACTTAATGTATTAATATAATGCTTAATAGACAATAAATTCGTATTTAATTATCCAGATTCTTTCATCTTTTTCGCATCCAGTTCATAATAAATTATTTAGGGTTGCAATTTTGTTTGAGTCCTATTAAATTATTGTAATGAGAAATGAAGATATTTCTTTATCTAAATCAATAGTAAAAATAAAAAATATGTTTCAACTAAATTCTCAACTAATGCCCCTCTTGAGGTGCCACAAAAATGAAGAAACAAAATTGGTTGTGTAAAAGAAGAAATGAAATAAATAATTAATTGAGAATGATGAGGATTTCTTGAACTATTGCCTTTAACTTTTGTAAATGAACATAAAAGACTTTATTTAAATATCGATTAGGCTGGAATAAATTAATATAAATTTTGCTTTTATCCTCCAGACGACTACACACTTTCTCCTTTTTAATCTTGCTTTCCAAGATTTTCTAAATATATATTCCGTTCATTATAACTTGTAAAGTTTCTCTTGTCTTCCAGAAACTCTTTCAATATTATAAAATTTGACCTCAATATTTTTGATTATTGAATAACATATGTTGATTCCATCCTGTCTACATCCAATAGGTGTTCCATTTACTGCTTGTAAAATAATTAGAGTTACAAAGTTGAATTGGTGATATAAATTTCTCATATAGACCGAAGTTTTTTTTTAAGTTTTTTTTTTTTTTTAATTTAAAGAATAATTAGTATTTCAAAATTTAAGAATGATGCTTAACATTATTTTTAATGAGTCATGGAATAGAAAGTGAATTTTTTGTTCATTGTAATTTATAATAGTTTTCTGTTAGACGAACAGAAAACTATTATACTGATATATTAGACTATTTACAGACTATGTCCCCAGGAGGTCGCGAAGCCAACTTGAGTCGAGGGGGAGAGTTGTAGGGGTTGGAGTTGGAAGACAAAGTCTATGTTAGTGGATTAGGATGGAATGGCAGTTTACTGTGGAAAATGCTGAAGCGGGAAGAAATTACATCCTGAAAAAAGGGAATATTAAAATTGTGGTGAAGAGAGGAATTGGATACGTAATAGGGAGCATTTGCGATTATTCTCAGGGTTTTGGATTGACAGGACTGGGTTCTTTGGATGTTGGAAGGCTTGGCGGCACCCCAGATTTCTACTCCGTAAGTCCAGATTGGTCGTATTAAGGTTTTGTAGAGCGCCAGTTTGTTTTCAATCGTAAGATTGGAGTTCTTTTTCATGAGTCTGTATAGAAGTCCATATCGCCGATTGAGGTCTAGTCTTTTAATTTTAGTATGTTCACCCCATGTAAGTCGTGAGGTAAGACAGAACCCAAGGTAACGAACGGAATTTGAATGTGGTAAAGGGATATTGTTAAATTTCACGAATTCAGGGAAGTCTTTTTTTCCGCAGTTGGAAATAATATTGAACGCATTTTGCTTAATTGATTTTTATTCTCCATTTGCCACACCTATGTTTGATTTTTTCGAGGTGATCTTGTAGGTTTTTAGAAGCTGTTTTAGGATCGGGATAGGAGGATGGAATAGCTTTCTCCTATAATAGAGCTAAGAGGGTACTTGGATGGGTAGGGATGTCAGGAGTGTACAGAATAAATAGGATAGGTCCAAGCACACTACCTTGAGGAACTCCCGCTTCCACTTGGTAGAAATCAGAGTAATCTAATCCTTGCCGAACCCTAAAGAAACGGTTGGATAAGTAAGACTTAAGGATAAGGTAAGTGTTATTAGGAAGAATGGATTTCACTTTAAACAGGAGACCACTGTGCCAGACTCTATCAAATACTTGGGCAGTGATATATTAGAAGATTATTAACATTGTCATTATTGTCAATGTGGAGTCATTTGAGTAAAGACATATATTGAATGTTGAAGGATACTCGCTGAAATCGAAAGCGAATTGACCGAAAATGTGGCCTGGGAAGAAAGAGCTCCACATTATTATTATTATAATTATTGTTTAATGACATTTTTTAGAGTGCTCTAATTATTCTTATGCCATGTCCATGAACTCATAGATGGTAAGAAGTTTAGAGAGAAACATTCGATTACAGCATGAACTTCACAAACAGCTGTAATGGCGGTTGTGGTTGTGAGTCTGTCAGATTCGCTCCTGTCTGTCACAACGAGACACAGCTGACCTACTTCTCGGCCTGTCACGCCGGCTGCACTGCTTCAGTATTTGACGGACAGTATCCTGTAAGTACTTTCTATACATTATGTAATTTATTTATGTCTGTGGAATTGTGAAAAATTGTCTTAATTATTAACTTCCACTACCTTCATTGCTAAAATTATTTACTTTTTCAATTTTAAAATTCGGGCGAGCTCAAGGTGGAACTGCACTTCTTATCAAGAAATCCTATACCCATCATATTTTACCCCTCGCAGAGTCCTTTCAATCAACATCAGTGTCTATTTCCACACCCTCTCAACCTATCACACTTTCAGCAGTGTAGTGTCCTCCAAATAAGCCAATCACTAAACCAGAATTTCCATCCTTATTCAAAGACCTTAGTCCCCGTTTCCTTGTCGAAGGGAACTATAATGCGGAAACACTTGAAATGTGAATCGAGAACAACCAACTCTCGTGCTCCTTCTCTATATAATTCAGTAACATCCCAACTTATTGGCCCTCTGACGTAAACCTCCTTCCTGATATCCTGGACTTCTTCATCTGCGAAAACCTTACTCCTCTTCATTATTCTGCTTCTACCTTAAACGAACTCTCTTCTGACCACAGCCCAGTCCTCCTTAAGTTATCCTTGACCTCTATTCCAAAACAATTGTCCCTTCCCTCAATAATGGTCTAGTCGACTGGACCTTGTTTAGAACTCTCATTGAAGAGGCTTTTGACCTCGGAATTTCTCTAAAACCTCTGATAATTTAGATCATGCTATACACTCCTTTACCATAAACCTTCAGCAATGCATATGTATGGCTAATCTCAAACCAAGATTTACCAAATACTCTTCTGAGTCCCAAAAGCCACTCCCAGATTTGTTTATAAAGCTCACAATAGCGAAACGCCGCTCAAGGGCGTTGTTCAAAAATATAGACACCCCACAGATCGCAAAGGCTTTAATCGTTTGTCCAGGCTCGTAAAGCAAAAATTAGGTGCTTTACGAAATGGGACTTTTAATGCCCCTCTGTCTTCCCTCTCAGCAGGAGACAAATCACTCTGGATTACTACTCGCAGAATCTTTAAGAGCTATGAAGCTTCTACCCCCTTGCGCCGAGGAGATGGTTCCTGGGCTTCTTCTGACAAAGACAAGGCCGAAATGTTTGCCCAGCACCTCAAGCAAACATTTACTCCTCATTTAGACCCCTTAGACTTGTCCAATACAATGGAGACTGAGGAGTCTCTGGACATGCCATTACCTATGTTTTTATCACTCAAGGCAGTAACACCTTCCGAGGTCATGTATATAATCTCTCGTCTGCCTAAGCGCAAATCAGCCGGATATGAAATAATCACCGGTCAAATTCTTCTTAAGAAGGCAATCTATAATTGTATACTCTGAACTACACACTTCCCACTCCTCTGGAAATATTCCGACATAATATTATTTCCAAAAACTGGAAAACCACCATATAATCCTTCATCTTGCCGTCCTATAAGTCTCCTTCCTTCACTTTCTAAGGTTTTCGAAAAAATTCTGTTAAAACAAATGATGCCTTCCATTGAACCTTACAATATCCTCCCAAATCATCAGTTTGGCTTCCGACGTAAGCATTCTACTGTCCAGCAGGTGTTTCGCATTGTAGACTACATCTCCTCATCCCTTGAGCGCAAAGAGTACTAGAGCCTAGAGGCTTTTTTTGGATGTTTTCCAAATATTTGATAGAGTCTGGCACAGTGGTCTTGTGTTTAAACTGAAATCCATACTTCCTAGAAACACATACCTTATCCTTAAGTCTTACTTATCTTACCGTTTCTTTAGGGTTCGGCAAGGATTAGATTACTCTGATTTCTACCAAGTGGAAGCGGGAGTTCCGCAAAGTAGTGCTTGGACCTATCCCATTCATCCTGTTCACTGCTGACATCCCTACCCATCCAAGTACTTTCTTAGCTCTATTATAAGACAAAGCTATCCTATCCTCCCATCCCGATCCTAAAACTGCTTTTAAAAATCACCTCGAAAAAATTAAAAATGGTGTGGCAAATGGAGAATAGAAATCAAGGAAGCAAAATGCGTTCAATATTATTTCCAATTACGGAAAAACGACTTTCTTGAAATTGTGAAATTTAACAATTTCTTTTACCACATTCAAATTCCGTTCGTTACCTTGGGTTTCATCTTGACTCACGACTTACATGGGGTGAACATACTTAAATTGAAAGACAAGAACTCAATTGGCGATATGGACTTCTATACAGACTCATGAATAAGAACTCCAATATTACGATTGAAAACAATTGACGCTCTACAAAACCTTATTACGACCAATTTGGACTTACGGAGACTGAGGAGCCAAGCCTTCCAACATCCAAAGAATCCAGTCCTGTCAATCCAAAACCCTGAGAATAATCGCAAATACTCCCTTTATGTAACCAATTCCTCTCTTCACCACGATTTTAATATTCCTTTTGTTCAGGATCTAAATTCTTCCCGCTTCAGCATTTTCCACACTGAACTGCCGTTCCATCCTAATCCACTTGCCTTGTCTTCCAACTCCAACCCCTACAACCCTCCCGGTGGGCTCAAACGAAGATTGCCCCGCGACCTCCTGTCTGTAAATAATTTGAGAGTAATAAGTAAACAAAGGTTATAAAAAAAATTTAAAATTAGTTGTTGAATTTTACTGAGAGATTAGAGAGGTAACAGACCCGAATCTTATAACCTACACGTGTAGAACTTTTTGTTTCGTGGGGTCAAGAAGGACCTTCGTAAACCAAACAGATTTCCTATTTCTTCTCCTAGATGGATATAAATGGAAATAAATGAATAATCAATAAGTCAACGAGTACAACGAGCGTAAACGTAAAAACACTGAACGTAAGTGAACACTGTAGGCAGGAAAAATAAGAGGAAGTACACTCGTAGTTCGTAGATATGCGTAAATTTCTTCCTTGTCGGAGTTATTTTTATAAATGTTATAGTACATCAACTTTAATCCAAATTAAAGTTCTCAATTAATAATTAGCAATATATAAAACAAGAATTTCATTATAAATTTTGGTCGTTCTCTTAACCCCTTCCTCTTCATATTAGTTTATATATGACCATTAATGGTTTTCGCCCAATATTTTAGATGGATATAGTTGAATCCTTTTTATTTTTCACTAAAATGTCATGAAAAGTAAAGTAATTTTGTTATTACATGGCATCGCTCAATAATAAAAATAGAATTATCCGTTTATATATTGTGTGTGCGGTACATCATACACAATCATTTAAACGGATGATATACATATATATATATATA
>KZ806930.1:194300-251236 GCA_000696205.2 Oncopeltus fasciatus | reverse complement strand
TATTTATTAAACATTTTTTTATAATTTTTACTTTCTTAAATGATTCCTTATTGTATACTTATGTATCAAAATAATGCTATTCAATACTTCAAGCTAATGGGAATAAAAATTCAAATTTAAAAATATAATTTATTTTTAAAAAGGGCTGTTTACAATAAAACAAAAATTCTCTGGTTGAAGAACTATTTAAATCTTTTCTAAAGTTTTTTTTTGCAGATTATTCAAATACAATCCATTAAAACTTAATATCATGTACAAATGATAAAGCTTGTAATTTAAAATTAGGTCTGTGCTTAAGACATAAGTATTTTCCTTGAGAAGTAGAAAAATTACATGCCTGTTGGTTCTGCTGTATCTGATACACTTATTTGCATTTTTGATCTGATTTCTTTAATATCCAGCCCTTTAAAATATATTGCAATATTATCAAATAACTGTAATATATTTACTCCCCGGAGAAGACTACAGCAAAAGTATATTAAAACAAGAGTTCTTCTTAGTATACATCCTTGAGGCACACCACTTATTTCTTCTTATGATATAGAAGTGTTTTCTATTTTCACTTAGAAACGTCTTTCACGTGAGAAATTTTGAACGAAAATTGGAATTTGTAGCAGTATTCCTTGTCGAGAACGCGCTCTTATGCAGCTTCTGGGTTTTGGAACATTTCTATACCATTTTGTTTTTTATATAAAAGTTTATTGGAGTTATGTTTGAAATTGTATTAAGTGATCATGCAATTATCTAAGTTTTTGGATCCGCTTGGATTTTTGGAATAAGAATACATTTTTCCAAAACCACTATTATTAAACCATTTAGTTATTCAACATTCTTTTTAGTAGCCTTCTAAGAATTATAAAACACACATTTCACAGTTCAGTTTTAAATTTCCAAAACCTGAAGGCAAATATACACTCGACCCTAATGCCAGCAGTGTCTTTTTCCAGCTTCAGTACAGAGAAGGTAAGTCATAACCATGGCTGTGGTAAACTAAATAGTACACTATAATAAGTATCTCTTTCGAAGAAAATTACTGCAGAGAACGGGTCACGCATTACAGATGTGGTTATTGAGATACAAATCATTTGATGAAAAGGTTGCAAGATGGGTTGAGTGATTACAAGAGTATGATTGGAATCTACCCATCGATCCCAGACAACTCGCAGAAATGCACTGACTGAATGGAAGATATTTCCATACCTAGGATAGGTATTTATGTGGCAGGTCCGTTTGTTCAGACAGGCGAAGGATATAGATAATTATTTTTGTAATTGTTATTTTTATTGTGGTATTTTATCCCGGGTAAATTTTAAACAATTAAATACAAGGGAGTAGAATAAAAAATCTAACTCAGCTAAGGCACGAGCCTGGATCTCCGGCTATCCTGAGATCCAGGTTCGTGCCCTGACTGAGTTAGATTTTTTATTCTATCCCCTTGCACTTAATTGCTTATAATTATTTTTGGTTATTAACTACTTGATGCCTGCGCCCTTAAAAATCCAGAAGCTATCAAAGTTGCTGATGCCCTTATGAATGAACTGATTTGTCATTTTGGGTTCTTTTACAACTGCAATCTGACCAAGGAAAAACTTTGAGTCTGCTGTTTTCCCCCGCATCTGTGGGACACTGATAAACAAAAGAAGGACTACACTACTTATCCCACAGTCGGATTATATTCTGGTACGCATGAACAGTCTGATTGGACGATACTTTTTGAAGATTGTAGGTTCCAGCTATCTGGCGATCGGTCAGAAACTTCTTCTGCCATGAGACTTAAAATTTAGATTTAAGCCCAAGAAGAATGTCGCTGGGACTGTCAATAATCTGAGCAAAGGAATGAACGATATTCAAGAGAAAGTTTTTACTAGCATCCTGGAGGCTGTTAACAGAATAAAGAATGATATCAAAGCCGAGGAAAGAGGTTTTCGACCAGGAGACTTACTTTAGCTACATAAAATTCCAAAGCCTCTGGGGTGATTACCCTATTAATTAACTTATGTATTAAATAATACCTGGATAAACGACGTCATGTACCCTATTAAGAAGCAACCAAGGGAATCCCAAGATAATCCACTTTAACCTATTGGCTCCATATAAAGGAGATCATGGATCATTGGTAAATCAGCTGTTGAGGAATCTAACCACAAAAGAAATGGAATTTACTCCATGAACCGGCCTCAGCACTCCAAAGAACTATGATCTTGCTCATTGTGCAGCTAAGGATTTGGGATCATCCAGAGGAATTACTCGTACTATGGTCTGCTGAAAAAAGTACGGGGACATTAAGGAATTGGTTTAACAGGGACAACAACGCAAGGCACACCGTGAACTGAATCTATATTTAGTGCACTAATTTTATTTCTAGTTTCTTTCTTCAGTTAAACTCAACTTATTTATACACCATCTTTTTTTTCAAATTCTATGTCACATATTTGTATGAACTATGTCAGGTTAGACATATAAGTAGGTATTCTTCAATCAACAATTATATAAGGAGATGTGACATTTATTGCAATAGAAAGTTAATTTAATATATAGGATTGAATCCAGCGCAAACACTTGAATTGCTTAATTTTTGGTTTAAACCTGACGAGAGATGCCTGTTTAGAAATTTTAGAGGAATTGAATAATGACCAATATGTACGTTCTAGTCTGCAATAGTCTCTTATTAATTATTTGCTTTAGAAAATAAATAAATAAATGTAAATGAATTTATATAAAGAACAATTTATTTATTTCAAGTTATATTTCTTTTAATTTGAATCTCACAGGGAGCTAGAAAAAAACTCTACCTTAGCCTCCCCAGCTGAGATAGAGAGTGTTTGTGCTCTAGCTCCCTGTGCGATTCAAATTAATAATGAAATGTGGGATTACACTAGCACAATTATCACTATGATTTTAATATTTCTTTTGTTTTTGTCTTCTCCCTTCATTATAATTAAAATTGTGGACACTAGTGCGCGAACAGATAACATAAATACAAATTTGCATGCAAGGGACTATTATTTTGGCTACAAAATGAGTGAAGAAGAACCTTTTTAATGCATCTGAGCTATAAATCTTATTGGAGTGTTGTGTTTCTTAGCAATATACGTATACAGCGAGAACTAAATAATGATATAAGTTCATGAATGAATTGGGTACTGTTCTGTTACTAATAGCTCCTTAGAAAGTTAATGAATGGCAAATTGTTATCAATGTAACAGCTCTTATCATTGTTATAACAGTGATTGATAACACGGGAGCATGATGGCAAATACTAGAATGATATTTGAACAGCGAACTCCGACTGATTTATCACTGTTTCCTCAATCCATTCATCTTCCCCTTGTTTTACATGAGTCTCCTCTGTTTACATGAGACTAATTTGTTTACAGCAAACATTTTATATAGTTCTTTTTCTTTAATTTTAATTTTTTGGTAGGACGGCTTAAAACTAATGGGCATAATTTATATTATTTAATTTACACACAAAAAAAAATGTAGAATGAGTTTATTTGTTTAAATAAAACTATAGAAAATTGTTTTTAAATAGTAAATTTTAGTATGCATTTCCAGATAATATTAAAATTTAAAATTGAAAAAAATTAAATTACTGTTATCGTGTGAATTTGAAAATAATCTATTGAGATATGACTCAAAATATTTAATACACAAAAAAGTAGATTTTTAGCACTTTTGTCAAAAGGGAAAAACCTGGAAGTTGATGTGAAAACTCAAAGGAAAGTTCATCGAATCCAGTTTAGAGGCTTACTTCAATAGAAAGAACTCAAGCAACAACTGGCAAATGGCTTTTGATGCTTTAAAATTAGGCCCAAATGGAAGGCTGTTTTTCGTAACCGTAGATATTATTATTAGATGTTTTTTGTTGGGGTTCGGTAAGGTAGATCCAAAAAATACAATTTAAAATATTAAAAATACATTTTTTTAAATTGTATTTTTTGGATCTAATTAGGGCACCATATTAGTGAAAGAAATATGTTTCCGGGTGCTATGGGTTCCCGTCTCCGGGGTATGCTTTTATTGAGAACAATGTTTAGTGCAAGGGAACAGAATAAAAAATCTAATTGTCCCAGCAAGAACTCGAACCTGGATCCCCTGCTTTTCGGGCCTGTGCGTTACCATTTACGCTACCAGGACAAGCCTGACAAGTTATTAAATTACCCACACTAGTGTCGAGAGTTAGCCATTGTAGGAAAGCCAGAGAGCAATCCCATCTAAGTTAGAGCTACTGTAAGACTTACGTCTTAAATTTAACCCTCTAACTCGATATGACCATGCTTACTCTTATTAAGGCAGGGGTCAGGCGCAACTTACATGGTTTTTATTAGTTCAATATTTTTTTGTTTTATGATTTTATAATTTTACTGCTGAATGTAAGCTGTGAGACAAATAAAATAGCTAAAATACGTGTGTTAAATTTCTTTAGATTCCAACATGAAATAAAAGGATTAGGTAAAACTTAAATGAATAAATATTTAGAGCCCAACACAGTCGTTTATTTGGCTTAGGTTTGGCTGTTAGTAATTAAAAAGGTTAAACCCTTAATTTGCCAAGGGTTTATGAATACGGTGATCAGAAATTTTCCTTTCTTTCATATTTACCAATTTTAAAATCTAAAACATAAAATATTGTTTAAATTAATTGATACCATTTTCGGAAAGAGAAATGATGTTGATTGTTCAGATAGATTTGAATACTCTAATTCCCATTGAAATATCTGTCCGGTGCAGATATCCATGTAAGAAATGGCTGAATTCAGTTTGTCGGAATTCGTCACTTAAATACTTCCCGTCCAGAAATGTACCTAACTTCATCTGAACTTGACCTATCAATGGTATGGAGTTAAATGAAGGGATAATGTTTATAATTAGGTGACTGTTTCTTTTTCACAAAATAGTTCCTGGCGTTGAAATCTGCAACCAGGCCAAATAGTTTTCTTTTATATCAAAATAAAGTAAAATCACAAATTAGAGTTTTTAGCGAACTTTGTCACTCTGAGGCCTTTCCCATGTAGGAAATGTTATTATTTTCTTCAATCCTATCCATCGGATACCATGACACCATTTATACTATAAACATATCATAAAAGAGGAAATGCTCATCGGACTTGTTACAGCATATATTGACACAGCTCCAGAAGCAGGTATAGTTACTGGTCAAAGGCCAAATTCTATTTCCACTTTAATAATACTATAAGTTTGAGCGATGCATTTCGAACGAAATGTGATTTCGGTCCTCACGAGCATCAGTTCCTTGTCCGACCACTTAACCTCACCAAACGCAGGAACAAGACCTGGATAAAATGTTCTTTGAACGTCTTTTTCTAATTTTATTCATCATCCAGTTCAATCTTTCTTCACTTGAGGAATAGTCCACTCGTTTACGTTTAAGGTAATTTTTGCTGACGTCCAACAGTGTTTCCAAAATGCTCTACAGTTGGCCTTTCCCCTTCGCGCATTTCTTCAGATCATATAAAAGCTATGGGATATAGTCGGAAGCTGCATGAGTGAAACTATGTCTAAAACGATGGGGCCGAAGCTACCTCCTTCATCAATCTCCCTTCAGATGGAAATAGATCAAACAGGAGCAATAATCTTGTTGGCTTCCTCTGAGCCTCTCGTTAACAATTCTAAAAGCCACTCGTGTTTGTCTACTACGCTGTACGACAGTATATTCACATCCAAATTGCGATTCTATTTACTTACGACATCTGTCTACTACGCTGTACGACAGTATATTCACATCCAAATTGCGATTCTATTTACTTACGACATCTGTCTCCTCCGCTGGTTGCTCAGGCGCAAAACTACAAGAAAACTCGGACTTGATGTAGGAAGGTTGTCAGCCATCGAACAGATGTTATGCTCACCATAGAAGCGAGTGTTATTGGACTTAAGGAGATGTGACTTGAGGACCCTGTTGGTTGCATAATCATCTTGTGGTTGGATTTCACTGTGAGCATTATGGCTCTTAGCCAGCCATTATGAATGTCATCCATTTCCTCATTTAGTATTATTTACGCAACTTGATGTCGAAATATTCTTTTAAAACCAAATGACTCAGCTCTTTGCTATACAATTATTAATATTTTTTTTAAATTTTTTATATTAATGAAGGCGGAAGTTGAGCAATGTATGCAGATTTCCCATGATACATTGAGATGCACGTAAATTAGAGTAAATTATGAATGTATTTATTTAATTAATTAATCTTTATTTATACATTCTGTTGTAAACATCTTGTAATTTTATGACATAGAGAAATTACAATAGAAAAGATTATAATAAAAAAAATTAAAAATAACAATAAAATAAATAAGTGAATATCACTGTGCAGGAAGAAGGAGCCCATCGACCCCACTCCTAATAAGTTTAGACATTGAGGCCCAGGAGGTCGGTAGGCCATCTCCGTTTAAGTCATCGCGGAGGATTGTAAGGATTGGAGTCCGACGGCAGGGATTGGGCATATGGATCGGTATGAAATTGGAGTTTACTGTGGAAGAGCTTGAAGCGGGTGGAGATGAGATCTAGGACGAAGGGAATATTAAAGTCGTGATGAAGGGTAGAGTTGGACACATAATATGGAGCGTTATCAAATAATGAATTATATATCTTATAAGAGCGTAAAAGGAAAAGCTAAAGGAGAGAATAAAAAGGTTCAGACCATGGAGGACTGAAACCGGCGTTTCACAAGCGAGGCGTCCCGATCCCTGCACTGATCCTGCCCTGTCATAATTCCTCCCTAGAGATCTCCTTGTCACCCACGTGTGTCAAGTAGTTAGCTGTCACTTTAATGGTGACACATATAACTGGGTGCAGCACGCCTGGCTAGTGAACAGCGACTTCAAGACTTGCCCTGCATCTGAGAGAGTGAATTCTTTACCGCCTTCCATCATCAGCCATTCGAAATGGTTGTCCTTTGCTTCAACATCCCAGTTATTTGACAGTTTTTGGCTTTCTTCCTCGTCGAGTTACCGCAAACTGCTTCAGGATTAGTCTTCTATGTGAGTGGATGACGGGGTTCGTTTAAATCGGATACGGATTTTCCCAAATTGCTGCTGAAATGCAATCTACGCTTCTGTTGAGAATTATAATATTTCAGTTATAATTCTGTCAGTCAAACAATTATACTATCTGTACATTTGTTCGGTTTTCAGTCAAAATTAAGAGATAATTCAGAATATGAATCCTCATTTGTTGGTAGATTAACTTTTAGGATCACCAAATCCTTTAAATTTTCTAATTTAAAGATATTTTATTTATATTTTAAGTAGCTAAGTAAGTTTAAGACTAAACCAATAAAAGTGAACTTAAAAAGACAATAAAAGGGGTTCACCCGCTTATTCTCTATGGCAGCAGATCAACAGACGAAATCACATAAAAAACTGTTTTGATCTTAATGTTCTGGAGCTAAGAGGATAATAGATAATTACATCAAGAGAATATGAGAAATTACAGATAACCTAATGAAGGAGAACAGATAACTTCCAATTCTTCGAAGTTTTTTATTTATTTTTTCTCCTGCAGTACTCATTCGAGGCCAAAGGTCTCAATATCAAAACCCAGGACTAAAATATTATTAAGAAAATCGAACATTGATAAAATATTAAAAGATTGAACTGTTTGAGATAATGTTATATTATTTTTAAAGCTTTTTCTGTTTCTGAATGTAATTGTATTAAATTTTATAAAGGTTTCCCATTATTCAGCGAGCCACGATGACAATAAACCTCAACCTTCTCAGAGGGTCTTGCGTTTAAATGATAGAAGTTTCCTATGTCCCCAGTGTACAATTATTTTATTATTTAAAAGAATAGTCACTAATAACGTCGCTTCATTAGACAAAAGAGTTGATTTTCTTCTCGGAGGGAATCTTAACAATGAACTTCAGGTTGAAAAGAAAAAAATCAGTTCTGTCAGAACTAGATTGTTTAAGACTGAAGTTTCAATAGGGTGTTTACAGAACTATGCAACAATAATACAAAAATAGGAGTTGAAGTAAAGTAGTACCGTGAAAAATGTGTTTATGATGAACTATTGAGCGTTGTTCAAAGATATTTAAAAGGTGCTGCTAGATAGTTTAAGTAACATGGCTCACAGGCTTCCTTGCCTTCTCATAAGAACTTATCTCATTTCCAACCGAGTTCAGTTATTTATTCATCTTTATTATCAGAATCACTACTTTAGAACCCGATTCAGCTTTTCATACTATACTTACATCATGTATAGCTATTCACTATTTTTTTTAATTTGTTATAATATAATTCCTATTTCAATATGCAATTTGTTCTCTAGATCAGAACTACTGATTCCTCGAAGCAGACCTGTATCTACCACTGCCCTACTACCAAATAAATATGTATAATCATGACAAGAGAAGTACTTTAATAGAGGGTTGAAATCACTTAATGCAGAGGGTTGAAATCACTTAATGCAATATGTAGTGATTGGGACATCTATCGCGACAACTACTGATTCCTCGAAGCAGACCTGTATGCAGACCTGTATCTACCACTGCCCTACTACCAAATAATGTATAATCATGACAAAAGAAGTACTTTAATAGAGGGTTGAAATCACTTAATGCAATATGTAGTGATTGGGACATCTATCGCGACAACTACTGAATACTGAAAACGGATTCGCTACTTATTTGTGAAAACTGTAGGCCTAAACTTAAAATGTTAATATCTTCGCTTTAATTAGCGTAACAAAAATGATACAAATAAGTGTAAATGTCATTTTAAATTTAAAAGTATTATTAAAAAAACATATATTAATAAAAATTTTAAGAATGTCATTTCTAGAATGGAAGGATCTCTTATTTTTTTAATTATAGAGAAACTAAATTTCGTATTTAAGCATTTCGTTATAAACCATTGTAATAATTTATTTTTGGTTTAAATAAGATGGGAGGAGGGGGGAGTTTAGAGGAAGACCAAAATTTATAATTGTATTTTCTTCTTTGCTATTCAAGCTTGGAAGAAGTTAATAGATTATAATAGGTATGAAGTTTAATTTCTTTAGGTTTATGTGTTATAACATCTCTCCCTCGTTCTCACTCACTCTCTCTCTCTCTCTCTCTCTCTCTTTAAACCTTTGTTAAGGAAGAAATTTTCGAATTCATCTGCTTCGAACAAACGCCAGTGGACATACCTTTAAGCTCATTGTTTCCTTCAAATTTTAAATTAAAACTTCCTTATTTACTCCCATTAATGTCCATCTTTAATGAACCATGAAAAGTGTGCTTACATTAGGGAGCTCCTGTTTCAAGTACTTTTTACTTCTAAGAGAGGATTTTAAAATTCATATTATCATATCACAAATAATCCTCGGAAATGTATATACTTTTCACGAATAGTTTGTAACATTTTAAATTTATGCAGCTAATAATTTGAAATATTTTTAAATGAAATAAAGTGGAATTTGACAACTACAACGCGGGACACAAACGCTTCGCCATGCGTCAAGATCTAAAAATCGATATACAGGGCGTTCAGTTTCAGGTCTGTCTGATAAAGTGACAAGGTACATCATGCTACTAAATAAATAATGGCGATAAAATAGCGCGGGAAAGTACACAGTTATTTCGTCATGTCCCTGGCGCAGCAATGACTATTTACCTCTGTGTCTTTTCATTCACAATCATATCCTTTACTCCATTCTGAACTACATATTGGAGGGGCGTTAGGGGCTGATCTAATTTACCATGAAATATTCACGAAACTAATACAACATTTTGCAAATAGCGGAAATAAATTAAAAAATAACGCATTATTAACAAAATAAATTATTTTTAAATTTTTTAAATAATATTTATACTAAAATAAGATTCACGTCTGCTGGGGCGCAAAAATGTCAACCACTTGACTGGGTTCTCCTTTATCTCGTGCAAAGCTGTTCGGAGGTATTCCATCCAAAACTTCTTCCATCGTTCGTTCTTCTCCCCTAAAAGGGGCAAAGATAGTTCCCCATGGGTCAGAGGGATGGCCAATATGTTCGGCAGGTCATGGGCTTCATCAGCTCCAATGGCATGGTTGAAATAGAGCAAGCAGCATAGGCTCTTTCAAACCGTGGCCTAAATATTGGCACATAAGAAGAAAGCGATGGATACCCTGACAGCCTGCTCAAATATCTGATAGCCAGAATGTGTCTACAAATAAAGTAAGGCTTAATACCTCTCTCACAACATTAGCAAATAATTGGACTCTCAGAACCGTAAATAAAGCTCCCATAGTCTATCTTGGAAATTACCTGGAGTGTCGTCCGATCACTACCCCACCTATTGTAATTTAAATACTTAATTATTTTCAACTCTAAATAAATGTAAAAACTCGGTAAAATAAAATAAATGTTAACTCGGCACAACATTTTTTAAGATCTGTGGGGAAGCTATGTCAGTTTTTGTCCAATATAAGTCCTAAGAAGCGAACTTTTCCATGTAAAGCAAGTTCGACTCCTTCTATCATGATGGGTTGCGGGTTCTTTTTATTTCAAGACCTGTCTGAAGACCTGTTTTCAATCACCACTGATAAAGTTTGTTAACCGCCCCTGGAGCTGTCTATAAATGAAATCCAGAGATTCCGAGCGGTAGCTTGTGCCACAAACAATATCCATTGGCATACTTTGTTAAGGATTCTGTAATTCCATTAATTAAAATGGCAACAAGAGTCGGGCTAAGGCCACAGCCCTGGGGAACTTTATATAATAACATTCTGGAATTAGAGAGCAAAGCAACAAAGACAGCAACCCGGACGTATCTCTCTCTTATAAAACCCTGTACTTCACGGGGCAAGTTTCCAATAATTATGGGAGGCTTTAATGAATCAAAAAGTCGAAGGTTATCTCCTATAGGAGAGCGAAAGGCCTCAATGAATTATGAATTGGCCATAAAACTATTAACTGAGATAAAACAAAACATTTCTCATGTTAATGTAAACAAAACATACAATGGTGTAAAATATTCGTTTATTATTTAGAATTAGATGAACTCATTTTACATATTAAAAATTTATTTAATCACACACACACAAACGCGTTCACGAACACCATGAAAATTGACAACGGCAGTCTATGGATGTCCACTAGATGCCTCCTAAATCAGAGATCTGTCTTCATGCTACTCGGGCGTGGGGATGACATATGCAGTATGAGGGATCCGAAATATTCTCCATCATCTTGTACAAACATTAACTCTACTGAGATAACGAAGAACACGAAACACTTAAACACTAACCGAACTTGACAACTAACACTACCACCTCCTGCATTTACCTGTACAAAGAGATTAAACACATAAAAAAGAAAAAGGATTCTAGCCACGACCTTGTCACTTCCTGAATCCTTCAGGAAATGCCAAAGAAAGCTGTCGTCTACCTCACGACACTATTCTCTGAACCACTCAATTCGGTGGAAACACTCACACGTAACTAGAATACAAAAATCGAATAAACCCTTCCACTCCATTTCTGTTTTTTTCGTCTGTAATGGGGCAGTATGATTTCCAGAGTATGAGAAAATTGGATACTTATTATTTATACTTGTAGGAGCGTTCCAGACAGTTCGAGCTGGAGTGCCTATATTTAGCGAAGAAGTGAAATTTCTCCAAGATTCCAGCCTGCTAGTTTTAAATACATTACGACACACGGCTCCATTGCGTTTGAAATAAATTAAATTTTCTTTCGTCATATTACTTTTAAAACGTCTCAAGGCCTTTCGCCTATTTTAACTGTCTTTGAACCAAGGTACAAGGACCTACAACTGAAGGTTTTGCTAAATACAGCAAACAGTTTCCAGTTTGCTTTGCTAATGATCCATTTTCTTTTTATTTTATTGTTATATGCAAGACGTAAATAAATTTATTTTACTAGAGATATTGTAAAGAAGGATCGAATTCATTTGTGAAAAAGTTAATATGATAATGTTGATGCGGTGCTATCAAAGGCGGAATGAATTACAAAATTAGAGCTTAAGTAAGTGGATTCAGCAGAATTAGTTCGAAAACATCTTCTATTACGCGACCTCTATTATTAGTTTTTATTGGTTCTATTATAGTATTATGGGTGTAAACTTTAATCACAAGTTAAACCAGTTTGGAGATTTGTCGAAAAAGGTTATTCAGATTATTAGTAGAGAATTTGTTGGGGTTCGGTCAAGGTTCATTAAAAAAATACAATTAAAAAAATGTATATTTTATTATCGGCCGAATGCGGATTTTAAATTGCATTTTTTTTTTTTTTTNACAGCTTGGAAGCTAAAGAAGGCTATCAAGAGAAATGTCAAGCTAGCTAAGGCATGGACTAGGCAACTCGATAGCTAAAGACGGCGAATGATAAATCTTAAGCACATTTTACCTATGAGGCAGTTAATGATTCCAGTAGCTACAGCCTGAAAGAAGGAATATGATATTTTATGATCATATGATATTATATATATATATATATATATATATATATATATATATGTGTGTGTGTGTGTATTATATATACACGTTCCCAATTTAAAACATTTAAATGCACTGTTTCAGAGAATTTTATCAGTGCTTCTTAATTAGAGTGGATTGTGCACACTCATTTTTTTTTTACCTGGGTAATTTTCTCGTAAGAGACAGATTGTACCAAGAAACTCTTCTAACTTATGCTAGGCTTATCCCAAGAAAAGTATTTCTATCTGTTGGCTGGTCATCTAAAGTATAAGACAAGTCGTGCATATGAATGTGGCTGTCTTCTCCAGGAGCCCCAGAAGAAAATCCCTATTTCCTCGATGAAGAGCCAAACTCCTATGCCTCCACTTTGCTTTTGCAAGGGGTGCGCCCTGCTCCAGCCTGTTTTCTCTTGGCACGAACAAAAAATGGATTCAGTACCTTCCAATATAATGTAACCATGGTCGAGATCCATCATTAGTTATGGATAACATCATTCTGCAACTTACCTGCTTTGTGCAATTGTGGTGAGTAGCAACACTGGTAGAACCTTCTGTAGTGTTGGCTTCTATTTCCAACAACAGTTTGATAGAAGGATGTTGTCTGAATGTAGGATCTGTCTCATTTATAGGTAACACTACATGTAATCAAATTTTTCAAGAGCAAAGCTGGACTTACAAATTTTGGGGTAAGTCCTTACCCAAAGTGCGATAAAATGTAATTAGTAGATGTTTTTTGTTGTGGTTTGGTAGGTTGATCCAAAAAATACAATTTAAAGAAAAGTGTTGGCGTAAAAAAATTACCTGGCGACGCTTCGGCTTACACTTTAAGCCATCTTCGGGGTTGTCATGAAGGCGAGAGAGGTCGTCGTGCCACCTGTATATCGTGTCTAAACAGTAATATTATTTTAAAAAGTCGATATTATATTTAATCTGATCCATTATAACTAGGCATACATTTGTACTCTCAGTAACAATATTCAATGGATAACAAGTGATAACTGCGTTAAGCAGAGGGATTAATTAGTTATAATACAAGTTTAAATAGTATTTTTCTGCCATTTATATCTTACAAAATTCAATGATTTTAGTGAAAAGATTCAATAATAAAAACAAATATTTAATATAAATGAATAAATAGAAAACTACGATTATGCTGGATGAAGTCACAGTTTAGTTTAATTAAGGTTACCTAATTAGAGGACACCGGTAGATTCGCTACCTGTTGGTGCAGAGTAGGGCTAGTCGGGAGATAACGCAGCGATAAGAGATAAGAGAGTGAGATTTAGAGACGCAGACATCTGAGGGGTCATTCTAAGTGAAGATGGAGAAGACAGGCGACCATCAGGATCAGCAGAGGTTAGTACATATCTCCAATACTCCCACAGATATCTCCACAGGAATCCTTTATGTATGATACTTAATCATTTAAAAATGTGAAGTTTTTCTGCTAAAGGAGTAATAAATTTAATATATATATATATACCTTTATTGGAATTTTTAAATGAGTGACCACAAACTGTTAATATCTAGCAACTTTTATAATAACGATTTATTTAAGAATGACACTTTTACAATTAGGATCTGTGGGGAAGCTATGTCAGTTTTTGTCCAATATAAGTCCTAAGAAGCGAACTTTTCCATGTAAAGCNTATATATATATATGAAACACTCGCAGCTGGGATATATTTAGTAAATAAGAACAGGAGGTATAATGAATTTAATGAACCCACAAAAGAGAAAAAATTACAATGAGTAAATTTTTCGGGGAGACTTCTAGCCCTTCGTCATTGAGGAGTGAAGAATTACTCCTGACTGAGACGCGAGAAGTCTCCGAAAATTTTACTCTTTGTAGTTTTTTTATTTTTGTGCGTTCAGTACACTCTTACTACCTTCAGTTCTTATTTGGTATACATAACGAAGGCCACATATAGGATTCCTCTGTCCGATTTAGAAAGATGCCTCCACAACAGATAGAAAAATTTCTGAGGTATAGCCCCACTTTAAAATGAATCCAAGAAATGAGCATGCCCTGGGATACCAAATTAGAATCGAAAGATAATCGAGGACAACAGGTTAAATATTCATTCTGAAACGAAATTGATTTTTATTTTAAAATACTTATAATTAAGTAAAAATTAAAAAATACTTATACTTAAGTAATTAAACACTTATTCTGGAAAATCGTAAAAGAGCTGGGTTTCCAAGGAAGGTTGGTGAGCATAACGAAGGCATGTATAAAATACTCCGAATAAATGGGATAGGGATATTAATGAAGTACATGATGTTGGAAATGAATGCCATTGAACCAGGCTTTCGTCAGTAATAGAGAAGGTTCTGCTGTTTATGATGGGCCCTAACAAAAGCCCTAGTTAGAAAGACCCCAATTGAGTGTAAGTCGTCCGAAGAATGGGAGAAACCCCAAGTGGAAATGGAGACGGGTGAGAAGAGCCGCAAGATTAAGAAGAGGAAACCAGTACAGGACAGTAAGAGATAATACGATGTTGTAATACCACGGTCAGTAGTCGGCACTCGAACCCAAAGGAGGTATGAGTAGACCATGGACTGACGCTTATGCTGAGGGAGTTCGATACATACTCGTATAGGAGAGGCGCTACGGAGTTCCTTGTGGTAAACCACCTAAATGTTTTCTACCATACTCTAGTAGGGGCTAAGGCAAAATGTAATTAAACACTCTCGTTACTATGAAAAAGCACACACTGCAGATTGTTTCCCTGTTTTAACACAATAAAGCTAATTTAAGCGCTGAATAAGGCATATAAACAAATAAATTTATAAGCGAAACATTATTAGATTTTAAGCTGGTGGAACAAACCTCTGAGGTAGCTAATCAAATATTTTAAGCCCAATTTATTCAGTTGAAGTCTACTGAATTATAATTAGAACTGGAAATAAGAAAATGCGTTAAGGTTTACTCATTACGTAATATGAAGAGCAAAACAAATTTTTTTAAATTATATCTAAACTCCAAACACTTTTTAAGTTGACCAGTTTTGCTGGTTATCCCTTATCTCTTCATTAAAAGGCCTCCGTTTCTATAAAACACGAAATTGAATGCAGGGAAGTGGCAGGCTCTTTACTGAGTAAGGAGTTTAGACTCGAAAGTGAGGGATTTCGTAGTATTTAGTTATTATAAGGCACTGAAAAAGCTTAGGTTCAAAAGGAGAGTTTTTTGACCGTAGATATAATTATTAAATGATTTCAGTTGGGGTTCGGTCAAGGTAGATTAAAAAAAATACAAATTTAAAAAAAAAGTGTATTTATTTAAAAGATTATCTGCCAACGTTTCGGCTTACATTGTAAGCCATCTTCAGGGCTGTCTATCATGAAGAGAGAGGACGTCCTGTCCCTAAGCAATCACATTTCCATAGGATTGCTAAGGAGAGATTGCTAAGGAGGAGGAGTAGAAGGAGGAGGAGGAGTTTGCGGTTTTAGAAGCTTTTTTTTTCCTAAGGAATTGCTAAGGCATTGGTTTGGAACTGTCATACCTTCCATTGTCCGTCTTCATTGGTTTCTGCAAACCATCTGTTGGAGGAGGTTTTAGGATTCTAAGAAGGAGGAGGAGAAGAAGGAGGATTGCTGAGAAATTGCTAATGGATTGGGGTTGCTAAGGTATTGCTAAGGATTGTTAGGGATTGCTAAGGGATCTACCTTGACCGAACCCCAACTAAAATCATCTAATGAAAAAGCTTAGTTTTCACAAGAACGATAACTACGGATCGGCATTAAGTATCAATGTCTAACAGTTAACGGTGTCTAATGAACATCAGAACATGTTACTTTGTTTGTAACAATTCACTGATTCTTTTCCATTTATAAGATCAATACTTCTTTAGACCAGTCAGAAGGAGAATCGACTGTTAGAACTGTAGATTTGTTTCCTTAAAAATGGTCGAAATATATTTTCTAATGTGTGTCCTCCACTAATACAATATTTTTGGTTTGTTAGTGACCACGATTGCGGACTGCTGTCATGGAAGCCGAAATGGTTACAGAGATTTGCGACACCGCGAGGTTTCCTCTTTGTCTACGGATTCCTGGGGACAATCCAGGCCATGACGTATGTCTACTTCCTAGGAACACTCACCACCATAGAGAAAAGATTTGGAATCCAGAGTGCTACAACTGGTAAGTAACTAATTTATTAGTAATTACTAGTAGCTGTAGGGGTGATGCAAGATTGAATTTTAGAATATTATATATTTGTGTATATACGCAAAATCAATGAATAATGCCATAGTGTTAAATATAAATGCCAGTATTAAAAAAGGAAAACGAAATGCCACAACTGTAAAAAAAATATATAACCTACCTTTATAGGGTTTAAAAATTTGTAACAATATACCCGTATACTAGACTGATAAAATGAGAAAATAAAATGGTTTTTAAGGGAAGAAAATGTCGTGGCAAACGGTATTGCGATAAAAAATTCCTTCTTTCTTCATTCCTAAACCCCATACCTTTCCCCCTACTCTCCTATCTCCTAACCAAAAATTCTAATGTAATATTCAAAACCCAACCGCTTCATACTACACCATAATCATTCTTGAATTCATAAACCTCTAGTATATCGGTAATGACTGATAGTATCCTTTTCACCCATTATATAAAGTGGGATCAGTATAGATACCAGAAATATATAAAAAAACGTCCTTTTATAACGAAAAGAATTATGGTTTCCGGGAAACAGCAGAAAGTAGAGAGGATGGCCCAAAGCAAAATCTTGTACATCATTCAAACTTAGGGATATTGTAGGCCAGGAATATGTGAAGGAAATTAATCGAATAAAGATCTAGTTAGAATGATTCCTTACAGTGTAACGCACTAAGATGGGCCAGTGCCAAGTAAGTATAATGCAATAGTTGGGCTAAGAACCGAGACAAGTCACGCGAAGGAAATCCTAGTGGAATAAGATGGAAGACGAATTTCTCAGCGTCGCAATTGATGAAAATTCGTATTTTTTCTTTCCATCTCATGTTACACACTTATAGAATGTATATTTTATCCTTCTCGGGTTCAGTTTCACTTCTGTAAACTACATTGTGCCCGCTTCAGTGTATAACTTTTTACTTACACTTGGTATTTCAGGAAATCCCCCCCCCCCCCCCCCACACTGTCAGATTTAAAAATAACAAACCCAACTTTTTTCTTTGTATTTAGTACGATATGCTGCATTAGGTTTGAGCTAAAAATATATATTCGTTTAATAGTGATTTTTGGTTGGTTTTAGGTTGGATGTTGAGTGGCAATGAAGTATCTCAGATCCTTATGTCACCGATGCTCGCCTACATGGGAGGCAATAGTAACCGGCCTGTCTGGATAGCTTGGGGAGTAGCATTCTCTGCCTTGTCCTGCTACGTCCTAGCCTCTCCCCACTTCTTCTTCGGCTCCGGTCCTGACGCCCTCGCTTTGACTAAGGAGTATGGCTATGGCAACATCTCCGACTTGAGCAACCGTAAGTGTCTATTAAGGTAGAAAAAGTTATTTTGAAATTTTTTTAATGGTGATTATATTTTAATTATTTAATTAAGTTTAGAAAAATATGCTGATCATTATTTATTTCATTGATTGTTTCACTGTTACTGAAAATAAACAAATTTTGATATAAATTGAACTTACTCTGTAAGCTCCTCTTTCCACAAAGCTCAAATAATAATGAACCCCTCTAAGGGTTTGCTTGAAGAATCCCAAATTTGGACTTAGTTATCTACATACGAGTAGTTTTAGCACTGACAGCCCTTGCAGTTAAATGCTAATATATTATCATTAGTATGTGTTTAGAGATTATAACCATTAGAAAATTTCATTAATTACTGGTTTGTCATTATTAAAGCAAAGATTTTATTACATTTATATTTATAATTAGTGAAATATGTTATTTTCTAATATTTGAGATCTGAGAAATTTTCATAAAAACCATATTAAAGGAAATATTAAAAATATAACAAGTTCACCACAGTTCTGCTGAGATTCTCATTGACTTCTCATGATTAAATGATGAAGTTCATCACTAACTCTTATTTATGTAAATCCGTAATGAAACAAGTGAAATCTCCTTAGCTTTTATAGTGTTTCAATATAAGAAATTTTTATGAGTACATATAAATTTTTATACATAAATATAAATTTCTAATTCGTATATTGCGTTTAAGAAGACGAAAAAGTTTTATTTCTTATAACTTTTTCTTTCTTTCTTTAGTCTTTTTCTTATCATATAAGTGTTTAAAAAAATACTCTTTCTAAATTGCAGCTTCAGGGCAATCAGACTTGGCAGGAATAGCGATATGTACTGGAGACCCCGAGATACCAGACTGCACTTCTGGAAATGAGGCTATCGGAGCTCCCCTGCTCATCTTCATCTCCCAATTCTTCTTGGGGATAGGGACGACGCTCTACTACGCCCTCGGCCAGCCCTACATGGATGACAACACTAAGAAGAAGAACACCGCCATGCTTCTTGGTGAGTACTCATCTTGGGATCTGGTTGTATCAGTACTTCTTAAGAACAGATTTCTGCAGTAGAACTTTCTGTAAAGTTTAAGTGAAGAGTGCTGCCAAAGGCACCAAGGGGGATCAAGTTTGTGAAAGCGGAAGATTTAAGATTAACTGATGAAAGAAAGTAAATCGTTGACTGACCAACAATTTGACACAAAGGGATTGTGATAATTCATTCGGTCCATGATTTATAAAATGCAAAGCCTCACAAAGAGATACCAAAAAAATAGTCCAATTTTGAATTGGCAAACAAATGCCAATCAACAATTTAACCCCACTTGGTAAGTATATGCACTTATAGCTATAAATACTTCTTCCCGGAGTGACTATGCATAAAAGTCAGTTTTTTTCGAGCTTTCGCACATCATCTGATGGTTTCTTTAGGCTGAAAACAGTTTCTTCCTTCTGGTAGCTCGGCAAAAAGTATCATTACTACATGGTCAAGCCCAGAAGAAATATTTATTAATATTTTTAGTGGCCGTGGAAGTTTACGAGAAAATAAAATTAGCTCACCTAGAAGTACTTAAAGCAAGATATTTTCAAGAAGATCAACATCTGGTACCATACTGATACTGAAACATGAACATTTCACCCACCTCTATCGGCTATTAACACTTGAATATTAATCTTCCTAAAAATTTTTTTATTATTATTGCGTCTCCCTGATATTGGAAGACCTAGTAAAGTCTTACTCGATATACGTGTTTATTGGACAATATACTTAGTGGTATCTTCTTTACGATGTAGTTCAACCCTGTGAGATCGAAACTTGTTTGAGGTGCAAATTAATTCTTACCCTCAAATAAATCTTAAGTTTTAAAGGCATTGAAAAATCGTAATATTGCTGAGTAAATTGCATAATTTATTTCTCCTGTTCTTGAGTTTTTAAATTGTACATGCAAAGAGCCTGAAATATTAAACGTAAGGATAAATATGTTATAAGTTATTGTGCTTTTAAAGTATAGATTTTGTATGAATTTAAATATAAGTTACATGAATCATATTGAACCATTTCAGGTTGTTCGATGGCTTTGAGGACTCTTGGCCCATCTGTTGGATTTTTTGTTACCTATGCTTGTCTGGAGACGTTCGTCAACCCAACCTTAACTCCCGTCATATCCTCTACTGACCCTCGTTGGATTGGAGCCTGGTGGTTAGGTAAGACTTCATACTTAGTCATGTCTCGCCTGTTTATAAGAAAACTCTTCAGACCGAAGAAGTATCATAGCCTGGGGGCTAAATGTTCAACTACTTCCAAGCTATTCTTCGCTACTATATTAACTCTTCTAAACATGATCAATTGTTATTTGGAGGAAAATAAAGTGCAATTCCTCCGGGCTATGTATAACGCAGTTATCAGCTATATTCCGCCTACTTATATACTCTTCTGATCCTCTTTGGATCGGAGTCTTATGGTTAGGTCAGTGCAGTATTTTCTGCGGTAGGTCCTGCCTAGAGATCTTTGTCTCTCGATAGATGGAAGCCTAGTGGTCAGGGGGGTACAATATCTTCAGAGATGTATCCCGCCTAGTTATAAGCACTTCTATCCCATGGATTGGCATGTATTAATTTGAGGAGATTCTCAAGTTATATCAAGAACTGTCATTAATGTGACGTAATTCATTCATGAGTTCTAGAGAGTTCGAAGAATTCCCCTGAAATTTAAACACATTTAAACAGTTAAAACTATACAGAAGTGAATTTCAATACAGAAGTCCTCATAAAAAAGTGAAACCTTAATTTCAAAGTAACAATACATTACCTTCAGAATTTATTGACTTTTTCACAGAATCTAGATAAATTAGATCAAGGATTTGTCTAGTATGGTACGTGCACAATTCATTTTGGACTTTTTATTTACAGGGTGGGTGCTACTTGGTACAGTTATGTTCGTATTTGGTTTCCTTATCGCCTTCTTCCCCAAGGAACTGCGTAAGCCAGGACGAAAAGGCCTCGACACCATCCAGTACGAGAAGGTTCCCCTCTCTGAGACCAAGGTCCTGGAGCTTGAGCCAATCAACGCCAACCACCAAGGCAATTCTAATGGAGTCCAAAAAGACAGCCAACCCACACCTCTCCGAGCAACAGATAAACCCACTCCTGAGTATAGCACTGAAGGTATGATATTGCTCTCTTAGAGATAAAAATCCGAGCTTACGTATCCGAAATCGAACCTTTCAATCCCTTCATCGCAGAAGTATAAAGGATTCCTCACATAATAGCATTTCTTGAAAGTAATATATAATTTTTTTGACGGGCCATATTTTTGGCTTTTCTTATGTAGGATCGGTAGAGATCTGTTGAAATTTTCAAAAGTCGAGTTTTTGACAACGTGACTAGCATGATTACACTATGGGTAATCTGCTAATAAACATATCCCTCCATGTCCCTAATAGAGGCTAACACTTATATAAAACGTGCATTACTTGCTAATTTGTAGAGGGCAGGTCACCAGGTGACCGGGTCAAATCATGAACATGTAATCCTGGTGACACGACCTTTCATAGTAGACCTTTGGATGACTTCCAATGTAAGCCGAAACGTAGACAGATAATTAAAAAAAATACACATTTTTTTTATTGTATTTTTTGGACCCCCTTGACCTGGGGGTTCGGTCAAAAAACATCTACTAATAATCTCTACGGTCAAAAAACATCTACTAATAATCTGTACGGTCAAAAAAACTCTCCATTTGAAACTATTACGTGCTAATTACTTATCACTATTATTTAATTACCTATGCTTTAAAGATAGTAATAGATAAGATGCTTATTTTATCTTGAAATGAAGAAATATTGCTACAAGTCAATGTTGTTGAGGCTAGCTCTAAACCGATGAAGTGAATAGGTAGGGAGGCGCTCATCCCTCTTGGTTCATTCTCGTGTATCCCCCTACTTCAATTCCGAGTTCTATATATACTTATATAAAAAAAAAATTATATTATATAATAAATATCATATAATATTTATATATAATTCATTATGGAATTTACTAATGATTTCCAGAAAAATGTAAATTGATTTTTTTTTTCACTTTACCCTGAAGCATCAAGGTTTGAAAAAGCTAGTTGAACAATGGTGAAGCCTTGCCAGTAAGCTAAATGTCCGGGATTAAAGAAAGGTGTATTCGACGCCACAGAGAAGCCAGGAGCCGCGTACGCACGAATAATCACGACTTCTCAATAACCCATGTAAGAATCGCGATCAGGACACAGGAAGGACTATGGGCTTTCTCGGACCATGCATATGTCGATTTTGTGCAGTCACACGACTCAGGCCAACAACAAACTTATCGCCTTTTGTGTGTGAAGATATCATCTAAAAACGGAATATATTAAATCTAGCAATAATAGATATTTATATTACATAAAATAATTTAAAATTTCTTGAAGCTTTCAAGCTTAAGTTATAAATAAATATTGATCCAATAATAATTAGAAGATAAAAAAACATTAATATTTGTTTTTTATAAATATTATTTTTTTGTGGTATATAATCCCACGTAAATTTTAACATTTTTTAGTGCAAGGGAACAGAATAAAAAATCTAACTGTCCCAGCCAGGACACGAATCTGGATCTCCTGCTATCCGGGCCGGCGCATTTACCAATTATGCTACCGGGACCAGTCTGATAAGTTATTCCTGCCTGGGACTTTTATTCTGTTCCCTTGCACTAAGAATTATTAATTAATTATTGTTCTTATATTTCTTACAGATTTCGTTCCGACATTGAAGAAGTTAATAAAGAACAAACTTCTGATGATTAACACATTCGCTGCAGTATTTTATATCCTCGGTGGATCCGGACATATGACGTTTATGGCAAGAAACATGGAAGTACAATGGTTCCACAGCTCATCTACTGCTAATATATCAATTGGTAAGCAAATAATTCATTAAAATGAATATATAACACATAAACACGCACAATTTTGTATATTCTTTGATGGTATATATTGACAGGTCCGTTAATCATGGGCGGAATTATGGCTGGTTGCGTTGTCTCCGGCTGGGTCATCACCAGGTTCAAACCTCGCCCTACACTGCTCTTCGGTTGGAACGTCGTGCTAGGCTTGGCCAGTGTCATCAATCACCTCCTCGCTCTCTTCATTTACTGCCCGGACATCCCTATAGTGGGGGTTGACATTGTCAACCAGAGGTAAGAACTCACCCCCCTACTCAGTCAATAAGTATTATTGTCAAATAGATTTATTAAGTAATAAATATTCTTATCCCTAATCAACAGGGCACAATTTTGTAAATCTTGGATATTTATATTATACTGAAAATTTCGTCACGTAGGGGCTGAGTAATCTAAAAAGATTATCCATGTTTCTCTTAAATGTATTTAAATAAGAGTAAATGGCATAATTTAGTTTATAAGCCAGATGCATCAATTTGGGCAAAAGGTATGCCCCCTGAATTTTGATTTAGGCTGGCCAGGAAGGGAGATTGGAGGAAGCGCTATCTCGTCGTAGTTGCATTCGTAAATTTCTTTCTTAAAAAGCAATTTCTGTAAAAACATCATAGAACATATTTGTTAGGGAATTGTATTAGGCACATACTAATTTTATAAAGTTTTTTTCAACTCAAGTAACAACGAAGATATTACGATTATAAAATTTAGTCTGCTGATATGACCCCTGCTTGACGGGTCATAATAATTGTTAATCCAAAAACTTTCTATCGATAACCCCAGGACAGATACAGAATGCAGAGGTCGGACAGTAAATTCCTCAACAGTCGAATGTCTGTATCAACTGGGTCTTTTCGGCAGACGATGCACACGGCTACGAAAAAAAAAAGAATTATATATCACAATTTGTATCCAAAATAAATGTTCATGACCAGTAATCCGGATTCAAATATTTATACGAAGTTTTTTAGAGAATGGTAGAATGTACAAATATGGGATACAAATTTATGGATATAACCAAATAATAACTTTTAAAGAACAACATTTTTTTTTAAATAAATTAATCCTTATTTATTACATTCTGTTAATTAACATCTTGTAATTTGATGACGGATACAAGAAATAAATCATGTGTAATACTAATGAAAATTTTCATTTAATTTTTGGTCTTTTTCCAAATTTATGGATATAACCAAATAATAACTTTTAAAGAACAACATTTTTTTTTAAATAAATTAATCCTTATTTATAAAAGTCTGTTAATTAACATCTTGTAATTTGATGAAAAAACAAAAATAAAAATAACAATAAAATAAATAAATGATCATTGAGCAGGGAGAAGGGGCCCATCAACCCCACTCTCGAGGCCATCTCCGTTTTAGTAGCTGAGGAGGATTGAAGTTCGACGACAAGGATTGGGCATAAGGATTAGGATGAAATTGGAGTTTACTGTAAAAGAGCTTGAAGCGGGTGGAGATAAGGTCTTGGATGAAAGGAATATTCAAGTTGATGAAGGGTAGAGTTGGACACATAATATGGAGGGAGCATAAGCAATTATTCTGAGAATTTTGGACTGAAAGGATTGTATTCGTTGGATATTGGAAGGCTTAGTGGCACTCCACAGTTCTGCACCGTAGGTCCAGATTGGTCGTATCATGGTCTTGTAGATGGTCAGTTTGTTTTCTAGTAGTAGTAGTAGTATCAATCATTGAAAGGCAATCAACTTCTAGGTTATTACGCCCTATAAATACCCTTTAATATGTTTTCTATAAATTAGTTAATAAAATACAGGAATCAGGATTATTTCGACCACTATAACAACCTAAATTAATGGATTTTTTAAATTTAAATAANTCAGAGAGAGGTATAGGGATGTTATTGTATGTAACATTATCAGGAGAATCTTTTCTTAGTTGAAAATTTACTTGTACGCATTTGGATTCATTTATTTTAATTCTCCATTTACAGCACCTCTGTTGAATAGCATCAAGGTGATTTTGTAAACTTTTAGAAGCAATTTTGAAATCAGAGTGGGAGGAGTGGATCGCTTTGTCACCTGCAGTAAGGGCTAAAAGTGTATTATGATGAGTAGGGATGTCTGCAGAATAAAGGGTAAAAAGGATGGGTCCAAGCACACTGCCCTGTGTAACACCCGCTTTCACAGGGTAGTGTTCGGAGTAATAAAGAATAACTAATTTGATCTTTCATCTTTCTTTCGGTCTCTTGCAGTTTCAACTTCACAAACAGCTGTAATGGCGGTTGTGGTTGTGAGTCTGTCAGATTCGCTCCTGTCTGTCACAACGAGACTCAGCTGACCTTCTTCTCGGCCTGTCACGCCGGCTGTACGGATTTTGTCATTAGTGGTCTTGACCCTGTAAGTACAAACTTAATGTAAGTAGAGTTCATTCTCATACTTAATCAGTCAGATGCATGTACTGAATTTGTTATCTTTCAATAATGGAAATAATGATTGTAAAAGTAAGAGATTTCATCAGATTTAGAAGATTAAAATCTAGTTTACCTCAATACAGATAGTAAGCATTAATTAGTAACTTAAATTCCTAAATTTTTATTATTTAATTGAAATTGAAATAAAAATAAAAAATTATCTTCGAGCCTTTGTCACTTCAATCCAATGAAAAACTCTTTTGAATAGAACCTAAAATATTAATCATACCTCAAGGAGGTGGTTTTCAATTTCAATATTATGAAAAACATCAGCTATTGTTATGAGTTGTAAAGGTTTTCTTTACGCTAATATATAATTGTAAATTTTAAAACATACTTTTGTGGGATAGTTTGCAGAGTTCCTTTTTCATTTGATGAGTTTGGTCAAATACTTTTCACTTAAATCTATATTGCAGGTATATGCAAATTGCAGCTGCATACCCGACTTGTCGGGTCCTTACTCTCCACAAGAAAGTTATGAACATATAAGCTACAACGGGACCTTACAGAGCGGCTATTGTGCAACTGACTGTAATGAAAAAGAGGCAATCTTCATCGTCTTTGCAGTAATAATGCAGTTTCTCGGTAGCACTGGGAAGATCGGAAACATCTTGATTTCGTACAGGTTAGCTCATAATTATTTCGTCCAGCCTCAATCCGCCATTTTTTCTGTCATTAGCATAAGTTATATATATATATATANATATATAAAGAAAATAAAACATATTCAAAACAAAGCTTTGTTTTGAATATGTTTTGTTTTCAACATAGCTATGTTGAATGAGTGGAGAGGGGGGAGTTAAAAAATCATTTATTTGATTGTTTGATATATTCATTTTAATTTTAATTTTAATTGTTTTGCTTGTTACACAACTTATAGGTCGAAACAAGACCTTGACACTTAGCAGGCCATTCTAAGTCCAATTTCATTGTATTCAGTTGTAATTATAGAAGTTATGGAGGTAAATTTGTTGACCACAAAGTTATATGAAGAGAGGATTGCCAGGAATATGGTCTTGGTAGTTGAAGAATTAAAAACTAATTTGTAACCAAAACCGTTTTTATTTTAGCCAACGTTTCGTCCTGAATTTCAGGCCTTCATCTGGGTAAATAGGATGGTGGGAAGAGACTCTTTCTTAACAATGTCTCATTTGTCTACATTTATCCCGAATAAGCCCTTTAAAAAAAACAAAAAACACTCAATTTGAACTTTTCTATCAATATTCACACTTTCAAATAAGTTTCTTATCCTTCTGAACAATTGAATTTTTCGATTTTGGATAAAAGATATAATTTACTAAAATTTCAAATTTATTTTTCTGATGAATAAAAACACCTGCTTGATTTTTATCGGTACTGAAAAGAGACTTCTCGAAGATTTTAAACGATGGAATAGCAACAAAAATGTTTCTACTCTATTATTTTACTTTAATGTATCAATTTGGAATATAGTATGGTGCCAAAAAGTCGTTTTTTGGAATATTTTTAAGTATAAATTGTAAAATATTTTTCTTAACCATTTATTCCATCCGCATTGATTGTTTAATCTATAATTATAATATATATACTATTATATTCTTATTATTAAAATAATTATTTCTGCAAAAAATTTAGTAAACTGCATTTTAATATGTCTTATTTTTTACAGATCGGTTGATCCAAAAGAGAAAACGTTCGCAGCAGGAATCTCTCTCTTCTGCATGAGCCTTTTTGCTTTTATTCCTGGACCAGTAATTTTCGGATACTTACTAGGTAAGTTAGCATGAGGTTATCTGAGGCGATGTATCTCAGGACTGAGTTGTAAGTGTCCTCCTTCGTACCATAGGCGTGAGAGTGATGAAAGACAACTTATAATATAAAAAACTAACACAAGTCTTACTGTTTCATATGTTAGAAAATAATTGCTGTTTATTCATAAATTATTAATATATCCAAAAAGTAAAATATTTCTGGAGATACAAAATTGTATTTTATGTACCTTATTATAAAGATTAACAAAAGTTAAAAATAATTATTTTCCAGACTCGACATGTTTATTCTGGGACAGAACGTGCGGAAGAGAACGAAACTGCTGGTTCTACGACCGAGACCAGTTCAGGCTGGTCCTCAACGGAACTGCAGCAGGTTAGTGAAATATTTATGTATTTAAATTAGAGAGGCACATACCCATGTAAACTGTGTTCGAACTTGTATGTGCATCTCTAATCGCACTTACGGCTACACTTTTTGTTTCATCACAACCAATCTTGATAGTATTTTAAGTAAAATACAATGATTTCAGCACCCAATGAAATTCAGTCTAAATTACATACACTGATACCACATCTGTTTCCACCACGGATGCCGGATTATTTTAAATCCAACTAATACTCTCGGTGCGGAAACTTTCAAATCTTGACAGCTAAAATGAACACAGGGAATGAAACATGCTAAAATAATCACTATTGAGTTAAATAAAATAAAATACGGTGGAGGTTTACATCTGGCAACGCATTTTCATTAAAATACAACCCTTCGGCAATACCAGCTCATAATAATGTATTATTCTACTGGAAAAAAAAAATATATACAGCGATGATCTATAGAGTTTTATAGGAAGAAAAGAGTACTTTGAGAGGGGGGATGAATACTAACTTACTAATACTATTAAGAATATTTAAATTTATTTTGTGAATGAAAAACATAACTCAGTAGCTGATCTAAAAAAAACCAAAATCATATCACCTCTTAAAATTTGGTGTTTGCTGTTTTAGGATACGCAGATTTTAAAGGAAGTCTGCCGTTCGCGTATAATTCTCTAAAACTGCTTAATCGAATGAAATTAGAGATTATCTTTCTACTTGTTCAGTTTCATTTATTTTGTATGAGTTTGATCCACGAACTCAATGCTGATTAAAATAAGGGTTGAACAGCCAGAAGGTTACGCCTCATGGTCCGTTTGAAGGGCTTAGTCTTCTTACATGTTTTCTTTTCTTAGTTTTGTTGTATACTGAACGATATTCTTGCAGAGATGGTATATGCGGAAGTATCAGGATATGTAATTACATATGATTACCATTTAGTTTTAGTCTTTGCTAACCTACTGAAGTAAAATTACAAAAATTATTTTACGAAACGTGCTAAATTGATTTTCTTAGAATTGAAAATGTTTTTTCACCCGTCTACCTCTGACAACCGGTTATCTAAAATCGTCTCCTTAACACGCTAAAAGGATTAAATTAAAGGTTAAAATCCAAAATTAACTTATCATTTCGAGACGGCTAATACTAATATTTAAGTTCTTAAGGTTTTAATTTTTTAAGTGTCTACAAAACAATTTTTCCTGAAATCGATTATTTAGGTTTTCAATTCATTCCTAAAAGTGGAGTGGGGGGTTTAAGATAGTTTTCTCATTGTCCTGTGCGTTAAACTTTACACAGCGAATATGGATCTCACCGCACATTAGTTTCTAAATGATAGAAAGCAATTTCAATGCTACATAATGATATTTAACTATCCGGAGAAGGGGATTATCCTAACTTTTACATTTTAAAATATTGCCATGAAAAACACTAATTACAATACAGCAAACAGAAGCTGTGTTTCTACCCTTGTAATAAAATAAGAGTAATTGAGGAAATAAAATATACGTATTATGAATAAATATAATTTATATATTATAATACCTTCTGTAAACTGTGGGTACAGTACGTCTGTTAAAACATTTTTGTCCGAACATCCCCTTCCCTTCCGTTCGTATCCCCACTCTTATTCCCTCCCACGGCACCTGCAGGTACCCCCCCCCCTCCTATCACCACGTAGGATGCATCCACTTCACTTGCAGTAGAAATACCTAAGAACCATTCTACCTCAAATTAAATGTTATATAAAAACAGTCAGAATAACTATAATTATAATAATAATAATAATTTATTATCTATCTGTGATAAAATTTTAGGCTTGATTTTTGACCGAAGCTCCTAGCAAGCCCACATGAGTTATTTGAAAGATAAATGTAAAAGCAAACTTTGAGAGATAGAACAGGGGAGCAGACAGATGCTCAAACTTCATGAATCTTTATATGACATAAACTTGATTACGAATCTATTGCCTTTGCTTTTGCTCGTGATCAGTCTTGACTATGTTAGACAGTGTCCACCATGCGGGAGCCTTTTTACAGAGGTTGCAGTACCACCGTTCACATTTAGTTCACATATACTGGCAATAAATTGCATATACAAGCTCTAGTTTCATCCTAAAAATCAGGTATTTATAGGTATTTAAGCCCTTGTGCAATAGGGAATTCCAAGACAATGCATTAGCAACCTTTCCATTGCCACTAAGAATATTTACTGCAACACAGCAAATAAAAATATAACTGTATATTCAATCTCTTCGCATACCCCCCCCCCCTCCTTGATACATTCTATACCAAATTGTTTTAGCTCTCACAAAACTGAAAAAAAAAAACTTCCCCCCAATTCTGAATAAATAATACTCGTAGATTAATTAATTAATCAATTAATTTGATAATATTCACCACCCCCTCCCCCCTACCATACTTTCAAGTTTACTTCCCTACACGTCCTCACTTTCATCAATGGTTCTAGAGTTGACGACTGTACTGAATAAGCTGTTGTCACTTCAAGTACTACACACAGATAGACTCTATGAACTTACCGGTATTTCCACAGCCAAATTATGTGCAAGCATTCGCCTATTTATGCCTACTGAAATATATATATATATATATTTTTTTTCAATGCGTTGTTAAACTGCAAGCAGGGATATCTAACTCCAGCTGTACACATATTTTACTTAAGTTAGCAAGTAGCTAAGAACTAATTAATGTTTCGACTTGCCTATTAGGCCAAACCCAACCCCCCAGAATGCGTTATTCCAGCCTCTTTTGCTGGTGAATTTCATAAATATCCAAACTTAGCTCTTAAAACTTGTATGAACAGGGAAAAGTCACATTGTCGAACCAACAGTAAGTTTACTGTAAGACAAAAAGAAAAAAATACAACTACAATGATCAATACTTTCAAAAACTAATTGGATGAATCTATAACTAATCCTTGATATGTTATTTATGAAAACAACATTTAAAACTTAATTTAAAATTATTCGAACCTTTTTTAACCTTATTATTATTAATACAATTATTCATTAAAAACCTATAAAGCCTAAAAAATCACACACTTTACTAAAAAAATAATCTTTCAAAAGTAATTATTTCCATTTTCTTATAAAATTAATATTAATCAATTAATCTAATCTTTATTAAAATCATAAAGCTAAAAAATGTACTAAAATATTGTTGGAATGAATGAAAACTTTTTATAAGAATCGAAACATGGTGTGTGTGTGTGTGTGTGTGTGTGTGTGTGTGTGTGTGTGTGTGTGTGTGTGTGTGTGTGTGTGTGTGTGTGTGTGTGTGTGTGCCAAAACGCACTTTAGCTCAATTTTTAAATGAATGAACAAAGTTCNACGCACACACACACACACACACACACACACACACACACACACACACACACACGCTCATACACACAACCACATAAGCACAATATGTGCACATATATCAGCTTCCTCCTGAAATAACAATATCTCATTCTTTAATTTAGATTTTCCAGGCTATACCTGATTTTTTAAGAAAGTTTAACAGCCCATCCACTGTAGAGGGGTTGTTCCCAAGGCACTCCGCCATATTTCTTCCAATGCCTTCCCTAGTGGAGTAATTCTGATAAACTGGGCAAACCTCTATGATGTGCTGGATTGTTAGGTGAACTTGGCAGGTATTACACTTAGGCGGCAGATCTTTGTTAATTAGGTGTATATGAGTAAGGTTCGTGTAACCTATCCGCATACGGGTCAGAGAATATTTACTCCAATATCTCAGCCGTATCGCTCATATAGAACAATATTACAATCCTGGCAGAAATTAATAGAAAGAACAACCTTATATGGGCTCCAGGACATGCCGAAATAATAGGAAAATAGCTCGCTGACCAGGCTGCCTAAAGCTCTCTTACTTTCCCTCTTCTGAAGAAGGCTATTTTAACCCCAAAGGGTCTAGTACTTCATTGAAAAGGAAAAAAAGTTACAAATAGTTGGCAATCTATATGGGAAAGTAGTCCACCAACCAAGCAGAAGATCTGTCAAACGATGGAGTACATCAGAATGCACCACAAGGAGAGAGGAAATTGTGATATCTCGGCTACGAGGCTCGGCTACAATAGTATAAACTACCAACTGTTCCAACTGTAATAACCGCCTTACAGTCAAACGCTTTTTCACAATGTCACAAACATTCATAGCAAAACATGGTTTCCCCAGATATAGCTGATGATAATACCTTTTTGTGATGAACCCTCCGCTTATTATGGAAGTTTCTCTTCTTAATACAGTATAATACAGTTCATATTAAATTTAGAAAACTGTGTTGGTGTGAAGGAGTCGGGAGAAGTATCGGGTCCTTGGAGGTTTGTGGTTGACCACCTTGTTGATGGGGGCAGAGTTGGACATCTGGGGCCGAGAAGTATCGGGGCTTGGCTTCTAGCCACCTGACTTTTAATATGCCCACACACGAGTGCGTAATGTATAATTTTTAATGATCTATAATTCTTTATAATACTCTTATATATATGTAAGATAGAGAAAAATAGGTGCTGATAACTATAAAAGTTGAATTATTAGAACAGAAAACAACCATAAGGATATGAAGATTAAACATAAATTCCTTCAAACACTGAAATAAATATTAAACATTCTTAAAAAAATTCTTCACAATAACTTACTTCTACTTTATGCATTATGACTAAACAAAACATGTTTTGTAATTAGATCGACTAAGTCAGCCAAGCCCAACATGGCATATTTGATGCACAATTTATGTAAAGATCACTGTTCTAGTTGTGATGCAAATAAATAAATTTACATCTATATTAAATTTTTGTCTAAATTAAATGTATTCTAATGCAAATAAACTACAACTTTACTCTCATTTACAGGCATAACTCTGATTGCAGTAATTTTAGATGCACTAGTTTGCTACTATGGACGAAAAGTTAAGCTCTACGAAGAAGAAGACGAAAATACTGAAAAGACTGATAAAAAGCTTAAGTGCAAATAATCAGATAAATTGAACATCAATAATGATACACTTAATTATCTTGTATAATACGTTGAAATTGTAAATATTGTAATTTATTAAATTATTTTTATATAAGTATTTCCTTTTCCTTTTTTTCAGCAATACTTATCAGTCCCGGACAATGGTAAACATACTAAGATAAAATTCAACATATGAATCATATAAAAAGATACTTCATTTTTCATATTTACCACTCCTTAAAATTCGCATGAAGCTAAGATAGAATTTAAGTTCAAGGATTCTTGAAAACTTATGTGCAATATTAAAATGTCCCAGATAATCATAACCCACCCATAAACGAGCACGGATTCGAAAATTCGGTAGGGATCTGAGATGACATGATGCTACAAGAATGCTATCTCTTCTTTTAATCTCTCCATTTTAAGTCCGTCCTCTCCTACACATTGGCCCAAAGAAAGTCCCTGTCATTACACTCTCTGTCACAACCATCCTAGACAATTGCCACCAACCTTAATAAATAGTCCCATTGTCATTTTTCAGAACTCTATTAAAAGAGTCTCTTCAACTCGGAGTCCCTTGAATACCGTTGAAGAGCTGGATGATGCTGTCCAGTTCTTTACTATAAAGATTCAGCAATGTCTTTGGAAGGCTAACTTAAAACCCACCAGCACCCGCTACACTACAAATTCAGCTGAACTCCTCCCTGATTACATTAAAAACCTCATACAAGCTAAGCGTCAAGCTCGAGCCCTGTTACAGAGGTACAGACATCCCTCAGATCGTAGGGAGTTCAGCCAGCTATCTCGTCTCGTAAAGCAAAAACTAGGTGCTTTACGAAATAAGGCATTTAATGCCTACCTGTCTAACTCTCAGTAGCACCAATCCCTCTGGACTGCTACTCGCAGGATTCTGATATATACAAATATACTAAACCTTCTGTTCCCCTCCGACGTGAAGACAAGACCAAATGTTGGAGATGTTCTACAATTTACTCCTGATCCTCATCCTGATAATTTGTCCAATGACGAATAGGTTGAGGAGTCACTAGACGCACCATTACCAATGTCTTTACCGAATAAAGCAGTAACACTTTCTGATGTCAAGTACATTATTCAGCATCTACATAAGCGCAAAGCACACGGCTATGACCTGAACATCGGTCTATTACTTCCAAATATTTCCCAAAGAAATATTGTTTTCTTGACTTACCTCTATAATTGGGTCCTTCAAGCCACCCATTTTTTACTCCTCTGGAAATTTTCTGAAATACTCCTGTTTCTAAAACCAGGTATTATAACACTCCATATCATATGCTTATAACACATAATCCTATTGTCTTAATCCCTTTCTTTCTAATGAATTAGAGAAACTTTTTCTAAAATCAATGGTACCTATCATAACTTCCTTATATATTCTTCCTAATCATCAGTTTAGCTTCAGACCCCATCATTCTACTGCCCATCAGGTATTTCGCATTGTATATTTTATTTCCAAAATTCAAAATAATGCTGTTTTGGTGAATTCCTAGACGTCACTCAAGCATCTATATCTATGGTATACTGTTCTATTACATTATCTTAAGTCCATATTTCCAAATACCATCTAACGAATCATTAAATATTATCTTTCAAACCGTTTCTTTAGGATCAGGCATGGATCACATTCTTCTGATCACTTCCCTCTGAAAATCGGTATCCCGGGATTTCCGGGCTTAAGTAGTAGTAGTAGTAGTAGTAGATCATAATGGAGGGCAATCAACTTCTAGGTTATTACGCCCTATAAATACCCTTTAATGCATTATATTAAAGTAGTAGTAGTAGTAGTAGATCATAATGGAGGGCAATCAACTTCTAGGTTATTACGCCCTATAAATACCCTTTAATATGTTTACTATAAATTAGTTAATAAAATACAGGAATCAGGATTATTTCGACCACTATAACAACCTAAATTAATGAAATAATTGACATTCTTTTTTTTTTTTTTTAAATATTATTATATAACAACAATCCATTAAATAATAGCTAGTAATAATTTACCAAGTAACTCCCAGCAATCTGCTATAACATTTTGTTAACATATTATGTTATAAACAATAACAATTACACAATAATATGCTTGTGTAACATATAAGCAAAGTGATAACTAAACTTGATGGTAACACATTAATAAACTTAATAAACACATTAATTGTAACACAATAATAAACGTAATAAACACATTAATGGTAACACATTAATAAACTTAATAAACACATTAATGGTAACACATTAATAAACTTAATGGTAACTAAACTATATTCTGACACACACATTCTCAGACACACATGCGCAAGCGTGCACACACGCGCGCACACACACACACACACACACACACACACACACACACACACACACACGCTCATACACACAACCACATAAGCACAATAAAAACAAGGATAGAAAAAAAATTTTAATAAATAACACTATGAAAGCTTTCTCCTAAAATAACAATATCTCATTCTTTAATTTAGATTTTCCAGGCTATACCTGATTTTTTAAGAAAGTTTAACAGCCCATCCACTGTAGAGGGGTTGTTCCCAAGGCACTCCGCCATATTTCTTCCAATGCCTTCCCTAGTGAAGTAATTCTGATAAACTGGGCAAACCTCTATGATGTGCTTGATTGTTAAGTGAACTTGGCAGGTATTATACTTTGGCGGCAGATCTTTGTTAATTAGGTGTATATGAGTAAGGGATGGAGGTGTTCCATTCTTTTGTGGTGTTTTTATAATAACACCACAAAAGAATGGAAGTATTAATACCGGGCTTAAGTATTTTTGGTAATAAGTATAAATGGGTGATGACCGGTCGGGGAGAAAAGAGTTTTTTGATGTCCCTGTCGGTAAACCCTTCTTTCGGGCCGTTGGTAGTCAAGTGTTCTAGGATTTCCTTTGAAAATTCCGAAGTGGGGTCTTCCGAAAAAGGGGTTCTGTCACTTAGCTGACGGTTAGCTTCATCAATATATACTTTGGTGTCTTCGACTACGACAGTACTGCCTTTAACGGCTTGGCTAATGATGATATTCTTATTTTGCTTAAAAGATTTATCAGCTGAAATCTCATTGGGGCGAAGATTATTTTTTGGTCTAAGACTATTTAAAAATTTTAGGTCAGACACATTGCTGAGTAGAAGTTTTGAGAATACTTCTACGGGATGGTTCGGTTGTAGTGGAGAGGGCTCCAGAGTGGAGGGAGATTTAAAACGGGAAAGTGGTTCTGAGACTGAAGTTCGCCAATTAGCGGCGGGGCTTCGTTTTGGTACCAGTAGTGTCGGCATTTAAAATTCCTCGTCAAGATTACCACGTCAGAAAGAATGTTAGCATAATTAACTTTTGGAGTGGAGGAAAGGATAAACCTTCGCTTAATAGAGAAATTCCACCTTCAGTGAGCTTTTTGGACAAATTGGAAATACAGCGAAGGGTACTAAAATGGCCCCTCCTTACGCCAGTTTAAACATGGGTCAATGTGAACAAATGTTCCTGACTTCCTGCCCTTTGCAACCCCTCGCCTGGAAAAGATATCTGGATGATACTTTTATTATTTGGACCCATGGACAGGAATCCCTATCCTCATTCCTAGAGGACCTTAATAAGGCTTTTTCCATAAAGTTTACATAGAATATATCTAAAGACGAAGCTACTTTTTTGGATGTTGATATAAATCTAGAAGACAACCACTTCGTTACTGGTGTTAACATCAAGCCCACTAACAAACAGCTGAATTTACATTATTCCACCTGCCACTCTTTACACCCCAAGAGGTCCTTACCTTACTCTCTCTCCTCTCTGGGCCATCACATCTGTAATTCTAAAGAAACATTAGAGAATTACTTAGGATCCCAAAAATAATCACTTCTTCAAAGGGATTATCCCCCCAACTTCTCAACAGAAAAATCCAACCTGCAAACCGAACCTTCCATCCTAAACCTAAATCTCCTAATGCCCAAACTCCTAACCTGGTTACTGAATATTTCCCCGGGGTAGAGGGTATCAAGGCCAAGATACACGAAGCCCTCCCTATTATTCAGAACAATCCATCAACCAGCTTCCTACTACCACAAAAAACGTACAGGAAAGCCAACAACCTCCAATATTTACTAAACAGGGTAAAAACTGTCTTCCGAAACCCTCACGAATTCACCAAAACAAGGTACTTGACCTTGTAACAAAAGCAGATGCTTATCCTGTCCAATTATAAAAGCTGGCAACACGATCTCCAGTGTCCTTGTTCACATTTAACATATAAGATCCAATACTCATCAAAATGCACATCCAAAAATTGTGTTCAATGAAAATTTTGTCCTCCTTCTTATGTAGCAAAATGTATTACGCAACTAAACCTCAGAACTAATAATCACAGAGCATCCTGTTTAGAACCACAGTCCCTTCTTCCGATAGCAAGGCATTCTCAGAGTCATTTAATGAGTTTTAATGGCGTTTTCCAAGTTCAAGTGAGTGCGCCTATATACACATTCTCAAAGCCACTTTAAGACCTGACATCAATTGCCAACAATAAGAGGATTAGGGAAAACCCAATCGCCTTTCTCTTCCTTTGAGTCCCTTCCGCTACACAATACCCACAGTTTTCTCTCTCTTCACTCCCAACCGATGAAGAGCGAGAGATCCTAAAATAATACTCCTTGTGATATTTTCTTTTTGTGTGTGCACTGCACTTTCTATCCGACCTGTTCTTGATTGCTATCCACATATATATAAAACACAAATTACTTCTGACTGAGTCTCGTATGCCTAGAACAACACAGGTTCTACTTCGAGTAACTGCCTAGGCCGATTTTTTCTTCCCAGTACTGACCATAATCCAGGCAGATCACAATCAGACTAAATCAGTCGAGGAACAAGCAGTATTGCGTTTATTGATGTGTTCTTTTTTACAAAGACATAAGTGTTCAATTAGTTGTAAATAATTGTGTAGATTACTGCTTTTTCTGGTTTAAATAGTTCATAAGGCAGTAGTTTATTCCTGTATTATTATTTTAAACGGAATGATTCTACATAATAAAACCTATTTATATATATATTGTTAATTTGTTGTTTGTCAGTAAATAGTCTAATGTAAAAGAAATAGGGAGAGGCTTCTTCAAATAACCGAGCAGGTAAATAACCTGCGTCTGAAACGCCTTCTCAAAATAACCATTACTAACGAGTTCATAATAAAGCTAGGACTCTGTGAAACTTGTTTGAGTAGACGATGTTAACTTCAAACTGCTTCTATTTTCTTGAAAAAAATTTTCGGGCAGAAAGTACAGATTATTGAAGAAGATTAATCCTGTTTCCTGTCTTTTATTAACTAATTTATAGTAAATATATTAAAGGGTATTTATAGGGCGTAATAACCTAGAAGTTGATTGCCCTCCATTATGATCTACTACTACTACTACTACTTTAATATAATGCATTAAAGGGTATTTATAGGGCGTAATAACCTAGAAGTTGATTGCCCTCCATTATGATCTACTACTACAACTTAAAACCTTTACTTTAATTTGTCTATTGTATCTGTATTGTAGATACTCCTGACTTGAATTCACAGCTTCAGGCAGAGTTCTGGAATTTAAAACACCTTCTAGTCTTTTGTTTTTTTAAAATAATTATTCAAAAATCTTAAATTACATTTATTCAAAATATTATAATGAAGAATTTGTTAGATCAAAAGGGATTCTACTAAAGTTTTTCTAAGTTTACCTAAATATATATCTACACCTGATTGCAAGGGGAAGGGGCGATGGGTTGATAGCGCAGCGATAAGGGATAAGAGAGTGAGATTTAGAGACGCAGACATCTGAGGGGTCATTCCAAGTGAAGATGGAGAAGACAGGCGACCATCAGGATCAGCAGAGGTTAGTACATATCTCCAATACTGCCACAGATATGTCTAGAACAATGTTTTCAAAAGTAGTAAGTTTCGAAAATCTGATGTTTCTTGTAGTTATTTTCTTATTATAAATATATAATANTGTGTGTGTGTGTGTGTGTGTGTGTGTGTGTGTGTGTGTGTGTGTGTGTGTGTGTGTGTGTGTGTGTGTGTGTGTGTGTGTGTGTGTGTGTGTGTGTGTGTGTGTGTGTGTGTGTGTGTGTGTGTGTGTGTGTGTGTGTGTGTGTGTGTGTGTGTGTGTGTGTGTGTGTGTGTGTGTGTGTGTGTGTGTGTGTGTGTGTGTGTGTGTGTGTGTGTGTGTGTGTGTGTGTGTGTGTGTGTGTGTGTGTGTGTGTGTGTGTGTGTGTGTGTGTGTGTGTGTGTGTGTGTGTGTGTGTGTGTGTGTGTGTGTGTGTGTGTGTGTGTGTGTGTGTGTGTGTGTGTGTGTGTGTGTGTGTGTGTGTGTGTGTGTGTGTGTGTGTGTGTGTGTGTGTGTGTGTGTGTGTGTGTGTGTGTGTGTGTGTGTGTGTGTGTGTGTGTGTGTGTGTGTGTGTGTGTGTGTGTGTGTGTGTGTGTGTGTGTGTGTGTGTGTGTGTGTGTGTGTGTGTGTGTGTGTGTGTGTGTGTGTGTGTGTGTGTGTGTGTGTGTGTGTGTGTGTGTGTGTGTGTGTGTGTGTGTGTGTGTGTGTGTGCCAAAACGCACTTTAGCTCAATTTTTAAATGAATGAACAAAATTCAGTATCCATATTTTTTCTCAGATCGTTAGATGAGTAAGTTAACAGCTAAAATAAAGGTCGATAATGCTTTACAAAAAATAACGTAATTTGTTTAGAATTTAATTTTCCAAACTTTATATTTATTTATTTATTTAATTTTTTTTGTGTGCTAAAAACACATATAAAAAATATAAAAGAATATTACTTCAAGGGTTGAGCTGGCTCCATGAAATCAGAATGAGGGTTGGGGGCTGGAGATTCAAAAGAAGACCAAAATTAATATATGTATCTTTTTTATTATTAAATATTTATTTAGCGAAAATCGAAATTTATATATAACGAATATATTTCTTGTTCCACCACAGAAGTACTCCACTGACAGCTCTTATCACCCTCCTATTTACAGCTTGACATCGAGTAAACAACAGGAATGCAAAAGACCCTAGTGGTCTATCCCTCTTTGGCTTGCACTTTAAAAAGTATATTGTAGCATAGCATAATCATATGTTATAATAAAATTAATATAGTATAAGAATATTAATAATAAAATTTAACTAAAAATTAATCAATTCGTGATTAAATAAATCGAAAATAAACTGCACAGAACATCAACCTTTGACCTGATATTTAATAATAATTTAAGCCTTCCAATCGGCATTTCTCGCTAACCAGTTGGATGTTTTTGGCAATATTCAGCTTACAACCAATTCGTTCTCGTCATTCTCAGCTTATCCAATGTAAACAACAATTAATTTTGAATAATTAGAAAATATCTCTTGTAGATATGCACACATAGAAGGCAGAAGTAAAGGCTACGATAAGATAACGCCTAATAGTTTCAAGGATCCCATTTGAACGGAAAATCTACAGAACCAACAACTTCACTAAAGAAATAGAACAAATTACACACTAAAAAATTCAGTTTAAATTCATTTTCATTTCATTGAGCTGCTTCAAACAAAAGTAGTCACGTGTCTTACACATATTTCAAGTGTAATTCTACGATTTTCAGAATAGCAGAGATATTTTTTTTTTTCATTAAATTTTTTTTAGCAATACTTACCAATTTATAAATATTAATTTTATTTGTGGTTTTTAATCCCACGTAAATGTAAATCAATTAATGCAAGGGAATAGAATAAAAAAATCTAACTGTCCCAGCCAGGGCACGAACCTGGATCTCCTGCTAACCGGGCAATTTATTTATAAATGAAAATAAAAAGGAAATAACGAGAGTCGATAAATAGCTCGACAATGTCAGTTCCTTCGAGTATAAGAAGATGTATTCGTCTTTCTCGTGGGTTAGACTCTCGTTAGTGTGTTGGGAGTTTAATAAGTTATCTGGCTCTCCCGGTAGCGTAATAGGATAACGCACCGGCCCGGTTACTTACCAATATTTCTCTAGTTTTAGTAAAGTTATTAAATTGATAAGTCGAACATCCATTCAACCAAATTATGTACGTATGATTGTCAAAAAAAGTTTTAAAACCAGTTTAGCTCTCATTTCTGATACATTTCACCGCTGAAAATCAGAAAATATTTTCACTCATCATTTTCTGGTTATTATTCATTTAATTTTTAACGATAAAAATTCGCTAGTCTCATTACCAAATTCATTAGCTCATAGCTGATAATTATCAATATCCGCCACAATTCAAAGTAACCAGTTACATATAATTTAAAAGGGAATTCTCGCTGCTAAAATTTTGTTAATCAAGTATCGGATTTCAGGTTAACCCTTAATATTAATTATGTGATTTTACTTATAGAGGACTCACAATTATTATTTATTTTCTTCGTATCGAAATATCTAGTTTTATTTTCATTTAAATAAAAATTCCGTTGTACATTGCTTTTTAAAATATTTTATGATTTGAGGCAAACCCATCTTTGATGGAATGATCTAGGTATATGATTACTATGATGAGGCGTAATAACCTAGACGTTGATCGCCTAACAAACGCATGTCTATATGATCAACTACTAAAACCATTTAAATACCAAATAATAAAATAATATTTTGTTTTATTCCGCTTTTCCAAATTTTTCACTGCAAAAGCAGTTATTAAGGTTTCATTAAAATGAAATTTTAATATAACTGGATTATATTATTATAAAACCGACATGCATAAAGGTCGCGTGATAATTGCTTTAAAATTATTTTTAATATCATGCAGATGGTTACTAATTCTTCTTCTGGTGAATTTTGTTTGCTCTATTTATCCTTAAGTACAGTTGTGTGTGGCGGAGGTTATTTTGTAAATAGCGTTACATCTATCAGTGTGGGTAATGGGTGTCTTTGATTTTGTATATAATTTTAAAGTGTCAACTGGAGTGGGTAGTGGGATTGGAGTCATGGAAATGAGTGGAATGAGAAACATAAATGTATTGATAAATTTATGTACTATTGTCGCGGAATGGTTCCCTTATAAATCCTACATTCCTATACAGTCTAAAAATATTGACGACATCCTACTTAAAACGTTACTTTAAATATTTGTAGGCTTTTCTAACAATAACAAACAAAAATTAATAATAAAATCAGAAGACCCCATTGCCCACACTCAACCATTGGTGGATTGTTTCAAGTCAAAATCCTTCGAAATCCTTTTTATTTTCAGCGATTTTATTTTGTTGAGAAACTTTTATCAAATATTTAATGAGAAATATCGTATGTGATAGTATAGTTTCTTGACTAAGAACGCTTAAATGTCTAGTATGAAGTTCAAAAGGGCGTTAGGCTCGTGATATTTAACAAATAATTTATAAATGAACCACTCTATCACTTAGGTATCAATTAGATACCATTGGGAGAACTTTTCAAAAAGTCTTTCATTTTTTTCGCAATTCGACAGCATCATAGATTCGAAATCTCACATACATTTAAAAAGTTAGTAGAACAAATATTTGGTTTTTGACGAGGTCCTCATAGAACTTTAATCCGTTTGATTATAGTCTCGGAGTAAAGACATCTTGCCCTCCTAGGACCTTTTTTTATTGAATCAGTTATAATACTTGAGCACATCTAACAGAAGACAGTCTCAACAACAACATCTCCTAGCATGTCATTAAGTATACCTTCGGATACTTCTTTAAGTTTTCTTCAAAAAATCGTGTGTGTTAGAGGTTTTAACAAGATTAATAATGATTTATCGGTTTATTTAAGAGTCATCCTTACGCATCAGAAGGAGTGTGCTGAGATTAGGACATGGACATTTTGTATATTTGGTACTTTGACTACTAGATGCTTGTTTTCAGTTAACATGATTTTATTGACTTGTTAGTGACCACGATTGCGGACTGCTGTCATGGAAGCCGAAATGGTTACAGAGTTTTGCGACACCGCGAGGTTTCCTCTTAGTCTACGGATTCCTGGGGACAATCCAGGCCATGACGTATGTCTACTTCCTAGGAACACTCACCACCATAGAGAAAAGGTTTGGAATCCAGAGTGCTACCACGGGTAAGTATATATTATGTTATTTTAATTAAATATAAATAATGGAAAATTACGTAAATCAAGTAAAAATATTTATATCTAAGTGAAGAAAATATGTAGTCATAAAGAGAAATTTCTATCCAAGGGATTCACATCGTCGTTACAACGAAGAACATTTGCATAGTTTATGCTCCTATTAACATTACATTAGCCTGTTACTGATAACCTATTAAGTTTTAGTCTCATCGCGTAAAGAAATATAAAATAAAATAGCTCAAATCTAAAGTTTTTTGACCATGTAGATTATATTGGGATTCAGTCAAGGTCGATTAACAAAAAATACAGTCTAAAAAAATGTATTTTTGATTACCTGGCGACGTTTCGGCTTACATTATTGAAACAATTTCAATCGCCACTTATTCTAAAAGTTTATATTCTTTGCTCTCTTGACGCAGAATCACTTTTCACTAACATACGCAAAGAGATCTCAGAATTCTAGATAAACATTGGACTACAATCCAAGACCAAACGACACTATCCCGGTCAACATATCTTGAGTCCCTTTCCCTATGTCCGGCTATCTCCTCTACTACAACCAGATTATTGTTCTGGCTATGGGAAATAGCCATGCTCCTGTCATATCCAATATTACCAGCTCCACTTACCTCAAGTCCCACCTTTCCGAACGACATCTTGTTCCTCAGAATAAAATTTTGATCTACTATGCCTAATTCTATGTCCAGAGAAAATTCCCCAAATGCTTATCGTATTCAACTCCTTTCTCCCCTGTCTAAAATTTACCAAAGAATTTGAGTCTGACTACGATTTCTCCTTCGTAGACGTCTTTATTATCCCTCATTAACACCAACGGCTATTTTTCCACTGACTGGTGCTCAGAGAATTTTAACTCAGGTTGTCTCCCAAACTTTAACTCATCATGAGATTCTCATACTCTCGTATGAACCCATCATCAAAAAACAAACGTGGGAAAAATCTCATCTACAGATCACTCCGACTCTCTGATAAGACATTCCACAACACAAATATCACGCGAGTGACGGTTCTAATGGTTTCCCTATACAAATCATAAAAAAAACTCGTTAATAATTCTATATTTCCCCTTCCTATACCAAGACTCCCTCCCCAAAACAATTAGTACATTCAGTTTTCTCCCTTACATTCCTAAACTTTCGAAAAAAAATTAAGAATCTCTCTATGAAAGTTTCCCTAATCTGAATCTTGATTTTACCACTAATAACAAACATAAATTTATTTACACCCACCTTAAAGACACTATCCTTCCCTAAAAGAATCAATGTCGTCTATAGAACTCCTTGTTCTACTCTTAATTATTTTTATCTTTTTTTTATTCATTTGGCTGTAAAATTCTGTAAGTTTACATTTTGTAAATTCTCACAATGTTGTTCAATGGCCGTGAGTGGAATTGACATGAGGGAGAGACCAGCCAATGCTGGAAATCTGAAAATAAAATAAAAAGTAATACATAAAAAAAAAAGTGAATTCCTAGACGTCACNAGTTTGATTTCACTTTAGGGATATATATAAATTTAACTAGGTTCTCTTGTTACAGAAGATCACGTGGCCATTTCCGTTTAAGTGCCCGTGTAAGATTATCGGGATGAGTTCGGGAGGATAGTTCATCAGTGGCTAAGGGATTAGGATGTTGTTAGAGGCGGGAATGGAATTTTTTTATTACGTTTATTAGTAAGTAAATGACAAACGTTTGCTATAAATTACCAGTCCGTCTCCTATGGTAGCGTGGGTGTAATGTGTACACCCCCTATAGGGACCCTTTTACCCATAGGTGTGAGCGGGTTATGGAAATATATAGATTGTCTGGATCTGAATGAGTATGTAAAGGTGTTTTGGAAATGAATTGCAAGAAGTTCGGGTTTTTCTTAGTCTGGCGATGCCCATGAAGCATCGCCACGACGAAGAGGTGTGGAAGGAATATGGTGCTTAAGGATTTTTGTGGTGACAGTCCAGGGGGATTTATCGGATGTTGTGTATGAGAAAAGATAGGAGTTAAAGGTTTCATTTCAATGGAGAAATAATTCGTTTTTGACTGGGCGGGAGAGTTTATTAAAGGTTAGACGATCAGAGGGATGACTGTTTTTCTGCCATAAAAATCGAGTTCTACATTTTTCGAATAGGAGATTTATTATGTGTTGAGGGAGTGGGTTTGGCTGCTTAGGATGTGTTGAGGGAGTAGGTTTGGTGGCTAAGGAATTTTGGTCGGAGGGCTAGATGACGCTTCCCAAACTGACTGCTGTATAGCAGACGTGAAGGAATGCAAGGCGTCGTCTAGTTCTTCGAGAGTTTTGACGGAGGTAGTGAGGTCGATGGTGGATTCTAGGTGGAATTGAAAACCTCCCAATTTTCGGGTCCATTTACTAGGGTTTCAGTGGGGAGCTTAGAATGGGTTTAAGGGAAAGGTTTAGGGTTATACGACTGTAATTTGAGGAATGTTCATTTAATGAGAAAACTTATTTATTGGCAGGACCTAGGTTTTGTGGATAAATAAATCAATTAGATCAGGGATTTTTTCTTTTTATGTTTTGTGAGTCTCTGTTTTATTTTTATATTTTGTTAAATTGAGAGTGTTAGGGTGTTTTTAGAATAGACTGACAGCTTCATTTTTGGTCTTGAAGGCTTGACGGCATTCGTTGTCAAACCACAGTGTGTAGTTTCTTGTTGGGCAGCTGATACGGTTATTTCTATAATTCTATGAACTTGTTTGGTTGGATCATGAGGTAACTCGACGAGGGTGAGTTTTAGCATACTACAAAAAGTATGCCGGTCAGCTGTTTCTATTATGAATTTAGGTCACCTTTCGAATGATGGTAGTGCTTTTGATGGTTGTAAGACGATGGGGAAGTGGTCACTAACATATTGGTGGAAACCTGTTTTCCATGAGTAAGCAGTTGCCAGTCTGGCTGAGCAGATAGTGAGGTCTAATGCAGTTTCGGTACCGTAAGCTGGACTTATAAATGTAGGGTTACCGCAGTTGAGGAGTACATTGTGAGAGACATCTATGATACTCTATGATTTTCCCTCTGAAGTTTGTGACAGGGATGACCAAGCATGGTGGTGACAATTGAAGTCGCCTGTAATTATGTACGGCGGTTGTAGGGCGTTTATAATTCGGACAAGAGCATATTCGTCGACAGGCTCAGTCGGAGGCAGGCAGACATTGCAAATGGTAAGAGTGGACGGAAGGTGTATTCGAGCAGCGACAGTTTGGAGATTGATACCGATGTTCAAGGGATCAGAGAGATATTGATTCAAAACGGCTGCCAAAACGCCCCCACAAGCTACACTCTCCCTCGGCACAAGCTGATACTCGACTGAGTTCAGACAGATGAGTTTCACCCCCAACAGAGGCTGAAACTTGGCTGTAGCATTTGATATACGTAAGATCTCTTTAGCCATTAGACTTTTATGATCGGATAAATAATTATTTTAAGCTCTTTGGTTTTGTAAAAAAAAATTGTATGAAAAAAAGTAATGAAATAAAATATTTTATTTTGTAAAATAAAAAAGAAACATAAATATCATAAAATATGGTACAATAATAAGAATCATTTAGAATGATATTATTAATTATGCAATACGGTGCAGGAATTTGGGGTGCAGCCAAGCCATCCAACTTCCAACGAATCCAGTCCTTTCAATTTTACGTATCCAATTCCTTCCTTCACCACGATTGTAATATCCCTTTTGTTCAGGATATCATTTCTTCCCGCTTTAGCCTTTACTGCAGTAAACTGCCCTTCCATCTTAATCCACTAGCATAAACCAAGTCATCCAACTCCAACCCCTACAACCCTCCCCGTCGACTCAAACGAAGATGGCCTCGTGACCTCCTGGGGACCTAGTCTGTAAATAATTTGAGAGTTATGTCATTGGTCACATTTTCTACTCATATGATTGTCGTTCAATGTCATTTTTACTACTCATTGTAATCAAATTACAATTTTATTTTTTTTACAAAATATAATAGGTAAATAAACGTTAAAATAATTAAGTAATGATATTAGTTGTGGTATGTATTTAATATTTGTAAACATTTATACAAGAAATGCAAAGAGAACCAGAAAAAAAAGTCCCGACTGAGGTAATACAATTTTTTTTTCTGGCTCCCTTCGCATTTATTGTTTTGTATAAAAATTATTAATTAAGTTTTCATATTCTAATTGTGAGATAGATATTTATGTTTCTATTGGTTTTAGGTTGGATGTTAAGTGGCAATGAAGTATCTCAGATCCTTATGTCACCGATGCTATCCTACATGGGAGGCAATAGTAACCGGCCTGTCTGGATAGCTTGGGGAGTAGCATTCTCTGCCTTGTCCTGCTACGTCCTTGCTTCTCCTCACTTCTTCTTCGGCTCCGGTCCTGACGCCCTCGCTTTGACTAAGGAGTATGGCTATGGCAACATCTCCGACTTGAGCAATCGTAAGTAACCATCAAAAATGTCATGATTAAAGACTTTTGTATATATTTTATTGTGTTGGTGTCAATTTCGAAGGGATTCAACTATTTATAACTACGTTTGTAATGATTCAGTTTTATTTAATTGAAATATTTACTGTAGGAAGTTCTTTCATTCCGGCTAATTAGCCAATTCCAATTGGAATGTCTAAGATACATTCCATCCACTCTCACAAAAGGGCACCGCTACTCTCTTATTAAACATGCATTTGAATTGTAATTTATGACATATTCATGTTCAAAATCAAATTCATTTGAATGTTTCCTGACTGTAGTGCTATTTTAGAGTCCTGGAAAATAACCCAGACTCTTCAATAGAAGAACTACAATTACATCGAGGTTTGAAAATTAAGTTGAAAAAAAAAATTGTATTATCAGTTTTGTCATCGGTTGACGGAAAACACGTGCATGTACAAGTTTCTGTGGTGCCAACAAGGAGGAGATATGTTGGGGAGGTGAAGGGCGAGGGATAGGGCACGGTAGCAGAGTAGGGGAGGCACCATCCATCTGTAGCTGTATTACTTGGGAGAGTTGTTTGCAGCGCAAGTATCGAGCAAGTTTGATTTCACTTTAGGAAGATATGTGGATTCTTGCAGCTCGAAATTGGGACTTCCCCTTCACATGCTTGAATCACTTATATGGAATAATTTCTCCCTGATTATGGGTTTGACATTAGACGTGATTCTTGCCAGCTTGGCCAATGAGAAGGAAGAACAAGTCACAGAAAAGAAGGCGATGGTTCAGGAATACTTTAGAAGTGAGTTGGGGTTGCTGGTGGACAAGCTGAAAGAGCAATCTGTGTCCGCGAATTATGGCAATACTGCTCGTAAGTTTTTTTAAACAGTTATAATAAAATGAGTTCATCGTAAGCTTACTAGACGTTTTATTTGATATAAAAGCGTAAATAAGCTTAGGATTAATTTCAGGGCCTAACTTCCTGGAATTAAAATAAATCTGGATGTATTTGAAAACTTGTTTGAGGCCAAAGAAATTTGTATTTCTCTTGAAATTCATGGAACAATAAGGCTGTTTAGCAGTAGTCTTATTTTTTTGCTATTTCAATTTTTGGATATACTCATATCCACAAGTATTCATTCACTATGTTGTTTCCCAAACATTTATTCATCAAATCTAATTTGTGTATTTATATACTCTAATCATTTTGTGCCTGATCATAATTTCATTAAAAGCAGTTTGTCAGAAGTTCTCCACTTTTCTTACAAATGGATAATTGCTTACATTAATCAATTAAAAATTATGTGTGCTTGTATTTTATTTCGTACTTTGTTGGGAAGTTTTAAAAACTTTTTGTTTAAACAAGTTGCCTACAAATTTTTATGCAATCAAATATCTTGCAAAGAATTTGCGTAAAATGCAAATAGTCCGACTTGAATTAGCGCTTTCAGATTCTTTGGATGTGGTATGCAATTCTTTGTATTAAACAATTAAAACATTACAGTGCAACTTTAATCGAAATCTTTAATTCTTCTGGTCATTCGTTTCAACAAACGTTGCAAACAACAATTTCAAAAATAATAAAAAAAAAAATGAAGTACTACTCGAGATTAATATTAAAATTAACAATATAAAAGTCTTGGAAGATAAGATGAAAGTAGATTCATTCTTGCTTTCCGGGCACGAATGCTAACCATTATGACGCTAGATAACTAATTAAATTCCCAACACACTCGTGCCCGGAAAACAGGAGATCCAGGTTCGAGTCCTGGCTGGGACAGATAGATTTTTTATTATCTTCCCTCGCATTAATTGTTTAATCCTTCCTCTATAAGGGCGACGTTCCCCTTCGGACTTTTTTTAAAAAATTAATAGTCTTAAATTAATCACCGGCTTTGTAGCCGGTGATCAGTACACACCTCTACATAGCGCACCACCATTCCATTACGAGCTGTAGGAAGAAATGTGTATTCAAACTCTGTAAATATTTGCTGTTAAGTGTTAGTGACATGTGTGTGTAGTTTCAGCGAGATAGAAGATACGTTAGTAACACCTTCTGAGGTCAAGTACAATTATTAAACATCTGCCTAAGCGTAAAGCACTCTTCTATGACCTTCTCACCGGGCTAATACTTCGAAATCTAACTCAAAAAGCAATTGTCTTCCTGACTTACCTCTATTATTGTGTCCTTTGAACCACCAATTTTCCACTTCTCTGGAAATTTTCTGAAATAATCCCGTTTCCCAAACATGGTATACCTGCTTCCAACACATTATCCTATCAAAATATTCTCCTGATAATGTTACATACAATAACATCCCTATATCTCTCTTTCTGATTCAGTCCATTACCTTGGGTTCCACTGACTCAAAACTGAACTGGAGTGAACATACTAAAATAAACCAAGCCTTATAGAACGCCTGCTTTCACGTGGAAGTGACCGGAGTAATTTGCTCTTTTTTGGACCCTAAAGAAACGGTAAGATTTGAGGTACTTGGAAATATGGACTTCAGCTTATATAATAGTCTAGCATGCCATACTCGGTCAAATGCTTGAGTGACATCTAAGAATGCACCAGGACAGAATTCTTTTCGCTCGAGGGAAGAGGAAATGAAATCTACAGTGCGAATTACTGAATGAAATCCTGCTGGACGAGCCGAAGCTTTTGCTTTTTTCTGAATTTTTCCGAATTCTTTCGAAGAAACTCGTATCTTTTCTTACGATACATTTTTCTTTCCTAAACTATTTTCTCATTCTCCTTTCTAATGCCTAATATCTGTTTTTATCTACTTCTTCAGTAAAATTTAAGTTGGTAAATAAATTTAGTATTTTAAAAATGATACTTCATTATTTGTTCTGATAGTTAGGATGTCATATCTACATTAGCTAAGATATTTTTAACGAATTTTTAATTAAAGATCCAAAAGATGATTTTAAAAAATACCAATGTTTAAAGATAGTTATTCACTCATTCTAATCCATTTGTTATTTATAAAATATTTTATTGTACGTAAATTATTGTTATATCAAGGTTTAGTTTCCTCTAAAAAGAGGCTTTTATTTTTAATTAATATTATTCAATCGAAGGTGAGGTTTTATTTGATCCAATTTTTCGTCTATATTTTTGTAACTTTATTAAGAAGTTTTTCAAAGAAAAACGGAATTAAATTTTATATTTTAGAGGAAATATATAAATAAATCCATAACCCCAGTTTCAGGTTTACCTGACATAGCTGGACTGGCGATGTGTACTAGAGACCCCGAGATACCAGACTGCACTTCTGGAAATGAGGCTATCGGAGCTCCCCTGCTCATCTTCATCTCCCAATTCTTCTTGGGGATAGGGACGACGCTCTACTACGCCCTCGGCCAGCCCTACATGGATGACAACACTAAGAAGAAGAACACCGCCATGCTTCTTGGTGAGTACTCATCTTGGGATGTGGTTGTATCAATAACGTTAGCAGTGAAAATCAAGTGCAGGTCATGTAATTGAAGAAATAAACTAATGATTCGAACAAAAGAAAATTAACTCTCCACAATCGAAACTCAAATAGCACAATAAGTAATGCAGTTGCTGACAAATAATTCTTATTGGATAGGATACCACCATTCCTTTTATATTCTTTGCTTTCTCTAGACCCTAAAATAGCTGAAGTTATGCAAATAGCGTGATATAACTATAGTTATGTCACTGCATTATCAGTATTAAAAATGGAGATTTCGCTAAAACACACTTATTTCACAAAAGTCTGTTCACTAAATGCATAATTTAATCTTCACATTTCCGAAAAGATGACAAGCAATGACTTTATAATGTTGAAAGTCATGCCGAAGTCATTAAATGATCAGCAAACTTAGTATCCTTAGGTTGTACACTTTGACCGAACCCAAACAAAAATTCCCTACTAATAATCTCTCATGTCCTTACTACTCAAGACAGTAACACCTTCCGAAGTGAAGTACATAATCTTTCATCTGCCTAAGAGCAAAGTCACCCGGATATGATTTAATCACCGGCCAAATTCTCCATAGTCTTCCTAAGAAGGCAATTGTATTCTTGGCATAAATTTATAATTGCATATTCCTAACCCACTTCCCTCTCCTCTGGAAATATTCTTGTATAATACTATTTCCCAAACCTGCAAAACCACATAACCCCTCATCCTATCGTCCTATGAGTTTCCTTCCTACACTTTCAAAGGTTTTCGAAACAATACCGTTAAAACGAATGTCGCCTTCCATTGAACCCTTTAATATCCTCCCAAATCATCAGTTCAGCTTCCGAAGTAAGCATTCTACTGCCCAAGTGTTTCGCGTCGTAGACTACATCTCCTCATCCCTTGAGCGCAAAGAGTACTGCCCAGGAGCTTTTTTGTATGTTTATCTAGCATTCGATAGAATGAGAAACAGTCGTATTTTAGTTAAACGGAAATCCATACTTCCTAGTAACACTTAACTACTCCTTAAGTCTTACTTGTCCAACATTTTCTTTAGGGTTCGGCAAGAATTAGATTATACTGATTTTTACTAAGTGGAAGCGGGGGTCCCACAAGGTAGTGTGTTTAGGCCTGTCTTTTTCATTCTATAAACTGCTGACATGCCTATCCATCCAAATACACTCTTAGCTCTATTTGCAGACGACAAATCTATCCTATCCTCTCATCCCGATCCTAAAACTGCTTCTAAAAACCTACGAGATCATCTCGAAAAAATCAAACAATGGTATGGCAAATGGAGAATAAAAATCAATGAAGACAAATGCGTTCAAGTTAAGTAACTGCGTTAATCAATCCAACTGCGGAAGAAAGACTTCCCTAAAACTGTGAAATTTAACAATATTCCTTTACCGCATTCAAATTCCGTTCGTTACCTTGGGTTCCATCTTGACTCACGACTTACATGGAGAGAACATACTAAAATTAAAAGACAAGATCGGCGATATGGACTTTTATACAGACTCATGAATAAGAAATTCAATCTAACGACAGAAAACAAACTGACGTTCTACAAAACCTTATTACGACCAATCTGCACATACGGGGTAGGAATCTCGGGTGCCGCCTAGCTTTCCAACATCCAAAGAATCCAGTCCTTTCAATCCAAAACTTTTAAATAAATAATTGCAAATGCTCCATATTACGTATCAAATTCCTCTCTTTACCACGATTTTAATATCCCTTTTGTTCAATACCTTATTTCTTCCCGCTTCACCCTTTCCACATTAAATTGCCATATCATCCTAATCCATTAGTACAGGTACTCTCTTCCACCTCTAACCCCTACTACCCTCCGTCGATTCAAACAAAGATGGCCCCGTCTCCTCCTGGGAACATTGTCAACATAGTCAGCAAATAATCTCTACTGTCAAAAACTCTCCATTTGAACTCATATTAATTAATTCAAGAAATATTAATAAATAACATTCTATTAAAATAGGTAGCAATATTCAAACCCCATCGGTACAAATCCGCATTCTCATTTCTTTTTATTCTGCATTCCTTTAGTTTTCCCCTTGGTTTGAAGTGTGATTATCCCCCCTTCACATGGGTTAGGGTTGATATGCCGTAATGCTCCAGTTACCTACCTGTAGAACAAATATATTCAGAAATGTATTCCATGTCGCAGCATCCAGGGAGCTAAATTTATTTCCACTTGAAGTTAAGGGTAGTTCTTCCGAAAGGCCTGCATAAACTACAGTTTCTGGCAACCGACTAGGCGATGTGATCTTGTTTTGCAGTGCTCATTGAGGATTTGTTGAGGAGGGACTAGAAATTTATACATTTTTGTATGGAGGATAATTTATGTACATAGATTCTGAATCTATATACATATATATAAAAGCATCTGATGCTTGCATGACCTTTTGTTATGCTGGTATTTTTCTGTCATTTTTTCTATATTTTTTATAGTATATGAAAATATGATTGTATTTATAATGATGTATATGTAAAATTTTCACTTTTTTTTCATATATATTTTTTTATACATGCATACTTTGTATTTCATTTATATTTCTTTGTTTTTATAAATTTTAAAATGGGTTAGGAATAAATAAGTGTTCTTTTAGAAGTGGTTNGAGTGTATACACTGTCTGCAGGAACGGGGGTAAGGGCAGGACTGCTTATACATAATAATATCTACACCGAGTGTATACACTGTCTGCAGGAACGGGGGTAAGGGCAGGACTGCTTATACATAATAATATCTACACCGAGTGTATACACTGTCTGCAGGAACGGGGGTAAGGGCAGGACTGCTTATACATAATAATATCTACACCGAGTGTATACACTGTCTGCAGGAACGGGGGTAAGGGCAGGACTGCTTATACATAATAATATCTACACCGAGTGTATACACTGTCTGCAGGAACGGGGGTAAGGGCAGGACTGCTTATACATAATAATATCTACACCGAGTGTATACACTGTCTGCAGGAACGGGGGTAAGGGCAGGACTGCTTATACATAATAATATCTACACCGAGTGTATACACTGTCTGCAGGAACGTGGGTAAGGGCAGGACTGCTTATACATAATAATATCTACACCGAGTGTGTACACTGTTACTGTTTTCTAAATGGTCGAAATATATAACACGTGTGATTAGCACAGTATGAACTCGATTATCTAGGGACCAATTGTCTACAATACTATCAGTCGTAGTCACCGATACTCCTTAGAAAGGTCTATTTTTATTATCTGTTTTGGTGTGATACCAACATGGACTGGCTAGGAGTTATAACAATATCAATCTATGGAATTTAACTTAGAAACTAATATAATTTCCATTGGATATAACAAGTATATTTCTTTGAAATTATTAATCCCTAATTTACAAATCGATCCCAAATTATCAAATAAAATATTGTTATTATGAAATATGAGAAAGGATTGGTCGGGGAATCGGTCTTTGGACTTGAGTAAATAAAAACTAATTTTTTAACAAAAAAGTTTTTATTATTGCCAGCATTTTGGCAGGTATTGCAGGGAATGGAGATCATTGCAGGCAACGATTGAGGGAGAGAGCATCCTGCTTTAGGGTAACTAAATTATTACTTAGTATGTGTATTGTTTTGTTTGCATTGTTTTAAAATAATCTGTGATAGTAGTTTAGTAGACGGAAGAAAGTAGTTCCTTAAATCTAAATTGGTAGGAAAAGACCAACGAAGGTAGGATCTTACCAATGAACACCACAGAACACCAGTGGACATAATATAACCAGTGAAGACCATAGTAGACAAAGAATGTCATTATAGACTCTTTGGTAAAATAGTTGATTCTTTGGTTACTTATAAAGATAAAAAAGCTAATAGACCTCATGCAACCAGTAGAATCCATAGTTAACAGAGGACATCATAATGACTTTCCCAACCAACTCTGCAGTCAATTAAGGTTATGGGACACCGCCATGTTCCTTAATGCAACATAATTACCCTAATTACTCTGTATTGATAACAACTATTTGCGCTAATGATTTATTGAATGACAGAAAAGTCTCCAAAAAAGGACTAACACAATATTTGTGCATAGAAGTCTATGATTACATGAGATTAAACGGACTTGAATAGAATAAGCCATCTATCTCCTCCGAGATAGGAGTTCAAAATAGTTTATCTGCTCCATTACGCGGCCTAATTAGGGGTTTGCTTATCGGCCTATTTGAGGCGTACGGTCATAGACGTCACACAACATTGAGTATAAGATTATCAGAGTTCTCCAAAAATTAAATTATCAGAAAATTAAAGAAGAATATGAATGCAGTAATTACTGGTGATTACAGTAATTTAGCCCTACCAAGTCTCTGACCAATTTCGGTTAATACTTAACTGCAAAATGTTCGTGACAATTATTCTTTCTAGGACAACTTATATTTACTGATGAAAACATTAATTTTATTAATCCGTGCATTAAGTAATTCATAAATAATACTTTTAACAGTTTGAATTATAATTTTTGATAAAAGTTTTGTAAAAAATGTAAGTAAATCATTCTGAAGTATTTAAAGTAGAATTTGAATGTAGATCACACAATTGGATCTTTCTGAGACTTATAAATACAGGGGCTAAGAGTGCACAACAGGCAAAAATCCCACTGAAAAGGCTGTAAACTTTTCCTCTCGTTCGAATAATTGAAATTTGCAAATTATCGAAGAGTTAAAACAGTACCTTGAGCGTTTACCTTTATCACAACATTAGTAACCTAAAACATATCTTCGGTTTTAGCAATCTTACGACCGAGGAAGTTAAAAATGTGCATTCCAGGTCCTTAAGAGCGGTCAAAAAAAAAAAAAAAATATATATATATATGAGTGTGTGTTTCAATATTTAATGTCCATAAAATAAATTAAAGAAAAGAAAAAAAAGCTTTTTACTTAGGCTTATTTTTGCCAAATGAGTTCGCTACTGTTTGAAATCAGCCAAAGAGGTGGAGACTCACAAGAGCCAAATTTAAAATTGTAATAACCTTGTTAATATTAAGGCTATAACGAACATTGTAGTGCATAAAATACGCAACATGAACTTTTAAATTTTATCCTCTATTACATTTTTAGAAGAAAAAAAACAATTTTTTTTTTAAAGCAGAAAACCAATTTTTTATGTTTTTTTTTATATATACAAAAAGCTATTTGAGTTCGCTAATCGATCAAATCAAATAAGATTATTCAATTTTTTTTTTTTTTTTTTCAATTGACTTAAATGATTCCTTTTAGTCTATTTCCCAAAATAGCCTCCATTCTGACACCTGAAAAGAGAAGACTACATGTAAAAAATTTGTAGTCGGTCCGTTTCAAAGAACATAAAATCACCGAGATTAGGAAACGTGAGGTAAACTTCCCCCGGCCTAAATATTGGAGAATGTTGTCAGGTTTCCTGACCAAAATCCTGACTATTTTCTCCAGCTTAATACTCGACGGTCAACCAACCTCCAACCATGCAAGTTTTGAATCCTTTAAAGATCTAGAAGGAAAGAGCTCAAATTATTGTAGCAATCTAACTTAATTCCAAGAAGCTCTTTAACACTGGCATTTCACTGTCAGGCACAAAAGAAGTATGTGCAAAAGAAAATTCTCTCCATTTTCTAGTTACTGGTTGGTCAAGATGAACACTAAAATAATATTATCATGTTATCATTTATAATAAGCTGAATGGCAATGAATATTCGCAGGATTCAATTTAACTAATGTCTGGATATTTCCATAAGGCCACAGTACAATAACCGAAGATTTAGTTACTATGATTAATGTCAAAGGTATTCAGTTACATAAAACTTTCTCCTAAGAAGAGATAAAAGTAAAGCAATCATGATAGAAAGGCCTAAGTATTACATCAATTAAAAATAAAACAAAATAAAACTGTTATTCAACCATTTAGAGCTTTGAGTATAGAGAAATCTACTGAGACCATCTTCATCTAGATATTAGTGGTTTTAGGAAAGTTTTAATTTCCTGACAAAAAAAAACAGGGATATATTTGTGGAATACTTATGAGAAGAAGGTGATTGTAAGTTATTTTTGGGGGACGTGTAGGTAGAGTAAGGGATCAAGGGAATGAAGGAAGAGATAGCCAACTGCCTCTGAATAATAATAACACTGGGGAACAATTTTATTTTTTTTTTTTTTTTTGGTTTATTTGAGTCATGAAGGGAGAAGGGTATTTTGAACAGCCCTTGTTTTTATCTATCGTTGAAGATTGCTCAGGGATGGCTCGATCCCACAAATCCTGCCAATGGATCCCCACTCATTTTTGTGGTTGAAATGCATTCTTTTTTTTTTAACAAAATGAAGTAATACATTTTCCAAAGAATTTGCATGTTGATTACTGACAGCTACTTCTATAAAAACGATTCTGATTTTCCTGAAAAAAAATTTTTTCTACTATATTTAAAAGCCTTTTATTTTCAGACAACTCTTGCTATATTTTACTTTTAAAATTCTTCCAAAAATTTGATAGCAATTTATCGTAAATTAATATTTTGCTATGCCAGTGTAAGTTAAACAAAT
>KZ806930.1:172471-193907 GCA_000696205.2 Oncopeltus fasciatus | reverse complement strand
TTTTTTTTTTTTTTTTTTTTTTTTTTTTTTTGTTTTTTTTATTGCCAAAACAAATACAAATATTCTTCATAAAATATGTACATTAAAAAGTATACAAATAATGCTAAATATACAAATTAATATATGGCTACCCTTCCATAAAGACAAAGTCTGTGACATGGAGAGGGAGCTGTCACCAATGAACTCCACTTTGTTAATTTAGCAAATGATTAACAGTACATAAACTACATAAATTCTTAAACCTAGAAGATATCAAATAAATATTTACATAATATATAAATAATTACAAAATAAAAATTAACCTACTTTGGGAAAACATACGAGAAAAAGAAAAAAAATAATACATATATATATATATATATACACACACGCACACACATACATTGGTACATGATACAATACTCCCACTATTCTTATAATATAACAATATAAAATGCCTGTATCAACTTAAAACCTATAATTAAAACCTATAAGAGGATAAACTTTTAATGACCCAAGTGGCTGAAACGTTATTCAGCGTACTTAGGTTGCATGATACGCTCGATTTCTTCCAGGGTAACCCCCTGCAACCATTCGCAAATCATGTTAATGTATTTATTCGGTCTTAAATGATCCCTTATTATTGTTTCTTGAATATATTGAGGAACGTAGTTATAAATAGCAAAGGAAAGGAAGGGAGCATATCGGGTATACCAGGAAGATGAAGTCGTGTGGAATAGGAATGCTTGTTAAAGGTTATAGGAGATAGTAGTGGGTTAATATAAACGTGTTTGAGGATGGATTTCACAAAGATGTGCCGGACCGGAAATACTGGAAAGAGCTGGAAGATACTGTCAGAGGGGAAACGAACAGGGACTTTTAAAATAGTTTTCACAACCAGAAAACTAGTTTTTTTGGACAACCAGAAGAGGTTGCAATGACGAAAAATGTGCACCACCCCTGACGACAATGCCATAATTAAGGAGAGAACCCACATAAGCATGATAAATAGGAAGTAGTTCCTCCATCGACAAACACTCTCTTAGTATACGGAAGGCAAAGATATAGGACCTAATGCTCCTCGTTGTCTTTGCTATATGTTTGTCCCATTTGAGTCTGCGATCAATTTGGACTCCCAGATATGTTATATCTGGTACTTGAGTTATTTCATCACAGTTACATTTGGTTTGCCCCGGGTTGGCACAATGATGTAATTTTAAATTAAAATCTGGTACTACTCCCATTATTGAAAAGTTTATGAACTTAGTCTTGTCAATGTTGATAGGGAGTATGTTGCTGTCAAACCATTTGAGGACTCTTCTAAGGTGCACCTCAGCAGTTAATTTAGTTTCTTCCCAATTCCACCCAACGTACAATATCACTGTGTCGTCAGCGAAGAGTGTAATACGCTCCTTTTCCGTACTTAACTTTGTTAAGTCGTTTATGTAGATGAGAAACAAGAGCGGACCAAGAGTACTACCCTGAATCACCCCATATTCCACAGCATTGGGCGCACTTATTTCGTTTTCCACACAAACAAACTGCTGCCTATTGGATAAATATGATTCAAACCATCGCAGTACAACTCCACCCAGCCCAATCCATTGAAGTTTTTTTAGTAATATCCTCCGATCGAACGAGACAAAAGCCTTAGCTAGATCAAGGAATACACCTAGTACCTTGACGCCATCATTCATGTGTTTGGTAATGGAGTTAACAACATCCAAATGTGCATAATCAGCTCCTTTTCCCTCCACAAATCCATACTGAGACTCTGATATAATTTTCTGCGAGTTTAAGTACGCAAATATGTTTTTCTTAACACTCTTCTCCAGTAGCTTTGAAATTACATTTAACATAGATATGGGACGGTAATTTTGAAATAGGGAAATATCTCCTTTTTTATGGATTGGCACAACTTTTGCAATTTTGAGGATTGTTGGAAACATCCCGGACTTGAGGCTTATGTTGATTAAATAGCACAGCGGTCTTGCTAGATAATTCGCATGCCTCTTAAAAATATCAGCATCCAGTCCATCAGGTCCCGGTGTTGAACGCCCTCTAAGCCCTGAGAGTAATAATAAAACAGGGATATATTTGTGGAATACTTATGAGAAGAAGGTGATTGTAAGTTATTTTTGGGGGACGTGTAGGTAGAGTAAGGGATCAAGGGAATGAAGGAAGAGATAGCCAACTGCCTCTGAATAATTATAACACTGGGGAACAATTTGAAACTCAATTTCTGTTGAGTTAGATTTTTACCTGTTTTCGAAAGAATTAGGTTGATATGCTGAGTTCAAAACAGTTTTTAGTTTTCTTCTATCGCATCACGTTCGGTTTCTATGTGGGTGGGGCGCATGCTGGTTTAGTTACGTCTGTTATACTGTGGTGAAATGTTGTGTGTCGGTAAGCAGTATTTAGTATTTCGTACGGAAGTGTACAGAACTACATAGTGTTTTTGAACTGAAACGTTTCCTTATGGCTACCTCTGCTCCTACACGTCGAAAGTGCGAAAAAAGCCACGATTCGTTTTGTTGTATATATAGTTTTACCGTTCTCAGTCAAAGGACAAGTATCAGCACATTTGTCAGACAAGCATATTTTGCCTATTTTAAAGTGAAACTTGATGATCAAGATAAAGCATGGGCACCTCATGAAGTGTGTAAACAGTGTGTTGTGGGTTTACGGATATGGACCAAGGAAACACGTGCTAAGCTTCCATTTGGTATATCTATGATTTGGCGCGAGCCCAAAGATCATTCAAGTGATTGTTACTTTTGTATAGTGAAAACATCAGGATATAACAAGAAAAACAAATGTAAAATGGAGTATCCTAGTTTACCGTCAGCTATACGCCCAGTTCTGTATTCAGACGAAGCCCCGTGCCATTTTTCAAAGAATTTCTCTCTTTCGAAGAAGGGGAATACGGATATGGTGCAGATGAAAGCGACTCCAACGATGAAGATTTTGACATTGAAGTATGGATTCGAACAACAAGAGCTAAATGATTTGGCGCGAGATTTGGGACTATCCAAAAAAGCTTCAGAGCTCTTAGCATCACGACATATGAGAAAACCTTGCTTGAAAAGGGAGCCAAAGTATCCAATTTGGAACACGAGAAATGGCATCTTAGCTACAACTTAGTTAGCTATCCTTAGCTCCTTAGCTATCCTTAGCTATCCTTAGCCTTAGCTACTCCTTAGCTATTCTTAGCTACCTTAGCTAACCTTATCTATTCTTAGCTCCCTTAGCTAACCTTAGCTAACCTTAGCTACCTTAGCTATCCTTAGCCAATCCTTAGCTACCTTAGCTACCATTACGGTGGATTTGTGTTTTGTCTTAATGTAAGTAGTTTAATGGAAAAATTTGGAATTTCAAACTATAACGCAACTGACTGGTGACTGTTTATAGATAGCTCAAAGCGCAGCTTGAAGTGTGTTCTCCTCCACAATGGAAATTTATTTGGTTCAGTTCCAATTGGCCATTCAGTTTGTTTGCGTGAAGAATATGACACCATAAGGAAAGTCATTGATCTATTGCAATTTCACAAGCACCAATGGATCATTTGTGTTGACCTTAAAATGGTCTGCTTCCTACTTGTTTAACAACGTGGATACACAAAGTATCCCTGCTTTTTGTGTAAGTGGGACAGCAGAGCTCGTGCGCAACATTGGGTGCAGTCGAATTGGCCGCCAAGACCAGACCTGAGACAAGGTGATCCAAACATCGTGCATCTGCCACTTGTGGACAGAAAGAATATTATATTTCAACCTCTGCATATAAAATGAAGCAATTCGTTAAATCTTTGCCAACTAAAGGAGATTTTTTCAAGTACCTCTTGTCGAAATTTTCTAGCTTGTCATTTATAAATATAAAGGCCGATGTTTTGATGGTCCACAGATTCGACAGCTTCTTGCAGACGAACATTTCGTGGTAACAATGTCAGGAATTCAAAAGAATTTTTGGTTGGCATCCAAAAACATTGTTTAAGACTTTCTTGGAAATACACGAGCATCGAATTACTCCGAAATCGTCCAGCAACTCTTGGAAAGCTTCCAAAAGCTAGGTTGCAACAAGAGCATTGAATTGCATTTTTGCACAGCCACCTTGCTAATTTTCCGGACAATCTTGGTGCAGTGAGTGATGAGCAGGGTGAGCGTTTCCATCAAGATTTGAGGGTCATAGAAGCAAGGTATCAAGGTAGATTGGACGTACATATGATGGCTGACTATTGTTGGTGCATCAAGCGCGAATGTTCACAAACTAAACACTCCAGAAAAAGCTAAATTTTTATTTTAATTTTTTTGTACTGTTCATTAATAAACAATTTTATATGTACGAACTCGATTTAACTTAATTAAATGTTTTGTAGAGTGTTTATTTGGTATGTTTTTACTTCATGTTCTTCTAAATACATGATTTTTATGATTTCTGAGGATATCCTGTAGTTTAAAAAGTTGACATGATAGACAAAATCTGAGGTTATTCTCAGATCTAGACGCCAATAATTAGTGAAAAAACAGTGTCAGATCTAACTCAACAAAAGATGTGTCCCCCTGTATAATCTTTTAAATGATATTTTAACAGGTCTAAATGTGACTGAATAAATTAAGTTTTTCATTCTTTATGATTTTTTTCATGTTAATTACGTCATCTAATACCTAATTCCAAGGTTTCGGATGCAGTCTGTTGCAATTATTAAATAAAAAGTATGATTTATTGAAATTTTTTCAGGTTGGTCGATGTCACTAAGGACTCTTGGCCCATCTGTTGGATTTTTTGTTACCTATGCTTGTCTGGAGACGTTCGTCAACCCAACCTTAACTCCCGTCATATCCTCTACTGACCCTCGTTGGATTGGAGCCTGGTGGTTAGGTAAGACTTCATACTTAGTCATGTCTCGCCTGTTTATAAGAAAACTCTTCTGACCGAAGAAGTATCATAGCCTGGGGGCTAAATGTTCAACTACTTCCAAGCTATTCTTCGCTACTATATTAACTCTTCTAAACATGATCAATTGTTATTTGGAGGAAAATAAAGTGCAATTCCTCCGGGCTATGTATAACGCAGTTATCAGCTATATTCCGCCTACTTATATACTCTTCTGATCCTCTTTGGATCGGAGTCTTATGGTTAGGTCAGTGCAGTATTTTATGCGGTAGGTCCTACCTAGAGATCTTTGTCTCTCGATAGATGGAAGCCTAGTGGTCAGGTGGGTACAATATCTTCAGATGTGGCGTAATTCATTCATGAGTTCTAGAGAGTTCTAAGAATTCCCCTGATATGTAAACACATTTAAACAGTTAAAAGTATACAGAAGTAAATTTCAATACATAAGTCCTCATAAAAAAGTGAAACCTTAATTTCAAAGTAACAATACATTACCTTCAGAATTTATTGACTTTTTCACAGAATCTAGATAAATTAGATCAAGGATTTGTCTAGTATGGTACGTGCACAATTCATTTTAGACTTTTATTTACAGGGTGGGTGCTACTTGGTACAGTTATGTTCGTATTTGGTTTCCTTATCGCCTTCTTCCCCAAGGAACTGCGGAAGCCAGGACGAAAAGGCCTCGACACCATCCAGTATGAGAAGGTTCCCCTCTCTGAGACCAAGGTCCTGGAGCTTCAGCCAATCAACGCCAACCACCAAGGCAATTCTAATGGAGTCCAAAAAGACAGCCAACCCACACCTCTCCGAGCACCAGATCAACCCACTCCTGAGTATAGCACTGAAGGTACGACATTCCTTTCGCGTAGATAAATTTTGGTTTGACTTGTAATGTGTCGAGATAGAAGAACTATGTAAAATATTTACTGAGGCGGTTACTTCCTTATTCTAAATTTATTACTTGAGTTCAATGCACTCCGTCAAGCCCGAAATAATCAGGCAAAATATCTCAAGTTTCAGGTTGAGGTCATCTTGGAAAATTTTAAAATTTTATTTCAGCAAATGAGTTTCAACTTGCTAGAGCAAGGTCTTAGGCCGAGGGACAAGCGAGGTCATCCAAGTTGCTAGTTTGAATAAGTTGACATCCACGTAAACTTATTTACCAGAGTCGTTTGTCAGAGTAAGGTTATAGACAGGCGTAGATATCCAAGTTCCTATTTTCTGAAAGAGAAGCCTAATAACTCTCCTCTCAGTTTACGTAAAAATATAAAGACTTTGATCAATTTCAGTTTACACATTAATATCAGGTTGTTTTTCAGATTGACATTGTTGCATTAATGCATCTGACACATTTAAACACTAAATATTATATTCTTAAAATATCGTATAAATATTTACCTTTAATTGAGCGATAACTACTCAAATATAATTTTACAAATATATNATATAAAGCTATTATATCAACGTTCAATATTCTTTACGGCTGGATTAGGCCTGTCCTTTCAAAAAAAAATAAAGTTTTGAAATCTGTGTTGTTTTTGTATTAATTCTAAAATAACGTATAAAATTGTATTAATTTTATACGTAAATAAAATTACTATTATGTATACTTTATATGTATTATATGTGTATATGTGTGTGACTATTTTAACGCCCTAAAAGCCACAGTTTTAAGTTTTGTTTAATGAAATTCGGAATTAATTAATCATTTGTTATAAAAGGAGTAATCATTTAATCATTTTTCGACATCGGACGTTATATTTAGTTTAAAGCAATAAAACTCGACACAGATTTGTTTACTTAAGTAATATCAAAAATATTACTATTACAAATTTTTGTCCTCTTTCTGACCCTCTAAAAACCCCCCCCTCTCCATATCTCTCATTTGATTTCAGCCAAAAACGAGTAATATTAAAGACTTGTAATGGAAAGCCTAAATACTGACTGGTATCTTTATATTTGAAATTAGAGGAAATCTTCTAGAACAAATAAATATCTATGGGATGTCATGTTTAATAGGTCATGGTCCCTGATTGCTGGCGATCCCAATGGACAAATATATAATGTTGAACATACCATATTTTTAGCTTCTCAAATATAGGATCGGTGAAGTACCATTAAAATGTTTCAATTGTCCCGTAATGTGAATAGTTTGATTTCCTGCTAATATGAATGACTATTTGCCACGCTAATAATTCTCCTCTGCTTACAGTTACAAAGAAGAGGCTATGAGAATCAGCAGGATAATGAAAGATCACCCTCTGTCACCTCTGGACACCGCAGTCTACTGGATTGAATACGTACTCAAACACAACGGTGCCAGACACCTCCGATCTGCCAGTCTGGACCTACCTTGGTACAAGTATTTCCTTCTTGACGTTCTGGGGCTCCTGCTTATCNGGATATATGTATATATGTATTTAATTTTTTTGTGCTCTTATACAGACTTCCTCAAATCATTGACAAAATTAATGAAAAACAAACTTTTGATGGTGAACATTTTCGCTGGAGTATTTTATGTCCTCGGTGGATCAGGCCATATGACGTTCATGACGAGGACCATGGAAGTGCAATGGTACCACAGCTCATCTACTGCTAATGTATCAATCGGTAAGATGATCTTACATTATACTAGTGTTTGTTGAGTAAAGAAAAATTAGCGTGAAATCTATGACAACTAAACTTTGCTCTAGACTGGCTGGTAGGAAGGGTGGGGGAAGTTACATTTCTTATTTAACGAGCGTTTTTCCTAATTACATTACAGAACTTAAACTTCAGAAAGTTATTATAAATGTTTTCTTGTAGGGGTTCGGTCAAGGTAAATCCAAAAAATTCAAGTTAAAAATGTGTATTTTTTTAAATATCTGCTAACGTTTCGGCTTTTATTGTAAGCCATCTTCAGGGCTGTTTCAATACAATGTCATAAAAAAAAAAAAAACATGAAAAAATAAATTATTTACATTATTATTACATAGAATTGCCAGAATTAAATGTAAGATGTAAAGAATGTGGTAAACATTGTAATACAATCCGAGACCATACTACACCATCCCGGTCGACATACCCTTTGCTGTATGTCCGGCTGTCTCCTATACCAAGGTAAATACTACAACCAGATTAACGGTCTGACTATGGGAAATAACCTTGCTCCCGAAATTTCAAACGTCACCCTTAACGACCTCTTAGACTCTATCCTTCCCCCTTTCACAACATTTTCTTCCTTAAAAAAAGTTGACGACCTCTTTCTCATTCTTAATCAAGAAAAAAACCCCAGATCCTTACTGTATTTAACTCATACCACCCTCGTCTAAAATTTACCATTTAAATTGAGTCTGACTATCTACTCCCCTTCCTTGATACCCTCATTATCCGTAATACTAATGGCTTTATCTCCACAGATTGGTACACCAAGCACACTTACTCAGTGTGCACACTAACCTCCACTTTAACTCATCTCACCCTCATCATTGAAAAATAAGTGTGACCAAATATCTTATCTACATAGGACTCACACTCTCTGCAATATATTCTACAGCAAAAATATTAAAAGTGTCCCTACCTCTCAGTCATAAATCCATGGTCCTGGTGACAAAACTTCCCCTCTCACCCTCATGATAGATAGGTGTGGTGAATTATATTTTACATTTTGAATTTTGTATTCTGAATTTTTTTACATATTCTACTTACTTTTGATATCACATTACATTTCGTTATGGCAATTTTATGTAATAATAATGTAAATTATTTCATTTGTTTTTGGTTTCTCATGACATTGTTTTTCAATAGCTCTAAAGATAGCTTAAATGTAAGCCGAAACGTTGGCAGGTAATTAAAAAAATACACATTTAATAATAATAATTTTTAAGTTAAAAAAACTCTCCATTTGTTCAGATAATTATGTTTAATAAACTTTTTCTAAAATCAATGTTCAGAAACACAAAATAAATTTAATACGTTATTTTAAATCTTTTGTATCCTATAATATTAAACAAAAATAAAGGAGAGTTTTTTTTTGACCGTAGATATTATTCTTCGATGATTTTAGTTCACATTTCCATGACTCAGTCATCTATCATGAGGGTGAACTTAGGGACAATGGTAGCCCTGAAGATAGCTTACAATGTAAGCTGAGACGTCGGCAGATAATCCTTTATTTAAAAAATACATTTTTTTAAATTTGTGTTTTTTGGATCTACCTTGACCGAACCCCAACTAAAATCATCTAAGATTAAGCAAAAATGCATATTTAGAAAGATATTTGAGAATGTAATTTCGAGAAATTCTCAAATTATATTCTCAAATTCTTTATTCTCAAATTATATCCTCATTCTTTAAATGCCTCTACTGTGTCTGGTAAAGAAGAACAAGGGAGAATTACTCTTCCTTCAGGTTCAGTGATCATTCCTCTGATTATTGTACAGAAACATTTGGATTTTGTCTTCTGTAAGGAGATCTCCTTCACTTTCGCTTTAATCTTTCTTCTTCAGTACCAGAGCAAAGTTTTATTTTGAGTATTCTATAGGCAATATTTTATACTATAGTCGCCTACCATACCGCTTGGGTTCTAATATAAAAATTTAAAAAGATTCTAAAAAAAAATTACCACATAGATAGATTATAGAAATTGTTACTAATAGAATTAATGTAACACTATTCATAAATTTAATTACTTATTTTGAAAAAAATAAGCTCTTTATAATTAATAATGAGATATAGCCCAAATTTTGTATGTTTGTATTGCATATATTTGTTGGCAGGTCCCTTAATCCTGGGTGCAATGGTGACAGGCTTCCTTATCTCTGGTTGGGCGATAACGAGGTTCAAACCTCGTCCCACATTCCTTTTCAGTTGGAATGTAATCATAGGATTGGGCTATGTCTGCTCCCAAGTCCTTGCACTCTTTATTTACTGCCCTGACTTACCCATAGCAGGCTTCGATCCGGTCACTAAGACGTGAGTACTCCATAATCACACATAATCATCTACACTTCTAGCCCCAACTCTTAAGTTTTAATACATTAGATATCTGTTAAATATAATTATAGATCAAGAAATTCTGTCAATAATTGTGTTTGGGTGTATGGCGAATGGACAGACAACTTGTTCAATTGCTTTGAAGTATTTCTTTGTTAACTTTTACTTGCTCATCGCCATGAACCTGAAAGATTCCGAAACACCTTTGGAAGTCGGACTCTCCACAGTCTCGCTAAATCCGACTGCGGAAGAGTTCATCCATCTCTTAGTAGAAGGATATTTTTAATGACCTAATTGTCATGACATCCTACCTCTTTTCGATAATAGATTGCACGAGGAGTATTGCGTCTCTCCTAAGATGCTAGCACAGCACTAGGTAGCAGATCTCAGTCTTTTGTCATAGACGACGGTAATCCTTTACACAAGGAATGCTAGGGGTGTGTTGAGTTGGATACGTAATAGGGAGCATTTGCAATTATTCTCAGGGTTTTGGATTGAAAGGACTGGATTCCTTGGATGTAGAAAGGCTTGGCAGCACCCCAGATTTCTACTCCGTAAGTCCAGATTGGTCGTAATAAGGTTTTGCAGAGCGTCAATTTGTTTACAGTCGTAAGATTGGATTTCTTATTCATGAGTCTGTATAAAAGTCCATATCGCCGATTGAGTTATTTTCTTTTAATTTTAGTATGTTCTCCCCATGTAAGTCGTGAGTCAAGATGGAACCCAAGGTAACGAACGGAATTTGAACATGGTCAAGGAATATTGTTAAATTTCAAAGTTTCAGGGAAGTCTCTCTTCCGCAGTTGGACTTAATTAACTTGAACGCATTTGTCTTCATTGATTTTTATTCTCCATTTGCCACACCATTGTTTGATTTTTTCGAGGTGATCTTGTAGGTTTTTAGAAGCAGTTTTAAGATCGGGATAGGAAATTGGGATAACTTTGTCGTCAGAAGCACTTTCTGGTCAGTAGAATGCTTACTTCTGAAAACTAGGTTGTGTTAGAGGAGAAAGATTTTGCAAACGAAGAAGTCTAAGATATCAGGAAAGCGGTTCACATTAGAGGGCCAATAAGTGGGAGAGGAAGGACTAATTGTGGAGAGGTTTTGGAATAATACTGCAATATATAGAAATATTAATTTAGTTGTGGTTTATTATCCCACGTACATTTTAAACAATTAATGCGAGGGAATGGAATAAAAATCCTCCAAAAAGCCTTATTTCGTAAAGTACTTAATTTTTGCTATACGAGCCTGGATAGACAATTAAAGTGTTTGCAATCTGTGTGGTGTCCATATTTTAGATAGAACCTGAATCTCCTGCTTTCTGGGCCAGTATGCTACCATTTGCACCACCGGGACGAGCTAGATAACTTATTAAATTCCCAACACACTAGCGAGAGTCTAACCTATGAGAGAGACGAATATATCGTCTTATGCTCGAAGGAGCTTACATTGTCTAGCTATTTATCGACTCTCATTATTTACTTTTACTTTTAATTTATAAATATTAATTTAGATGTGGTGTATTTTCCCACTTAAATTTAAAAAAATTAATGCGAGGGAATAGAATAACAAATCTATCTGTCCTAACCAGAACTAGAACCTGGATCTCCTGTTTTTCGGGCTAGTATTCTACCACTTGCACCACCGGGACTCCTTCGAGCATAAGACGATGTATTCGTCTTTCTCGTGGGTAAGACTCTCGCTAGTGTGTTGGGAATCTAATAAGTTATCTGGCTAGTCCCGGTGGTGCAAGTAGTAGCATACTGGCCCGTGTTGGTAAGCCCGTGGGTACTGACCCGTAAAATGTGTTGGGTACAAGATTTCTTGATAAGAAGTACAGTTCCACCCTGAGCTCGCCCGTCAGGATGGTCTGCTCTATAAGTTTGGTAGCCAGTAGTTTTTAGATTATTTTGTTTAGTTAGTCGTTTAGAAACATGTAGGAACCTGTGCTGAGACGGTGGCCTCAATGAGGGAGGGCGCAGATAAGACAAATAAGTCTGAGCCCTGCCTGCTCGCTTGGGGTTGGTTATTGAAAACAAATTTTAACTTTACTCACAGAATTTTGGGGGATGTCGGCGACGTAGCTCTGTCAAACATCACACATTTAGCCCACTTAGTTCTTGATGTCTGTCAATTTTCAGTGCACAACACTTTCAAGTCTTATTTCATCTTATATTAATCTGGTTTCTAAAATACCCAAAATAAAGATTATTTTTTTTCAACGAGGAGCGGAAATTGAACTCCCTTGAAGAAGCTCTGCTATGCTCTAGTACCCCCCCCCCCCCTCTTCTTGCTAATTAACGCCTACTCGCTGTGCCCTTACAACATAAATTCTGCTCCAGGAGAATATCATACAAAATGATTACTCATATTCAGCGTGAAGTTAAACGGTCTCTTTTAATGCTTTATAGTTCATTATGGGGACAAAGCACACCAAGTGCTATAAGGATAACTTTGTGGTTGAGGTACCACTCTTGGTAAGCGGTATTGGTCAACTTCAGATCAATGTCTCTCTCGTGTATCCCTGGGAAGCAGTATTGCCCAACTAGAGTCTAACAAAAGTACTTCAAGAGAACGATCTATTGTGTCATTTCCGAGCAGGTTATCAAAATCTCTTCACAATGGACCAGTTAGCTAGCCTGAAAAACTACTTCCAAAATGCGTTCTTACAGAGAAAACACGTAGCTGGCGTGTTTCTTGGTCGAAAAGAAGCTTATGACCGGACCTGGCAACATTAAATTCTTGAGAGTATGCAAAAATTGAATTTAGACTTCCAAAATTCATTAAAACCCTACTGGAGAACTGAAGCTTCTCGGAGGCAATTTCTCTTCAACATTCCTGTTATTTCTAAAAGCCATAAACGACATTATAAATAATGTAAATTCAAAAAACTATTTAAGTCGATAATCTCTTTATGTTATGCACAAAGAATTTGAGTGTGGCAAACTGCTGAAGTTTTCTGGAAGCTTTTGTAAAGCATCGATGGGGCACGTTTATAATACTCTCTACAGCATCGCTGTGAGAGTGGAATCAATAACCTAACAGTAATATCTAGTTTCAAGTTGAGAGCAGATACTCAAGTAATCCTTAGATCTTCTCCGCATTGATAGTTTTGTGTGTGTGTGCGCGTGCGTGCGTGTGTGTGTGTGTGTGTGTGTGTGTGTGTGTGTGTGTGTGTGTGTGTGTGTGTGCGTGCGTGCGTGCGTGTGTGTGTGCGTGCGTGTGTGCGCGCGCGCGCGTGTGTGTGTGTGTGTGTGTGTGTGTGTGTGTGTGTGTGTGTGTGTGTGTGTGTGTGTGTGTGTGTGTGTGTGTGTGTGTGTGTGTGTGTGTGTGTGTGTGTGTGTGTGTGTGTGTGTGTGTGTGTGTGTGTGTGTGTGTGTGTGTGTGTNGTGTGTGTGTGTGTGTGTGTGTGTGTGTGTGTGTGTGTGTGTGTGTGTGTGTTAGCCTACCAAGGTTAAGGGAGGGAGGACAATCTACAGGTAGTCCCTCCATTATACACATCAATGGTTCAAAAAAAGCTTTTATTTATAGATAAAAACTTACCCTGGGCGGGGTATTTGAAAGCAAATCGTCTGGATTCCGAAAACACGAACGGATCCACTGAGCTGCCATGGTGCCCCCTCAATATGTTTATCTAATGAGAAGTTATATTCACACAAATTCCATAATCTAGGAATTTCTTCTCAAATAATTTTAATTTCATCTTTTGCACTTCCAACTATTGTATTGCCACTTGCACACCTCTCGAAAAGTGATGGCCACGATTTACACTTTGGGCTTTGATTTAATCAACAACATTCCTACAGCCCTGATCTAGCCTCCATCCTTCTGTTCCCGAATCGCGAAATGGTGAAGAGGATTTTGAGGACGAAGACCAACTCAAAGAGGTTACTGATGCGCATCTCATGGCAAAGAAGTAAACTATTATTTCAGAGGTCTAAAAAACTAGTAAATAGATGTAATTTTAATAAAAGACATTATAAACAATTAATGAGAGGGAACAGAATAAAAAAATCTATCAAACAATTATTGAGAGGGAATAGAAAATAAAAAACTATCTGTCCCAGCCAGGAACTCAACAAGTCCTGGTAGTATAACTGGAAAGTACACCGGCCCGGATAGCAGGAGATCCAGGTTCGTTTCCTGGCTGGGACAGATAGTTTTTTATTTTCTATTCCCTCTGAGAAANTAATGAGAGGGAACAGAATAAAAAAATCTATCTGTCCTCGCCAGGAATCGAACCTGGACCTCCTGCTATCCGGGCCGGTATGCTAAATCCATTACACCACAAGGACTAGCTAGTTATCTCATTCAACTCCCTCTACATTAGCGAGAGCCTAACTTACGAGAAAGACGAGAACTTCGTCTTAAACTCGAAGGAGCTGACATTGTCAAGCTATTTGTCGACTCTCGTCATAAACTTTATTAAATTTTAATTTTATAAATATTTTTTTTGGTTGTGGTTTTTTATCCCACGTAAATTTTAAACAATTAATGAGAGGGAATATAATATAACAATCTATCTGTCCCAGCCAGGACTCGAACCTGGATCTCCTGCTTGCCGGGCCGGAATGCTTCCGTTACAGCACCGGGACTAGCTAGATAACTTATTAAATTCCAAAAACACTAGCGAGAGTCTAACCTAAGAGAAAGACGAAGACATCGTCATTTGCTCGAAGACATTGTCTAGCTACTTCTCGACTCTTCGGTATTTACTTAATTTAGTTGTGGTTTATTATCCCACGTAAATTTTTAACAATTTAAGCAAGACAATGTCAGCTCCTTCAAGCATAAAACAATGTATTCGTCTTTCTCGTAGGTTAGACTCTCGCTAGTGTGTTGGGAGTTTAATAAGTTATCTACCTTGTCCCGGTGTTGCAAGTGGCATCATAATGGCCCGGAAAGCAGGAGATCCAGGTTCGAGTCCTGGCTGGGAGATTTTTATTCTATTCCCTCGCATTAATTGTTTAAAATTTACGTGGGATAAGACACCACAACTAAATTAATATTTATAAATGAAAATTAAAGGTAAATAACGAGAGGCGATAAATAGCTAGACAATGTCAGCTTCTTCGAGCCTAAGACGATGTATTCGTCTTTCTCGTAGGTTAGACTCGCGCTAGTGTGTTGGGAATTTAATATGTTATCTAGCTCGTCCTGGTGGTGTAAAGGTTAGTATTTTTGCCCGGAAAGCAAGATATCCAGGTTCGAGACTTGACTGAATAGTCTATCTATAGATAGATATTTATTTTATTTCCTCGAATTAATTGTTTAAAATGTGTGTTATGTGTTTTGATTTCATTCCTTTTTGGCTTAGCCGAAAACATTTACATCTGCCCTCGTAATTCTCTCCTAATAAATTCTCTCATTTCACAAAATTTCTTGATCTAATGCTCTATTTACAGTTTCAACTTCACAAACAGCTGTAATGGCGGTTGTGGTTGTGAGTCTGTCAGATTCGCTCCTGTCTGTCACAACGAGACTCAGCTGACCTTCTTCTCGGCCTGTCACGCCGGCTGTACGGATTTCGTCATAGATGAACTTTACCCTGTAAGTACAAACTTAATGTAAGCTTGTTAAGTAAATGTCATAATTTCCTCTTATTTTGGTCAATCTTCAATGGAACATAGGAAATCAAGCTTAGATTTGACAGCTACTTCCCTTGTGACCTGGGCCTTATCATTCCTTTAGGTGGTGTCCTTCTTATCTACTTTAGCTGCATAACTTTCCCACCGTTATCTGCTGAGCGTATTTGAGGATTTTATAATAGATAGGTAGATCTATGGATAGATAGATAGGAACTTTTATTCTGTTCCCTCTCATGAATTGTTTATAATTTACGTGGGATAAAAAACCACAACCAAAATAAAATATTTAAAAATTAAAATTTAATAAAGTAAATGACGAGAGCCGACAAAATGATATAATATATCCAAATTTTCTTCTCCAGATCGTGTCCCTCCCTCTACTCTTCCCCCGCCCACCCCTACACCCCTGTATCGCTCTCAACCCTACATTCCCCTCCTTACTGAAAAAATCAAGAAATACCTCAAGTCCAACCTGCAGAACCTACATTTAGGCCTCCAGACAAACAACAAATTAAGACATTTTTATACCCCCCTTAAAGATCCCATACCGATTTCCCAGCAGTCTAACGTGGTTTACCAAATTCCCTGTTCTGATAACAATTGTTCGGCTTCATATATTGGTCAAACAAAGAATTATCTCAACAAAAGACTAAAACAACACGAATACAGCATCAAGATTCGTGATATGAACTCGTCGGCCCTCTCCCAACATGCTATTAGCACCAATCACCCACCGGCTTTCAATGAAGCTACCATTCTGGCCTCTGAGCCATTCCTCAAAAAAAGGCTGATTTCGGAATGTGTGTACATTAATCTTAATCCTACCTCTATCAACGATAGGCAGGACAAAGACAACATTTCGTCAGCGTACTGTAATATTTTTCGTATAATACAACGAAAAACTACTCTGAAACTCCCCCATTGTCGGCCTCTTTCTTTTTCCCTTTGAAGGGATTGCCTGGTTAATTCCTTTCACCCGGCCCATAAAATTCTTGTTCTTTGAATTTTACCGACTTACCCCACTCCTCCCTGTGACTGTGGTTTCACTTTTCAGTTGTTTTCTGCAGTTTACAATGTGAACAACCACCCTGGGGAGATTTCTCCACTCAACACCATTGGTACATATCATTTTGTAATATGTTTTATTCCTAACCATAGTTAATATTCTTACATATCCTTTTTTCTTGTTGTACAGATATTTCAATTTTTATGCATTACTGTTATTTGTGTGTATTGTCTTTTTAGCCCTGATGATGGCTTACTAGGTAAGCCGAAACGTTGGCATAAATAAAAATATTACTCCAAATTTTGGTGTATATTTTTTTCTTCCTGGCCGAAACCCCGACCATTCTCACATGTTATAATTATTATAGTTTTCCTAGTTTTAGAAATGCCTATATGCTCCCTGATTTACATATGCAAACATTTATTGCAGGTATATGCAAATTGCAGCTGCATACCCGACTTGTCTGGTCCTTACTCTCCACAAGAAAGTTATGAACATATAAGCTACCACGGGACCTTACAGAGCGGCTATTGTGCAACTGACTGTTTGAGCCAGGAAGCCATCTTCTTTACCATTGCCTTCTTCATGCAGTTCCTCGGTAGTACTGGGAAGATCGGGAACATTTTAGTAGCTTACAGGTTAGCTTCACTATCATAATTTTCTTTATTTAACAATAAAATCCAATCCCCACCGATTAAGCAGATTTCAATTATTTCTTCATTATTTAACCCCCGCAATTTTATCATTGATTTTAATATTAACATTATGTAGTGGGTAAAAAGTTGTCCTATTAATTACAGAATCAGTTAAAAATTGAAGAAGTAATCCATTGATGTTTATGGTGGTATAATTATCCATTCCAATAATACTTTTCCAAAAAAACTTTTATTATAAGATAACTAAAACACTGAGACACAATTCATCTTTTAACTTATCAATTTTCACTTTTTTACAACTGAAAATCAATAGAAACTCTTCATAAAGAAAAAAATACAATTCGTCTTTATTGTACAGATAATAATCGTTTTCAGGCCTTTAAAACTCATACTTATTCATTATTTTATTTTGGTGCCTTTCTTAGTCTATTCAGTGTTACTTGAAACTTTAAAGCTGAACCAACGTTAATATCAACACCAGATGGTGGTTCCTAAAATACAAAAAATTCCTCATATAAAAAGGAACTTTTAACATTCATCTGATTGATTATAAAACCTTTTGAACTACGGCTAACAAAACCTTTAAGATTCATAAATTAGCCAAAGGTGAATAAGTATCCCCTTTTAAATCTTTTGTAAAAACTTATCGTGCTTTGTATATCACCATGACTCCTACTTCCTTTTTAGCAACGATCCATTTTGTGTGAATTAATGTTGATGAACCCTCCCTAACCATCACATTGTTAGGGAATGTGTTCACGAAGCTCCTCTTTAATATCTTCTTCCCATTTTCTCCTATCTTTACGAAAGTTATCTTTATAAGCCAAAGGAACATCTACTTCGGACTGAACAAATAAACCAAAAATTATTTCCTCTTCCTCACTTAACTTGTCTACATCCGTAATTTTACGATCCTTCCATATCGTTCTCCTTCTAACTTTTCTTCTCTCTTTTTAAAAATATTTTTCACACAACTGGTTTCCTACTTCTGTATGCGCCATTTTATTCAGGCTTAGCGGAGAGTTTCTCACCTGACCTTACTGCCTTATCGAAGTATTTTGACAAAACGGACTATCACTTTGAACTGATACATGAACCTAATATCTTCAACTTATTTACTTTTGCCTATCACAATCCTCCTATTTATCGGGTAAGATAAGCGCCAAACTCCCCCAGGAGTGTATCCAACCATAACTAGTTTTCCACTCTTAGAATCTAACTTCTTCATCAATTCCTTAGGAATATGTTTAAATGCAATGCTAACAAAACCCTAAGATTAAGTAAATTAAGTTTCCCACCTTCTCAAAGTTAACTAGGGGTCCTATCGCAAGCTACTTATGGGTAGCTCTTCTAAATATTCAATATGTACGATTCTAGTATTTTTCTGTCCTATTTCATCTTTCAGGTACAGGGTTCATTTCTGGATCCTACGGGACAATGTACTACATCTCAATTCCCTTACTGTCACAAGCATTCCTCGTAGTTTCGCTCCTGCACTCCTCTTCACTGTCTGCTCTAATTTGAATCATATAAAAATCCTAACTTAAAATACGATTCTCACAATTGTAATTTTCAATTTGAATAGTCTTATTTTATCTATTCCAAAAACTAATTCATTTTTTTAGCTAATCTAGCATATGTTTATAACTCAGATATACTAGCCTGCTAATTCCTAACTCTAAATCATCATTCCACGCTACTACTTTTGGAAGAATTTCTATAGTGTGCATCAGATTTACTTACTTTCATTTCAACAGTTTACAAAGAATCAGAACTGTTTCCACTAAAAATTAAAATATTATTTAAAAAAGCCTTAACATGATTACTAAGGCTTTTTGAAATAATAGTTTAATTAACACCGATTTAATTTATAATTAACGCGGATTGCTTCTAATGTAATGTTATCCTTGGCTGCGCTTATTTGCATTGGTTCTTTTAATGATACATAATTATCAAAATTACTTACATCATAAACAAAATGATCTGAACAACCTGACTCTACACACCAAGAGAAATCACCTTCCTTAAAATGCTGCTGTTTCTGGCATTCTGTGAAAAAGGTAACTATTCCCATCTTCTTTCATGCAAAATTAACTAATCCTCGACCACGCCCTCTTGGTTTGTCTATTCCTCTTTCTTTGTAGGTAGTCGGTTCTCTGCCCAGGTTTTTTTTGTAACCAGGCTTACCACAATTATAACATAAGCAGGCACATCAGGCTATTTATTTTTAGTAGCTGTTTTGTGTTCAGAAGTGAGATTGAACTAGTGGTCTTTACTACATAATCACATATATAACCAATTTTTTTTAAACAATTTTTAATAAGGTCGATTGACGGATACAACAAATTAGTTTTTTAAGTATATTTTTGCTGAAAAACTTTCAGTTTGCCCATTTAAAATTCTTTCATTTCTTCAATCGTTAAAAGAATATTATTTTAGAATTGTTTTCTTTTTCTAATTTAAGAATTATAAATATATATTGTTTATTTTTTTCCCAGAGCTGTTGAACCGCAAGAGAAATCGTTTGCAGCAGGATTAAACCTCTTCTGTGTGAGCCTGTTTGCATTTATTCCTGGACCAGTGATTTTCGGATATTTGCTTGGTGAGTGAAAAAGTCTACCATTATTCATTCAGTATGTTCTGAAACAAAGACAATTTTTCAAGAAAGCAATAAGAAAACATAAATTCTACGCACTATAAGTATTTATTTTTATTTCTTAACGGCTGAGGACTTTAAAGAGCAATGGCATCATTCTCAAAATCACAGCTCTTTGGGCAATATAAAGAAAAAACTTTCAAAATTACATTGAAAATATATTAATTCAAATAACAATTATGTGTGTGTGTGTGTGTGTGTGTGTGTGTGCGCGTGCGTGAGTGAGTGAGTGAGTGAGTGAGTGAGTGAGTGAGTGAGTGAGTGAGTGAGTGAGTGAGTGTGTGAGTGTGTGTGCGTGTGCGTGTGTGTGTGTGTGTGTGTGTGTGTGTGTGTGTGTGTGTGTGTGTGTGTGTGTGTGTGTGTGTGCGAGTCTGTAAATACTCTGCAAGACCCAGTTTGCAGTTTTCTAAAAGATTTAAGAAAGCTATGTAAAAATTTAAAAAAATAAGAAAATTTAAAGTTCTCTTACATAGCTTTCTACACTCATACTTTTGATATCACATTACATTATGGTAATTCTGTATTATAATATTGTCAATTATTGTATTCTCATGACATTGTATTTCTACAGCCCTGAAGATGGCTTACAATGTAAGCCGAAACGTTGGCAGATAATCTTTTTTTAAAGATAAAAGTTAAAGAGGTTGAGGCACATATATTCAGGTTCCCTCCCACTTGGCAGTGATCCTGCCACTGGTAAGTGGTAGTTCGGCGAGAGGGCCAAATGCAATGGGATTATGGATACTCGCGTCCTGAGTGTCTGTCTGCATGTTTAGACAATCTCTATTGTTTGCTGTCTATACATGTATTCCCTTAGTTTTTTTAGAATTTGAAGAGAATTTTACTTTTCTTCAGTAAAAGTAATAATGTAACTTAATATTTTTTACATAAGTGATTTGCCTCTTCTAAACTCAGATGAAATTCACTATTTTGTGGTTTTCTAAAATGTTCCCCGTGTCTTTCTTCTTATTCCCTGCCAATTTTCCCAATATATGATAGACATTAACCACATTTTATTATTTACACTCCTGAGCTTTCATCTATGTTTACTGGGTCTTCCAGTTTGCTCAGATGAGTCCCAAACAAAAAAGAAAAATATTTCTTTATAAGTGATTTGTACATCTTTTTCACTAAGGACGCCACCTATATTGTTAGAAATACCCCCAAGTTATGATAGAGTACATCATTCTTTTTTAATGATTATTCCTCTGTTATTATAATCTTCAGAGGATAATATGAAATTTAGGAGATGGCCTGTGTAATAAATTAAAGGAGTGATTTTTGTTTTTGTATGTTATTTTTGCATGAATTTTAATGGATGGTTTGATCTATGGCTATTTGATTATGAAAAATATTGCATTTGAATGTATAGTTCATTCTCGATATTGTCAGATCTAAATAAGAAAGCTTTCCGTTTATCTCTTTATCCATTGTGAATTGAAAATTTCTTTTGCAGGAATTTATATATTCGTGGCAAGCTTCAAGTTCAACGTCTTTGCCTAAGCATGACAAATATAATCAACGACGAATTTCCTCCATAATTGCGTGCAATTGTAGGATGGATTACTGTGTTTAGGAATAATATTGGATATAATTTCAAACCAGTTAATATATACGTCAGCAGCTAATGAACTGGTACTTTCCCCATTTCTAGACCTTCGTTTTGTGTATATATATATA